>OX104063.1:267279569-267298213 GCA_944474145.2 Dicrocoelium dendriticum | reverse complement strand
TGACACTCCGTCTCATCCCTTTCCCCCAGCTGTTTCTCTAGCATCCGATTACTGAACATGTTAGGTTATTAGTCTTATGGGTCTCAAACCCGGCGTAATAACTTCACTGGCTCTCATACATATTCGAACGGTAGTCACTACCACTGTCTACCGACCGCTCAGCCTATATCTTAAGCGCACCTTAAACCACTCACTATGTTCTTCTGATTCCCCCAACTCATTTAACGGTTAGCGGCACCTCATACTCACGATCTCCACACTGGATACCTTTTGCGTACGCTAGGCCACTTTGGTGGCATCCTCCTCTCATATTCAGCAAATATCGGGTCGCGTGCTTGCGCGCAAAACTACGGATAAGATGTAAAACTTATCCGGTCGCTCTATTGCTTTCAACCAGCACAAAGTTACCATAAATTTTATATTTATACATTAACCTAGTCCTGCTCTATTTTCCTGGCGGCTTGCTCGGTCCGTTTTTCTTCTCACCCTTCTGCTAAAGTATAACATTACCTGCACGGAACACCGCTATGAACATAACTGCGACACTCCCATGGACACGAAAGCAATACAGAACCAAGAAAGCACCCGCAGTTCGCAACCCTGACAAACTAATGGAACCCAGAAAACTAATTAAATCAATGCAAGCAGCTGACTCGTCCGAATCCAACAGCGCCAACTACTTGCGATCGCCTCCGAAGGAGACTACACAACCATTGGAAAAAATTGGCTATACGTGATTGCGAGTGTCCGCGTGGGTAATCGGTCAGATGCAAGCTTTTCAAGATCATAGCACAAGTCGGCAGGGTACCAGGACGTAGTGGGTCTTCGTCTGGCAAGCGTTTTCTCTACAAAAAGCAATAAATGTCTATTAAACAACACTGCGCCGTGGCGGATAGGACTCGCCACGCACTAAATTCACCGCCCCAAGCTCACGTTGGCAAGTCGACCGATACCACATTTAAAAATTATTTGCATATATCTGCTCTTGTACGAACACGCCTACATAATTGATTAGTGACAAGCCACTATTCTTAAATATTTTCCAGCTTTTCCGCATGCTTCACGCACCTGACATGCACCGTTTACACAACTTAATCGGGCCAGTTCCTCATCAATATGCACCACATTAGTGAGCTGATTCTTACCTTTACATTACGCCTTCTGTGGACTTCGACTTCGTACAACCTATGGGCCGGATGGGCCCACACGACTGTCTTCGATGTTACTACTCCCGCACTTAGTGCTGCTAATCCTGCTATCATGTACAATATTGCAATATGCTGATCATGCCCAAATGGCGTGCCTCGCGTTGTCGAGAATAAAATATTTATTTATTTATTTATTTAAAGTTTGTAGACCTCAAGCATTCTTTCCCACTTCTACTTATAAATGCTAGGTCCTTAAACAATAAAATGCATATCTTGCGTCCTCTATCTGGCTTCGCCGACCCTGCTGCAATATTTGTCATGTAAACATGGTTTCCTCCTTATGCTTCAGAGTTGGACTACGCACTTCATGACTTTCAACTGTTTATGCAATCTCGTGTTCAAAAACACGGGGGCAGTTGCGCCATTGATGTTAAAAATACTTACCCAGCAAAGCTGCCCGAAATCATGAACGCGACTAAGGCTATGGATTCAGTATGGATAACGGCTGATATCCTGGGATCGACGGTATTATTTGGGTTTGTTCATAGCCCATCTGATACCTCAATTGAGGGTGACAGCGCTCTTATGGATACTTTTGCGCAAGCACCAAACTTTTTCTGCGGATACAAACTGGATGCAGGAGATTTCAACCTGCTTGAGTTAAACGGGTTCTCACCTGCTGCAACAACGAAGTATGCTGGCCTACTAGCATGTATCAATGTAGGCGGCTGGACGCAACATGTGTCTGCTCCAACCATGGTGAAACATATTCTTGACATACTAGCTACCCATCAACGCGAGTGGCAGTCGGCCGGGACTTTCCAGGTAGTGATCACAAGTTACCGCATTGCTCGGTTTACTTAAAGCAACATAATGCCTACCCAACCGAAACAGACCCAGTCGTAGTATAACGCCCGATGCAACTCCTTAACTAGACAACCCTTGTTGTACTCGTCCGAGCAAGAAGTTGGGATGCATTCTTTATGTCTGATTCTGTGGATAGCTTGGCCGTTATTTTACGAGGAAATAATTCACCGGCTCGACGCTCTAGCTCCCATGTCACATTTAATAAGGCAATCATCTGAAAGTGCGACCCGGAGCAGAATGCATAACAGTATGCGTCAGCTTAGACGAGCCTATAACAAAACCTTCAGTGTTGCCCACATCATGTGAGCGAACGAGATTACACTTGTGCTCTGCCAGAGCTAAGCAGTAGCAAACCAGTCAAGAAATAGCCGCACTAAATAGCGCGAACAAAGCTAAGAAACCCAGCTGGCTGCTGCGCTCTCGGACCCCTAACTATGGACGACAGATCTCTACCGTAAAGCTTAGTCCCAACGATACTTCTAGTGACGCAAGTATTTTATGTGAAGTCATCAGCTCATATTTAAAGAATCGCAGTGTTTAGAAATACGTTAAACCTTTCGGGCCCTGCAAGTAAAAGGCAGCCAGTCGTTGTCATCGGTACAGTTTGAGTTAAATAGTGCGCTTTCTTCGATTTCAACTGCCAAGTCCTCCTGGAACCCTGGTCCAGACGGATTGCTGCCCAGTATACTTAACGATGATGGTAAAGATAGCGCTATTCATCTTTTGCAACGCTTTACGTTTTCAATGCAGGAAGGTCAATGCCCAACCGCTTGGCAACCTGCCATGCCAACAATATGCCAAGGCATAAAGGCGGAAGCCTGTTAGAAGATGGTAACTGTCGCCCTATTAACCACATTTCTATGAACTCGCGGGTGATGGAGCAGTTGATCATGCAGGCGCGCACATACATGAAATTCAGCACGGGTTTCTAAGTGTTCTGTCTGGGGCAATCTGTCAACCCGAATTTCCTAATTTAGTCACTGAGGCCATTGACTCTAATCTTTCAGTTGTCCTTCTTTACCTTGACATGCAAAAGGCGTTTGACAGGGTACCACACATGCACCTGATGCATAAGGTAAAGGCTTACTGGCTGGACAGTCCTATATTAGCCGGGCTGGGTTCCTATCTTATAGGACCTACGCAGCCTGTTAAGGTTGAGCAAACTACATCCACCTTCGACTGTCATCAAAGTGGCGCGGTGCAGGGAGCTTCCTTGGTCCTACACAATTTTTGATTTATAGCATTGACCTCTGCAGGAGTTTACAGCACGTTCGCTACTTTTCCTTTGCTGACGACGTAAAAGTTGTCTACTGCTTTCCCCTGGTAATGAAGTATTCGTAATTAATAGTATCTGTGAGGATATCAATGCACTTGAAAAGTGGTGCAAACACTGGTACATGACGTTCTCTGCTCAAATATCTAATGCAACAACCGACAAACTTTCTATACCAGCTGGGTCCCTGACAGTAAACGGCATCACCATCAAAAAAATGCCACGACAGCAGACCTGGGCTTGCACTACGCCAGGAGCCTCAACTTTGCAGAGCAAGTTCCTTAGCAAGTGGCAAGGTTAAGGGGATTATCGTTCCATACATGCTGTTACATACAGTCCGAAGGTGCAAAAGGCTGGAACTTTACAGGAGCCACGACAGAACATATCTGGAATATTGCTCTTTTATATTCAGCAACCTGAGGAAGTCGGTCCGTGTTCTGCTTGATAAAACTCAGCGACGCTTTACGAAAACGTTGACTCCCTTTCAGCAAGCGCTGAGATACCGACGAAGGTGCGAACACCTTAAAATTTAGCCCCTATGGCCAAAGCACATTATCCCTAACAAGTGCTTCTTACTTAAGCTAATTCTCAGAACGCTGCGCAGTAATATCAATTGTCTTAAACCAAGGAGCGCACCTGAAGCTAAACTCCGAAACAAGGGCCATGCCATTACCTCGCTAAGAGCAAAGAAGAGACTGCGATCTCGTTCCCTCTTAGTTGGGTACGTGAACATTTGAAGCAGGTTGCTTTCAGAATAAGAGAAATCCATAACTTGCAGGTATTCAAGAAGGCGATACAAAGATTCCTATGTTTTGGCAATATACAAAGCATCTTCCATACCTGCGATTTGCAAGACTACTTCTTCGTAACTGGCCCTGAAACAGCTTCCGAACGACCACGATGTAGTGCAGGACATCTAAGCAACTTGAGCTCACAACTCATCCACCTTCATTGTCGTTATCGGCTTATCACCTAAGAGACTTTAACGGTATCCGTCGCACACATTTTCTAGGGTTTAAGAATAGCAAACCGAGTACGAGATGACTTTAGTCTTCAACGATTTCTTCCTGACCTGCTTGAGTTCTCATACGGACAATTCCGCCTGATAACTGCACTATGGAAAGAGTAGACGCCACCACAAGAGCATCCGGTAAGTGATAATAAGGGATAACCCACGTGAATTGTCTCCATCAGTGACCCTCCTACTTGTAACTTATCCATTACCGCAGTCACAAGGCCCATACGGTCTCAGTCGGATCAGTCGCACATAGCGTGCGTATGCTAACATTAACCTCCTGAATGCGAGAGATACTTAGCCAGTATTGCTTAGTTACTGACGTGCTTCAACCCTCTCACTGACAGTTGGATCCAAAGGCTGAATGGACCAATTGGTATCCACAACCCGCCGGCTTCTCTTTTTCAATGGTCACTTCTTCAATGTTTAAAAATTTCAACAAACAGTACAGCCTAGCCTACTGACTGGCATGTTCGCAAACCCGTAGTTATTCCCAATGGCTGGCTGGCCGAACAACCTCCCCGTGGTGCCAGCTGGGCCGTTCGGGTTTACCCGCTTCCTGCAAATAGTTCGGCGGCAGTGTACCAGGAGGTGGCGGTTCTTCGCCATGCAAACGTTCTCCCTATAAAAAGCCACACAAGTCCGTTTAACAACACTAGGACGTGGCGGTTGTGATTCGCCACCAACTAAAGCCACCCATTGCTTATCCGGACAACCACTGCAAGTCCACAGACAGCAAGCATCCAGTTAGTACTGGCGACACATTCAAACACATTCAAGCAAAACGACAGGAAAACTTTACCAATACCATAAACAAAGCTAAAGACGCCTATATGCAAACTTACATACATTCATATATAAACATATGCAACAATCCCATGGTTCCATTTTACATTAACTGATCACATTTTTACTCTTAACCTGATCATGCCTGCGCAGGCGGGTCGCGCTCATTCGAGAATCCACAAGTCTTTCATTCATTTATTTATTTAATACAGTTTTTCAGGGCAACGACGAAGCCATCGTGCAGGCGAAGTTCAATCCTTACGTCGTATCTACCTCTGCATTCCTTGTATTCAGCTTTACATTTATCACTTTCCAACTTCTTGCCCACTGGGTCCATGGAAAATATATGAGGCTAAGGACCTTTGAGGTACGCCCAGCAAAGGCATCCTACCTGACCTAAACCTTGCAAAAGAAGTTGAAAGCGTTTGTGGCTGCTGATAACCTAAGCTTATCATTAGAATTGTCTAAAACCGTCTAAATGCCGGCTTTAGATGCACCTTTTTGTGCCTTCGTAGATATCGGTTAAAAGCTTCCCTTATTGATGCCTTTTCATTAAACCTGAGCACTAATTACTGTACTCCGCCGTTTCCGACCATTTGCAGTATGTAAACAACGAAATAATATATATATATATATATATATATATATATATATATATATATATATATATATTTCATAGGCTTGCCAAAGAGAGCACTTTAAAAGTGCTAGGCTCAAGAATCCGACAGTTTGCTTTCAACTTATTCTCACTTGGCCCCATATACTTAGCTTTAGCTTGTATAACATGCCTCTCACTATTGCCAACACTAGTAGACAGGCATAATAAAAACCAGATTCTTTGCAGGCGGCGGTCCGTTTCCGCACTGCCAGCACCTATTCTATTTGCGCACGACCCGGGACTGGTCGTGGCGAAGTCCGCCAAGTAGTATTTAGTAACTTGCGTAGCCTGAGGAACAAGGTGTGCCAGGTGGGTCGGCTCGTAGACAAATCTCGTCCAGATATACTTGCATGTACTGAAAAGGGACTGTCTAAGGAAATCACAGATGGCGAATTATAGCTGCCTGGCTACGCACTGTTCCACCCTGACCGCTCCACTGGCCATCAAGGGGTGGTGTAGCTCTTTATGTGAGTTATCACATAGACGTATTGAGGACCAGCGTCCTTTAGACTCTCATAAAATCTGTTGAGGCTCTAGCAGGCTTGCTTTGCTCTTCTTCGGTTCAGGTTGCGGTCGTGTTAGTGTGTAGAAGCCCTATGAGCACCTCCAATGGAATCATTGAGATTATGCGCACTCGCTCTGCGAACACTGTCTGATGCTGGAAGACTTCAAACTCCCGGCGGTTTGTTGGGATGAGCTATCTTGCAGTTCAGCTGTTGAATCGTTCGGTACAAAACAGCTGGACTTAACGCTGCAAGTACCACTGTACCAGTTCATGCAACTCCATACTACGTACATGAGCAATCAGCAACCGTCCATCCTAGATCTTGTTTTTGCTACTTCACTTGCCTTGGTAACTGACATGAAGTACGACTCGCCACTTGGCGCTAGCGATCACGTTCGCATGTCTTTCCAGTGTACCCTTAACAGGCCTTGCCAGCTGGTATCCGAACATTTGGGTCGCGGACTTCCAAGCGGTGCGGGTTTATGATAGGTCATCACCTTGTGTGGTATCTGAGACCAGCACTGTTCACATAGCCTGGGAACAATTTAAATAAATAAATAAATAAATATGGTATATTCTCTGTAAAACGAGACACACCTCTAAAAGGCACGATCAAATATGCATACAAGCATAGCTTCTTTGGAATATTAAAACATTTCGTTACAATGAAAGGAATAAACGAAAAGATGTAGTCCATAAGAGCGAGCATATTGTCAGGTAATAGTCAGACCAAGGATCATAATGGCGCCGTGGCGCGCAAAAACTGTTGCGTCAAGATACAAGTGGGGGTAAATTTGCCATGTAGTGATCCATGAGCACAGGAGCCCGAACAAGGTTTAGTGCAATCGATGACCATTACGAAGCCGGGATGATCGGTACTCCACTAAAGCATTCTTCATAGTAAAATCAGTTGCACAGGTTCGATGTTGGAGGCTGAGGACTGCGTCAGTGTGAAATGTATAGCTGTGACTTTATTTTGTGGCGAGTCACATCCGCCACGTTGCAGTGTTGTTAAGCGGACATTTGTGGCTTTTTATAGGGAGAATGCTTGCCAGGCGAAAACGCACCACGTCCTGGAACACTGTCGTAGCTTCCGTTGAACTGTAGTGCTAGTCGGCTATGCATCGTATAGACCGATTTTGCACTCTATTATTCGCAGTTGCTTGACAGCCAAAATTTTTCGTTGGTTGGTCAAATGGCTTAGTACTGAACCGGCAATAGTCGTTGAAGCCAGTCAATGATGTAAAAGAGTCGCAGAGTCGAATGATAATGATGCGGGTGAGTAAACACATTGTTAATAGAGGCCGGCTTTTTCTATTATATTGTCCGGCTCGCAACCCGTGTCCAGCTATCCATGCTGGACTTGTCATAGGGACGGTGAGTGCAGTTGTTTCTTGTCTGAATATGTCCAAAACAGGAATAAATGCTATTCTCCGCAAAATGGACAAGTATTTCCTTCAAATGTAAGTGTAATTGTCTCCATGACCAAGTGAGAACACAAGGAAAAATCATCGGAAAAGCCGCTTATGCGCGCGCAATGCTGTCCGTGAAATGACATCAGAAAAGCTCCAGGTGACTGGAGAATCTGAATGTTTGAGGCAGTGAAGGTAATCACGCCAGAATTGTCAGTCTCCGGTTGTGGAACAGTGGATCCATGTAATGTGAGTGCGAGGCGAGCTAAGCCCATTTGTTTAGACCCCGTGGTGGTAGCTTCTCCAGAATGGCGGAAAGAGCTCCATTTGGAACGACGTGTGGGTTCTTCATCTCCCGGAGAAAAGATCAAGCATGTAAACCAGCTGGCTATTGAGGGTGGGTCGACCAGTCCCAGTGGATAAACCTTCTTGTTTTGGCGGATGTATCTGTGGAAATCTCGGGAGAAAACGGGCAACGGACAAGAGGCAGCCAAACAGAAAGACAGCAACGAAGCAAGAAGCACAAACACAGACTGGTGGCGCGCAACGGTGCCTATGATACATTAAAATTTATGTAATTTTGTTTAGTATACATGATTTGCAAGCGCGTTCTTTACATCACGTCGCTGGTGTGCCTCAGACTACAACTACTAGGTAGAAAGAAGGATCTGCACGCGCAGGGTCAAGAGACGGATATAACAAAGCGTGTTGACAAAGTTAAGCAATTAGTATGATTGTTGGAGAGTAACAGGTAAACCGATGATGATGACAGCAGACCGAATGCGAGCGGCATCTTAGGTGAAACTGAGGACAACTAGGTTGAGACCGAATGCGGGAGCAACATAGGTAAAGCAACGTTCCAAGAAGAAAAGGAAATTTAAAGAATCAGCTATGAGCGGAAGAATGCGGACGGCAGTGCGAAGAGTAACTCATGAGAGCAATTAAGAGACGACAGTCAGGATGAAAAAGGTTTACTACTAAAGTGTGGTGAAGCCAAGGACGCTCTCGTGCGAAGTATGAAACGTTCAGTTCTGAAATAGCACCGGTAATATCCCGGTAATCTGAGAGAACTCTGAGAGCCGGAGACCGAACAGACGAGACTCGAGAAGTCGACACATCCGGAGGCCTCGTAGTAGTCCCAGAGAATTTCACTGATCAGATGATGACAAAGAAGGGCATGGCACTAAGCGTCGGTCATCCGATTGAAGATTTGAGGGTACAGGTTACTGATGGAAGTGCCTATATTAATAAAGGGTAAACAAGTCTAGCGGGCTGTCAATGTAAGCAAGACATAGTTGTGAGTCTAGAGAGATTAGATCGGTATATCTTGCTAGTCTGGAAAAGGTCAAAGGAGCATACCGGTCAGAAGAGACTAGGTTATTACTAAGCACTGAGAGTTGGCAGCCCGATTACGGAAGAAATGATAGTAGAAAACGCCATAAGGAGAGGAGACGATCCGGATAGTGAGAGGTTTACTTATAAGATGTGGAAAAGTCCATGGGGATCGCGAGGTAATGGGGGCAGAGAGTTCAGTCTTCCGAGCATAGCAGGCAGCGTCGCAGAAGTAGGAGAGAATAAGACCGAGCTGCCGAGGTTGGACTTGGTCGGCGCATTGTGATTGAGTCCTATGGTTCATTTGGGAAGGTAAGTGGAGTCAGTAGGATTGGACTGGCCAGAGATAGAAGTGGTTATATCAACATAGGGCGAACAAGTTCAGCAGGATAACAAGGTGAGGGAGGAAGTGCTTTGGATCGACGGAGCCAAGACCGCTAACATCCCGGTAGCCTGGTAGCAGTCCCATAGAATTTGGCTGATCAGCTGAGGCTGAGTTACGGATGACAGAGACTCAATCGTCCGATTGAAGAATGATTGGATACGAACGGCGCTCAGTCATCTGAACGATGGCTAGTAATGTCACAGGAGTCTGAGAGAAGTTGGAAAGCAGACCAAACAGACGAGACAGGATTAGTCGGCGAAACGACAGTGAGTCCAACAGCTAATTTTAGGAGGGCAAATGGAGTGGGTGGAGAGGTGGAGGTGACTATATAAATAGAGGGTGAACAAGTCTAGCAGGCTGTCAACGTAAGTGCGACATAGCTTGAGTCTACAGAGTCTAGACCGTTTAAATGTTGCTGGTCTGGAAAAGGTCAAAGAAGCAGACCGGTCAGATGAGACTAGGTTATTACAGGGCACTGAGATTTGGCAGTCCGATTAGAGAAGGAATGAAAGTAGAGAACGTCATAAGGAGAGGAGACGGTCCGGATAGAAAGAGGTTTACTTATAAGGTGTGGAAAAGTCCATGGGGCTCGAGAGGTAATGGGGACAGAGCGTTCGGACTTCTCATCCAATGCCGGTAACGTCACAGCAGTCTGAGAGAACTCGGAGAGCAGGGGACCGATCAGACGAGACTGGATTAGTTGGCACACTTGGAGTAAGTTGTACAGTTGTGGTTGGAAGATAAATAAAGAGTCAGCGGAGACGGATGGGTTTGGGATGCAAGAGGCTACATGAATATAAGGTATGCAAGTCAAGCAGGCTCGCAATGTGAGAGAAGTTGTGTGATGGTGATACAGAGCCTAAAACTACATATCGCTAGTTAGGAAGCAGTCAGAGAAGATAATAGGGCAGGGCTCTGAGAGCTCGCTATGCGGATGAAGAAGAAATAAAGACAGGCCGCGATAAAGAGGACAGAGTCGAGAGTTTGCGTTTACGGATAAGAAATGCGACAGTTAACGAGGCTCTCGAGGCAATGGTGACAGAGCATTCAGTCTTCCGAGCATAGCAGGCAGCGTCGCAGAAGTAGGAGAGAAGAGGACCGAGCTGCCGAGGTTGGACTTGGTCGGCGCATTGTGATTGAGTCCTATGGTTCATTTGGGAAGGTAAGTGGAGTCAGTAGGATTGGACTGGTCAGAGATAGAAGTGGTTATATCAACATAGGGCGAACAAGTTCAGCAGGATAACAAGGTGAGGGAGGAAGTGCTTTGGATCGACGGAGCCTAGACCGCTAACATCCCGGTAGCCTGGTAGCAGTCCCATAGAATTTGGCTGATCAGCTGAGGCTGAGTTACGGATGACAGAGACTCAATCGTCCGATTGAAGAATGATTGGATACGAACGGCGCTCAGTCATCTGAACGATGGCTAGTAATGTCACAGGAGTCTGAGAGAAGTTGGAAAGCAGACCAAACAGACGAGACAGGATTAGTCGGCGAAACGACAGTGAGTCCAACAGCTAATTTTAGGAGGGCAAATGGAGTGGGTGGAGAGGTGGAGGTGACTATATAAATAGAGGGTGAACAAGTCTAGCAGGCTGTCAACGTAAGTGCGACATAGCTTGAGTCTACAGAGTCTAGACCGTTTAAATGTTGCTGGTCTGGAAAGGGTCAAAGAAGCAGACCGGTCAGATGAGACTAGGTTATTACAGGGCACTGAGAGTTGGCAGTCCGATTAGAGAAGGAATGAAAGTAGAGAACGTCATAAGGAGAGGAGACGGTCCGGATAGAACGAGGTTTACTTATAAGGTGTGAAGATGTCCATGAGGCTCATGAGGTCTTGGGGACAGAGCGCTCGGTCTTCCGAATAAATGCCGGTAACGTCACAACAGTCTGAGAGAACTCGGAGAGCAGGGGACCGATCAGACGAGACTGGATTAGTCGGCGAAACAAGGTTGAGTCCAACAGCTTATTTTAGGAGGGCAACTTGAGTGGGTCGAGAGATGGACAGGTTAGAGATGGAGGTGACTATATAAATAGAGAGTGAACAAGTCTAGCAGGCTGTCAGCGTAAGTGCGACATAGCTTGAGTCTACAGAGTCTAGACCGTTTAAATGTTGCTGGTCTGGAAAAGGTCAAAGAAGTAGACCGGTCACATGAGACTGGCTTATTACAGGGCACTGAGAGTTGGCAGTCCGATTAGAGAAGGAATGAAAGGAGAGAGCGCTCTAAGGAGGGGAGACGGTCCGGTTAGAAAGAGGTTTACTTATAAGGTGTGAAAATGTCCATGAGGTATTGGGGTCAGAACGTTCGGTCTTCCGAATAAATGCCGGTAACGT
Source organism: Dicrocoelium dendriticum (assembly GCA_944474145.2). Lineage (NCBI taxonomy): Eukaryota > Metazoa > Platyhelminthes > Trematoda > Plagiorchiida > Dicrocoeliidae > Dicrocoelium > Dicrocoelium dendriticum. The sequence continues at coordinate 267,286,500 of OX104063.1, read as the reverse complement.
CACAACAGTCTGAGAGAACTCGGAGCTCAGGGGACCGATCGGGCGCGACTGGATTAGTCGGCACACTTAGAGTAAGTCGTACAGTTGAGGTGAGAAGATAAATAAAGAGTCGGCAGAGATGGTCAGGTTACGGATTGAAGAGGGCAAATGAATACAAGGTATACTAGTCAGGCAGGCTCGCAATGTGTGAGATGTTGTGTGTTAGTGAAGCAGAGCGTAGAACTACATTTCGTTATTCAGGAAGCAGTCAAAGAGGATAATAGAGCAGGGCACTGAGAGCTCTCTATTTGGATGAAGAAGAAATAAAGACAGAGCGTGATGAGGGGAGGACAGAGTCGAGAGTAGACTTTTAGGGTAAGAAGTGCGACAGTTAACGTGGCTCACAAGGTAATGGTGACAGAGCGTTCAGTCTTCCAAGCTATGGTCCGCCACGTCACAGAAGTCCAGCAAGCTGTCGAAGTAAGGGAAACGCGGCTTTGAATCGACCGAGCCAAGACCGCTTACATCCCGTTAACCTCTAGTCCCAGGTTATTTGGCTCATGGGATTAGGCTAAATTAGGGTAGGGCGCTGAGAGTAGGCCGTCCGGTTGAAGAATGATTGAACGGTGGCCATTAATATCACAGGAGTCTGAGACTGGATTAGTCGGCGCATTGTGATTGAGGCTGTAGTTCATTTGGGGAGGCAGTTGGAGTGAGTCGCGAGGTGGACAGTAAAAGATGGATGTGGCTGCAGTAAAAGAGGGTGAACAAGCGCAGCAGGCTGTCGCAGTGAGGGAGGCATTGCGTTGAGTCTACAGAGCCTGGTACGTTAACATCCCGGAGAGTGTTTCTGCTTAGGGTCTGCTTAGGGTTAAGAATGCCATTAGATGGTTGACCAGGTGCGGCATGAGTGTCATGCATGTCTGAGTAGCCATAAGTCACATCGCTAGAAGAATCGATGGTTATAGCAGCCAGTGCAGACGAAGATCCTTCATTGACTTCAGTCCAAGGCAAGCTTCGCGCTGTTGCAGATTTCGCTTCCGAAGTGAGACTTCGTTTTGGAGACAAGTCGAGGTCTATCGCTGGCACGATGGTCGGTTTAGCCGAAGATTTTGCAAATTGGTCAATAAGAGCATTTCGCTTGCCCTCTGGCTTGGTTGACGACATTAAGGAATTTGAAGCGGGGTTTTGTCAGGTTTAATGATAACCGGCCCAAGGTTTGCCACCGTGGACACAATCAGCCTACGGCCTATAAATGTTTCAGCAAGTTGTGGAGTAGGGAAGTCAAAACTATGGGGCAAGTGCGAGTTTTACCAGACTTGCGTAGCCGTTTGCATGCACAGCAATCTGGTGGTGTGTTGCATGCACTTAAAAGAGAACGTTTCACTTTTCAAGTGACAAGCGATCAGGTACGTTGAATATGACGGGATTCTGGGAACGACGTACACGTTCCGTTACTTCGTTGCTAAGTACTGCTAATAACTGCTAATAATAAATAATTTAAGGCTTACCTCCTCGACATTTTTGCACCTCATATCCCACTGGTATAGAGAAGGAAATCGAGAGCGCAGCCGCCGTGGATAGATTCCGCGCGGAAGGGCCTGCTGAAGCAGCGGATTAGGTGCTGGCGAGCGTACCGAACGGCTTTGTCGAACGGCACGTTTGACATGTATCGTTCGGTCCGAAATGAGTACATGCTACATCTTAGGTTGGCCCGGCCGCAGTATGAAAAGGGCCAAGCTTATACTGACTCGAAAAACCCCAAGAACTTCTTCGCTTACGTTGAAAGACGGTGTGGTGCAAACTCTCCCATACCACCATTGCTTCGAGGAGCTGGGACCCATGCCAATTGCGACTATGACAAGGCTGCTTGTTTGGAATGCAGTACACATATGTCTTTGTCCGCGGAAAAAATACGTCATGCAACGAGTTAGTTTCAGGAGTGTCTGAGGACTGTTGTCTGGATGAAATTTCTGTGGCTGATTCCCAAGCTCTCCGGTTGCTAGGAGGGATAAACCCAACTAAGGCTTCCGGGCCAGATTCCGTTCATCCAAATTATTACACGAATTGCCAGTGGAACTCATTGGACCATTGGCTTGTGTGTTTCAGAAGTCACTCAACAGCTGTATCTTGCCTACCGAATGGAAGGAGGCTGTTGTCTGCCCGATTTTCAAGTGCAATGGCAAAGACCTACCGGCTAAATACAGGCCTGTCAGCTTGAGTAATGTGGTCGTTAAGTTACTTAAACAATCAGTACGAGATACAGTGGAGAATCATTTAACTAGGTTTAACCTGCTTAGCGTCGAGCAACATGGTTTTCGCAAGGGGTTTTCGTGTCAGACGAACTTGCTGGTAGCTCGTGAGTGCTGGGCTGAAACCGTAGACAGTGGACATGCGGTGGACGCGGTGTTCATTGACTTCGCCAAGGTCTTTGACACTGTCCCCCATTCGCGCCTCTCACTGAAGTTGTGGTCGTATTGAATAGCTGGTTGCGCTCTCCAGTGTCTACCAGCTCTTCTAGATGGACGGGAACAGTGTATTCGTGTGGGAAGCAGTCTCTCGGTTCGACAAGCTGTACTTAGCCGCCTTCCGCACGGCTCTGTCCTAGAACTACTGCCTTTTCTCAGTCGACGTTAATGACTTGCCAGAGGAGCTTGAGTTAACATCACTCTTGTTGGCTTGTGACTTTAAGCTCTGGAATATTGTTGATATCCCTGGAGGTTCGGTGGCTGTTCAACGGGCTCTGGATAGACTCTGGGAATGGTCTGTCTTGTGGTTGCTGCCCATAAACCGGGGCAAGGGTTCAGTGCTGCGTATCGCAGCGTCTGCTTCAGCCAACAAGTTATGTGCACCATGGGAAAGCACTTCCTCACGTGACTCATGAGGTTGCTCTAGGTGTCGTCCACTGTGCCACACTACACTCTGGAGCCAACTGGAAGAAGGCGGCTAGTATAGGGTTCTGGATGTTGTGGTCTATCCGTCGTTCCTTCGGGACCTTAACCGCTGATGTGTTTGTAAAGCTCTTCGCAGCATTTTTTCGAACCCACCTAGAATATTGCGTCCAGGCCTGTCCATCATGCCTTTTCCGGGACAAAATGACACTAGAAAAGGTGTTGTATGTCGGTACTACGTTGGTCAAGTGATTGGGGGGACAAACGTTCCCGGAACGCCTACCTAATTTGGGGAGGCAGTCAACGCGCTATCGAAGGATTAGAGGGGACCTTATCCTAGCTTACCGTATTTTGACTGGGCAGGTTGGCCCTGATTTCTCCTGGCTATTTAGTCCTGATAGGTTATCTGGTCTTTGCGGGCAATGTGTGAAGCTGAACAAACCGCGGTCCGACCGAGTTAGAGCGGAGACACGGTTATAAATAAATGATTAAATAAATCTTTTATTCTCAACAAGGTGAGACACGCCTTTACAGGCATGATCATTTTGACATAACGATGCATGATCAAGAATTTTAAAAATCCGATATGCTTGCCATTGCAGTTTATATTTTTGTGGGGGTATGTATGGATGTTATTGTGTGTGTTAGAACGTTAGAACGACATTCGAGCAAACCGAAAATAACATTACCAGAACATGAAGAAGGTGAGTTTATGACAAACTCATGTTGATTTCAGGTGTTGCGAATCCAAGGCAAATTTGATCGATGCGAATTCCGTGAACTACTCAAAATGGCGGTTTCTTAGGTGTTGGAGAAAGCACAATTGTATGCGGAATAGAAACACCATGAGTATGCTCCCATTCAATTTACTAATCCAGGCCAATAAGGCGGCGTATGTGGTAAGTTTGCTTGCGTGATGAGTAATCTTACATTTCAGAAGTAGATGTTGCTTGAGCTCCCCTGTGTGGATGCGCCTGATGTGAATGTTGACAAGGTGCCTACCTGTCTATTACCCACTACCTCGTCCATACTGGCTCCAGGAGACAGTTGGTCGTCGCTAGAGGGGACGGAGTGCACCGTCCTCGTGACGGTGCTGGGCTCAAAGAGTGGTTCCATGCAATCTGTGTGGAACGGGCTAAGGTACAGCCACCGCCTCGTGTACGACTGGTGTGTATGGTTTCCCAATTAGGCCGGCATGCTTCCGACCTGCTTGTTGAAGGAGTGTGGGCCGGCTCCGTTGATGAAACATGGCTCCCATCCGCATACCTCCCGGTCTTATTCCTTTGGGTTTACACTGGATATGGGGTGTGTGGGTGGAACTATGGGTGGTGCAGCGCAAGCCACCCATGGTCCCTCTGTAGGCGCAGGCGTCTTGTGACTGTCCCCATGAACGTCACAGTGACAGGCAAATCCGGATACGGACGCCGCCTAATCATGTATATATATATATATATATATATATATATATATATATATATATATATATATATATATATATATATATATATATATATATATATATATATATATATATATATATATATATATATATATATAGGTCTTTTTAAGCTGGATACATTTCATTCCGCTTTATTTGGTTTGATCTGCCTCCATGAATAATGTTCTATTAACTCGCCACGTTGCTTACACTAAGTGAGCTTATCTTCGGTAATTTTGTTGCGTTTTGTAGCATTTTTAAGTAACTTGTGGACATTTCTTACTTATCACGGATTTGTTGTTAACGCACTTACTTCATATGGTAAATTAGCGAAGAGTTATGCCACCGTATCTGTATGCATTATTGTATTTATTTTCTTTCAACTTGTCGTTTAAAGTGAATGGCTGTTGTTTGATATCCCCGGTGTGGTTGCGCTTGATGTGTGTGTTGACAATGTGCCTACCTGTCTATTACCTACTACATCGTTCATACTGGCTCCAGGAGACAGTTGGTCGTTGCTGGAGGGGATGGGGTGCACGGTTCTTGTGGCCGTGCTAGGCTCAAAGAGCGGTTCCATGCAATCTGTGTGGAGCGGACTACGGTCCAGCCACCGCCTTGTGTGCGCTTGATTCCCCAAATACAGCGTGCTTGTGTTTGCCTGTGAAGGAGTGTGGGCCGGCTCCGTTGATGAAACGTGGTTCCCATCCGCATGCCTCCCGGTCTTATTCCTTCGGGTTTACACTGGATATGGGGTATGTGGTTGGAGCTGTGGGTGGTGCAGCGCAAGCCATCCATGGTCCCTCTATAGGCGGAGGCGTCCTGTATCTTGCCACAGTGACAGGCAAATCCGAAACCGGATGCCGCCAACCATGTGTATGTAACTGTGTATTTTGTGCTTGTAGTTGTGCTGCACCAATCCTCATTGTTTAATATCGTCATCAATATGCGAGTAGGAGATTGATGTCCGTGGGTTGGACAGAATTAGCCGGATATCCACGTGGCAGTGACTTTATTTTGTGGCGAGTCCCGACCGCCACTTCACGGTGTTGTTAAGCAGACATGTGTGGCTTTTTATAGGGAGTCCGCTTGCCAGGCGAAACCCACCACGTCCTGGAACACTGCCGCCGAACTATTTGCTGGAACGGGTTAAACCCGAACCACCCAGCGGAAATCACGAGGAGGTTGTTCGGCTAGCCAGCGTCGAGTCATCGACCGCTGGAACCTGCTTACAGAAAATGTTGTAAGGAAGCTACGGCTAAGGGATTTGAGCGTTGACTAGACGCGCTGGGGTGACAACACGAAACCTTCCCTTTTTCCTGACTATTACCCATCTTCAGACTTCGACACTGTTTTCTTTACTTTTCCTCGCTATTGGTATTATTCCCTCCTTTTAACTGATTGCCCTTACTCTCTTACCTTCGCTTGTTCTTCCTCTTCCTCACTTCCTTCACGCACCTGACCTAGCTGGGACGGATTAAATAAGGAACGTGGGCAATAACTGGGGGGACCAGGGTACTTTATCGGGTGTTTTTCTTTTAGACCTAACAAGCAGTCGGAGCACCCCTAGTAACTCCTGGATCGACGACCCTCACATAAACGAACAATTGCGGCATTCATCCTATCGTTCCAGTCTCACTTACAACTATACTTGAACTGCTTTTGCTAGTAAAACATTCGCATTTCCAGCTTCCATTTCCTTTGCATGGAAGCTAACCAACGACAAAGAGGCCACTGTCACACTGGCGGGCTGGACTACCAGAAACTTTCCATCACCACGTTTCTTATCTTGGCCGCCCGTGTGTTATATATCTTTTAGCTGGCCCCAAAGCCAACCATGCCTTATGTGTAATGGCAGGTGAACGACTAGCTCACACTGGTTTTTGTCAGGCTTCTACTGCCTATTTACTTCACCACCCTTTGCTCAGGGTGCTAGAACAGCCCTTGCCAGGAAAACCGCCAAAGCAATAGCCGGGGTGACAATCTAGTACTAGTTAACATTGTCAGCTGGAGGAACACCGCTGGCACTTGCTTCGGAACATAAAATTGGCGAGAAATAGCTCAAAATTAAGCAGTGCTGCACAATAGTGTGCATCGAGACATGAGGCATAACATTCCCTAACGTTCGAGCGAGCTCCGTCCCTAAAGGTAGAGTTGATAATGCCCCAGCAATGCAGGCCAAGATGGATTACACACCCCGACGCAATTTGCCAAAGTTTGCTAAATTTTCCCATGCTATTTCTGTATTATTAGCGGCAGGCTCCCCTAACTCCCTGGTGTTGGAGACCTAGCCTCACGAATACAGATTATTGGCTCTAATGGATGAAACTTGCGATGTTTAGCTAAGAAATGTGTGTCTTTTCTAGTCCATAATGTGCAAACTGCTCCGAAAAGTCCCCTGCGGTGCTCTGGTAAACCTGGCTCATGCGGCGTTGATATAAACCCCAGCATAAGAGGCTTAAAAAATACTAGACACCATATTCCTAGTGGTTTGTGTGGCTAAGGATCCACTGCAAATTGCACGCTGAGGCCTTCTAACCATGGGTTGATTATAATCTAGCCTGAATTCTCATGCGGACATAATATTTCTTACTGGCTTTTAAGCGTTTGCGCTCAAACTAATAGC
>OX104063.1:267216684-267279073 GCA_944474145.2 Dicrocoelium dendriticum | reverse complement strand
GAACGGGTCGTTGATCCAGGAGTTGATAGGGGTGCTCCGACTTCTTGATGGATCTAAAACGAAAACACCCGAAAAAAACTGGTCCATCAATGTAATACCCACGTTTCTCGGATTAGTTGTCTCTGCTATGCCAGTTACGTGAAGTAAGTAAGAGAGGAAGAAATATCGAAGGTAGAGTAAGAGAAATCAGTTAAAAGGATAATACCAATGGTGAGGGAAAGTACAGAAAATGGAATCGAAGTATGAAGATGGGAATTAGTCAGGTTTCGTGTTGCCACTCAAGAACATATAGTTGACGCTCAAATCCCTTAACCGTAGCTTCTTTGACAACATTTTCTGGAAGCGAGTTCCAGCGTTCGACGACTCGACGCGATAACCGTGTCTCCGCTCTAACTCGATCGGACCGCGGTTTGTCCAGCTTCATACAATGCCTGCGGAGACCAGATAATCTAGCAAGACTAAATAGCCAGGACAAATCAGGGCCAACCTTCCAAGTCAAAATACGGTAGGTTAGGATTAGGTCCCCTCTAATCTTTCGATAGTGCATTGAATGCATCCCTAAACTAAGTAGGCGTTCGGGGTACGTTTGTCCTCGTAACCCCACGACCAACCTAGTACAGACACGCAAAACCCTTTCTAGTACCGTTTGGTCCCGAACAAGGCATGGTGGAAAGGCCTGGATGCAATATTCTAGTTGGGGTCGCACGAACGCTGAGAAGAGCTTAACAAACATAGTGGTTAGGGTCCCGAAAGAACGACGGATAAAGCACAACATCCGGAACCCTTTACTAGCCGCCTTCTTCCAGTTGTCTCCAGTGTAGTGTGAAACAGTGGACGACACCTAGATCAACCTGATGAGGAAGTTCAATCCCATAGAGCACATAACTTGTGGAGAAATCAGACGCTCCGATACGCAGCACTGGACACTTTGCCTGGTTTATGGGCAGCAACCATAAGACAGACCATTCCCAGAGTCTATCCAGAGCCCGTTGAAGAGCGACAGGACCTCCAGGGATAACAAGAATATTCCAGAGCTTTAGGTCATCAGCAAATAAGAACGAGACATTCGCGGCAACTGCGAACAGCAGTGGACCTAGGACAGAGCCATGCGGAACGCCGCTAAGGACTGCTTGTCGAAACGCAAGACTGCTTCCCACACGAATACACTGCTCCCGTCCAACCAGAAAAACTGTCACCCACTGGAGAGCGCGACCAGATAATCCATGACTTCAGTGAGAGTCACGAATGGGGGACAGTGTCAAAGGCCTTGGCAAAGTTAATGAACACCACGTCGACCACATGTCCACTGTCTACGGCTTCAGCCCAGCACTCACGAGCTACCAGCAAGTTCGTCTGACACGAAAATCCTTTGCGAAAACCATGTTGCTCGACGCTAAGCAGGTTAAATCTATTCAAATGGTTCTCCACTGTATCTCGTACTAACTTTGCAAGTAACTTAACGACCACGCTAGTCAAGCTGACGGACCTGTAATTATCCGGTAAGTCTGTCATCGCACTTAGTTGGGTTCACCTCTCTCGGCAAACGGAAAATTTGAGACTGTTACAGGAATTTAATCCAGACTAGAGTCCTCAGAGACTCTTGAAGCTAGTTCTCTACATCACGTATTTGTTTCGCAGACAAAGACGTTTGAGTAATGCTCACCAAGCACGCATGCCCTGTCATAGTCGCTATAGGCATGGGTCCCTTCTCCTCGAAGCAACGGTGGTATGGGCGAGTTTGCACCACAGCGTCGTTTAACGAAATCGAAGAATTTCTTGGGATTTGTCAAGGCAGTATCAGCTAAGCCCATTTCATATTGAAGCCGGGCCAATCTAAGATGTAGCTTGCACTCCCTTCGAACTAACCGATAGCTGTCAAATGTGCTGTTCGACGGAGCTGTTCGATATGCTCGCCAGCATCTAGCAGGCCCTTACCTGCGGAATCTATTACACGAAGGCTGCGCCCTCGATTCCCTTCTTTTCACCAGTGGGATGTGAGATGCAGAAATGTCGACGAGGTGAGCCTTAAGTTTTTCCCAGGCTATGAGAACAGTGTCGGTCTCAGATATCACACAAGACGATGACCTAGCTTTATCCCGCATCGCTTGGAAGCTCGCGGCCCAAATGTTCGGATAGCAACTGCTAATAGCTTGGCAAGGTCTGGTAAGGGCACACTGCAAAGACAAGCAAACATGATCTCTAGCGCCAAGAAGCGAGTCGTAAGTAATGTCATTTACAAAACCGAGTGATTTAGCGAAAACAGGATCTAAAATGAACGACTGCTGATTGCTCATGTATCTAGTGGGGATGTCCACGAACTGGTGAAGTGGTACCTGCAGGGTCAAGTCCAGCAATTCTGCACCGAACGATCCCAGCGCAGAACTGCAAGATAGATCAGCCCAACAAACTTCCGAAAGGTCGAAGTCTCCCAGCATCAGACGCATGTTCGCAGTGAGTGCGTATAAACTTAATGATTCCATTGGAGGTGGTCATAGGTCTTCTATACACTACCACAACCGTACCCTGAACTGAGGAAGCGGAAATCAAGATGCGAGAGCCTCAACAGACTTGTCGAAAGACTGAAAAACGCTGATTCTCAAAACGTCGGCGTTATAACTCATATAAAGGGCTAAACCACCCCCTTGTCGGCCAGTGGAGCGGTCAGCGCAGAACAGTGCGTAGCCAGGCACATATACTTCGCCAGCTGTGATTTCCTCAGACAGCCACGTTTCAGTGAATGCAAGTATATCTGGACGAGATTTGTCTACGAGCTGACCCACTTCGCACTTCTTGTACCTCAGACTACGCGCGTTACTAAATACTACTTGGAGGGCTTAGGCACGAACATCCCTGGTTGGTGCGCAAGTAGAATAGATTCTGGCAGGGCGGAAAAGGACCACAGGTTGACCAGCTTAAAACCCACCAATCGGAGACCTGCTCGCCGGATGCATGCCGGGCTTTTTGGTCCCTGATGGCTTCCTTCAACTTTATCCTGTCCGCTAACGGAAGGTGTGGTTGCACACTAACGTTGGTACCTTTAAGCTTGAAGGCAAAACTCAGTAAGGTCCTGCGCTCTTCTGGGGTGGATAGGACCACCCTAAGCAGACGGGGTCGAGGATTTGACTGACCAACCGGAACGTTCTCCAATCTGATGAGCTTCCTGACGGTAACACCAGGGAAACCTGGTGGTAAAAGCCCGGTCAGGCAAGCGTTAATTCAACCAAGATCCTCAAGCATGCGCTGGGTGGAAAGAGCGGCAGTGGAATCAGTGACGTTGCTGATAAGTACACTGCTATCTGTGTAAGAATCGCCTCGACGAGGTGTAGTTACATCACATGCTCTACTATCCCCGCCACATGGTTGTTTGCCAGGAAGCGGTGGGACCGACGGTGACGGCACCTCTTGTCTCACGGAGGGAAGTGCAACACCAGGTGGTGTTTCCAAATCAGGCGCTTGTTTCTTGAGCATTTTGTCACCTTTTGTTTTGGGGGCGGATGGTTGGCGCGCTTTCCTTGCCCTCTTACGCTTATACTTCAATTGTCCAGGAGCCCGTGACTCGCCTTTCATTTGGGGCGGGTCAACAACACCGTTTGAGGCATCTGTGTCACTTATATCCACGTGCACTGGAGCGTCCGGTGGGATGAACGCCTCGTCAACGGTTGGACCGACAACAGAAGGACAGTCCATTACAAATTCCACCTTCGCAGTATTCAGGGATTTCATAATCACATCCACTTTAGAGTTGAGTAAGGCAAGATAGGCAAGCTCGGCTAATGCCTTCTCGACAACTGTGTATCTGGACGCTAGTGCTTTGAATTCAGCACAGGTGAAAGCTGGGAGCTTCGCTTTCTGAGAGCAATAATCAGCACATCTAAACAGAAGGCTTTCAATGGATGATAGTATATTGTACTTATTCGCTCGAAGGCCGGTACAACGTTTGTGATACCAACGAGCGCAAACGTCAGACTGCATACCACCGCCTCGGCTTTGCGCCAGACGACCATGTGGAAGTGGAGAATAAAGCGGAATTTAAAAACACGTATACAAACGTAAAACGACCACAATAAAAGCCAAAACGGGATTAAAGAAGGGGAACAACCGCAAAATTACCAGTAAGCGTCAGGAAGGCGTTTTGGCCAGTACCACTTTAGTCGATTAAAGGTACCTTGGATCAGACAAAATTTGACAAAAGTCAAAGTTCGTTTCAATTGTTTATTCAAGCAGTGTTTTCCACGTTATTACAACTAAACATCACAATCCGTACGGCACGCCAAAATATCGAGTTACCGCGTCGCACTCACACAACGGAACGGTTCGTCAAAGTTGCTTGTCGCTGGATAATGTTAGACAGGAATCGCTGTAAAAGTTGATGCGCTTAGAGGTAGTGCGCTGGAGACATTGGCAAAGATCATCATCAGTGTTACAGCAAACTATATGCATCCATCTGTCACACAGTACGCATTGGACGGTCTTTGAACGTAGGTGACACCATTCATACAGTCCACGCACTTGGATGTCATATCTTCCAAGAGAAATTTGACTATAGTCAAAATTCACCAAAAGTATCTATTCAAACACTTTTCTTCACGTGAATTTTACCTAAAAGTCTCGAAAGTATAGAACGTCAGAAAGAGGATTAACCGCGTGGTACGCACAGAGTGAGAAGCAGGTCCCCTCTTCTGTAGTGCATTGAGTACATCCCCAAACTAAGCAAGCGTTCAGGATATATCTGCGCCCGGTAGATCCTGCGCCTAACGACAGTGGCTAATTCTTGTCCGGATAATTAATTTGGAGGGGCTTTGTGTTCCGGTATGCCATGCTAAATTCCTGCAATTCAAGTTCAAGCGGGATTGGAACGTTTGGCTGATCCCGTGAGTGTTCGTTCTTCAGTGGGTCGTTGAACCAGGAGTTGGCGAACTGTGAAATACTGATGGACCTAAAACAAAACCCACACCACACCCTGTTTAACCAATTATTGCCTACGTATCCTACCCTAGCCGTCCCTGCTGGGCCGGTTTCGCGAATTAAGGAAGAGAATAAGTAGACGCAAAAGGCAAATGAGAAAGTGGAAACAGCCAAGCAAGTAGAATGCCAAGATATTTGTGTCATAAAAAAAGAACCATAAGGTGATGGTGAGTCAGCTACAAAAAAGGAAAAGTTTGCTGTTGCCACCCAAGAGCATCCAGCTGGCACCCAAAACTCTTAAGCGTAGGTTTCCTAACCACGTGATCTGGAAGCAAATTCCAGGGACCCATAACTCGGCGAGACCGACGAGGTTCCGTCCTAATCCTATCAGACCGTGGTTTATGCAGTTTCAGTGAATGACCGCGGAGATTAGTTAACGTAGCGCGACTAAATAGCCCTGACAAGTCCGGGCCAATCTTACTCGGCAAAATAAGAAAAGTGAGAATCAGGTCCCCTCTTATCCTTCGGTAGTGCATGGAGTACATACCCAAACTGAGCAAGCTTTCAGGATACGTCTGTCCCCGTAGGCTCTGCACTAGCTGAGTGCCCCCTCGTAACACCCTCTCCAAGTCCATTTTGCCTCGGTTAAGACATGGTAAACAAGCTTGAACACAATATTCCTGGTGGGGTCGGACGAATTCCGAAAATACCTTTACGAACAAGTTGGCCGTTAAGATGCCGAAAGAGCGGCGGATAAACCAGATCATACGAAGCCCTCTACAAACAATCTTCTTCCGTTTGTATCCAGAATGAAGTGCTGATGCGTGTACGACTCCTAAATCAACCTGCTGAGTGACAACCGTGGGTTCACCACCGCCGACAACATATCGGGTGGACGGGTTTGCAGCTCCGATTCGGAGAACAGAGCACTTAGCCCTATTTACGGGCATCAACCATAAGGTGGACCATTCCCATAGCTTATCCAAGGCACGATGAATTGCCTCATAACCTCCGGGATGTCCACAATATTCCAGAGCTTAAGGTCGTCAGCAAATATTAGTGATGACACCCCTAGCTCTCCCGACAAGTCATTTATATATATCGCGCACGAAAATGGCCCCAATACCGAGCCCCTCGGGACATCAATAAGGACAGCTTGCCTAGGCGAAATGCTACGCCCCACTCGTACGCACTGTTCCCTACCCTCAAGGAAGGCAGACACCCACTGAAGGACGCGCCCAGATATCCTGTAAGATCACAACTTTAGCGAGAGACGAAGATGTGGAACGGTGTCAAAAGTTTTCGAAAACTCCAAGAATAGCACGTCTACAGCGTGGCCATTGTCTACCGCATCTGCCCAGATTTGACGAGCTACAAGTAGATTAATCTGACACGAAAATCCATTGCGGAATCCATGTTGCGCAACACTGAGAAGGTTGAATCGATTCAGGTGGTTCTCCAATGAATCCCTTATCAGCTTTTCAAACAACTTGGCTTCTACGCTTGTCAAAGTGACAGGCCGGTAGTTCGCGGGTAGAGCGCAGTCACCGCCCTTAAAAATCGGACAGATGATTGCCTCCATTCATTCCGAAGGTAGGATGCAGCTGGACAGCTGTTAGGGATCTGGCTACTTAACCCTCAGGTTCATAAAATTATGTTAGTTACCTGCTTCTCTGCTACATTTTGGACACGTCGCTTTCCTCAGCCTCATTCGCAATCGCTCACAGCTAATTTCAGCCGTCTCATTCTGTGGACATTCTGATTGATTTCTTTCGCTCAGCCTTCCTTAGCTTTTTCACGTGGATGTATTATTCAGCCGACACATATTTATTATACCTGTTTTGATTTTCCTGGTGTGTATCATTATCACTAGCAACTGTTCTGGCATTTGTTTAAAAGCATCACTTCTCCACACTGATTGGACGCTACTAGTCGTTTTTAATGGTCGCTCATTAGAAGGTTACCCCCAGGAATTAACTCCGCAGACACTATTTTCTTTGCCGCACTTCATTGGCTCGTAATTTTTGCGATTCTCGTTTGCTTGTTCCATTTTGTGTTTTCTCCACGCCTGTTGGATCTCATGCATTTAGTATCTTGGAGTCGCTCTTGTTCCTAAATCTATATAACTGGTGCCGTGCAGTAATAAAAGTCTGTTCATCCCGGCCCATCTTGGACTTCTTCTTGCGGTCGTGGGGTGAAGGCGTACTGGGCGTCACAACAACAGCGGTACTAAAAACACGCATGTAAGTGTATCCCTCAGCTCAGTGGCCAGTTCATGCAAAAGCTACGGATGAATTGAATCAAGACCGGAAGCTTTGGATGGGTTAATGTCTTGCAGTAGCTCAAAGACCTGAGTCTACGTTATGCTAAATGTAGCTAAGCCATAATCCTCTGAAATCCTTGAAACCAATTCAACCTGTGGTAAAGAGGTCTCCCGAGCAAAGACCCCAGTATACTGATCACTAATTATACAAGCATTTTCATAGTCGGTTTGCGCACGGGTCCTGTCTGCTCGCAATAACTCTGGTACAGACAGTTTTGCCCCGCTGCGTCTTCTAGGGTAAGCAAAAGCTTCTGGATTAGCTGCGGCCGAGTAGGCTAAATCCTGCTCGTACTGGAGACGAGAAGTACTGAGATGTTGCTTACATTTATTTCTTCTCTCTTGATAACTATCATAGGTATTGGCTGCTGAAGCTGCCTGGTAGGTTCGCCAGCATCAAGACCGTTTCTTGAGTAGGTACTTGCCTGTGTTGTCCATCCATGGAGGCTGTGCCCTTAACCCTATTTTCCTCATGAGTGGAATATAGGGAGTGGAAACATCCATAAGTTGTGCCTTAACTTTCTCCCAGGCTAAAGTAACAGAGTCAGCCATCGAGACCTCACAGTTCAGAACTGTAGCCCTAGCTTGCATTGCACTAAAGTCCGCCCGCCAAATATTCGGAAGTTATTCAACAGCGGTCTCTTGGTGCCTTGAAAGAGCACATCGAAAGGATATGCAAAGTGGTCGCTGGGCCCTAGAGGTGCGCCGTACGGAACAGCAGTCAAGAAGTCCAGGGACTTAGCGATAACCGAATCTAAAGGAAATGGTACTTGGTTGTCCATATACCTAGTAGGAAAGGCCACGAACTGGTGCAAAGGCACTTGGGGACTCAGTTCAGGCAAGTCTGCGTCGAATGTTCCTAATGCCGAATTGCAAGAAATCTCGGCCCAACAGAATTCTGAGGGGTTGAAGTCCCCTAAGACTAAACACGCATGCGCAGACTGTGCTAATAAAGTCGTATCCAACTTGAAGAACTTCCAAGACATCTGTGTATCACTATAACTGTAAATTGGGTAGAGGAAATACACAAAACAGTCGATAGGGCTGCAACAGTCTGATACGATGACTGGAATGCGCAATTCCTCAACGCATCTAAGTTACAGCTGACATACAGCACAACGCCCCCGCCTTGAAGACCAACGGAGTGATCAGTTCTCAGCAGTGCATAACCGGGTACACCTGCCTCGCCGTCCATGATATCCGGAGACAACTACGTTTCAGGGAAAGCAAGTAGGTCGGTACGAGATTTGTCTACAAGCAGACCCAACTCGTGCAACTTGTTCCTTAGGCTGCGCACGTTGCTAAGTACTACCTCAAGGAAGTCGGCACGACCATCCCTGGGTGGTGCGCCATCAGGATGATTTCTGATAGGGCGGAAAATAACTTCCGGCTGACCACCTGAAAACCCACCAGACGGAGGTCTTGCTCACCAGCCATCCGTCTAGTTTTGAGGTCTTTGATAGCCCCCTTTTACTTTAATCTATCTACCAGTGGTAGGTCTGGCTGAACGCTGACACCACTACCCTAAAGTTTGAATGCAAACCGCAGTAATGAATTGCGTTCCTCCTTGGTAGAAAGGCCCACGCGAAGTAGGCGAGGTCGTGGATTTGGCGTAGCGATAGGGACGTTCCCCAACCTGGGCGACTATCTGAGAGTAACCTAAGGGAAGCCAGGTGGAAGCAGGTTGCTGACACACAGTTTCAGCCACTTGATGTCATCTAAGATGCGTTCCCTTGGGAGAGCGGCCGCAGATTCAGTAACGTTACGGAACAAAACGCTACTATCCTTGAAAGAGTCGGCACGACGGGGAGGGTTTGCCCCACTTGCCTTGGAGTCGACACCTATACCAGCTGTTTTCACCACTGGCGGTGGGACTGTCCCTGTTCTCACAAACTACGCCGAAGCAACGGTAGCGTAGGTTTACCGTTCTATTGCCGGCGTCCTACTAGTTCCTGGGTCTTCAAGCCCCTAGGAATTTTTATGAGCAGATCTAGTCCGCCTCTTCTTTTGGTGGACTGGAGCAGGGGCCGTTGACCTTGTATCGCACTAAGCAGTTACCAGCATTTGGCTAGAACGGGCTGGTTCACCGGCAGCCGAGACGGTCAGCATATTCGGAAGGTTCTGTGTACAATCGTCAGGCGACTTTACGATTGTCAAAGACGGCATCTTTTTTGACGCCATGGCAACTAATTCGCTGGATTTAGCAGAGAACTTTCGGTATTTTCTCACCCAAGTTTTCTTTACTTTGATCAACTAATGAGGATAGCCAGCAACGCTACCTGGCTTGGCCGGTAGGATGTGCGACTTCATGACCGAGTGACAGACTCCAGTGGATGGATCGTCAGCAATGTGGCCGCCTATTGCGGTGTCTTCAAACGAACTGTGCAAGGATTTTAAAATGAAACCCATTTTCGCATCGAGCGACGCAAGAGAGACGGTTTAGCTATAGCCAACTCAACATCTGCCAACACTGAAGTCAGCGCTGAAAGTTTAGCACCGGTGATAGCCGGGGGCGTCGATCTTTGAGCGCGGCATTCAGCACTGTTAAAAAGAAAGTGAACGCTGGATGATAGCATTTTGTACTGGTCAGCGTGTAGGCCGGCACAGCTTTCGTGATACCAGCGACAGCAGACGTTACACTGCATACCGCCAGATAAATCTGTTACTGGCGCTGAACAGTTAACCTGTCCGCAAGCTGCAGTAGACTCATTAAACGAGAACCCTATCTGTCTCGGCGTTTAGCGAGACAGCCATGTTCATTTGGAAAACAGAGTAGAATTACAACACGTATGCAATAGCAAAATCGCAATAAAAAGCAAAAACAGGGTGCAAAACGGGATTAAAACTGGAAACAACCGGAAACGTAACCAATAAGCGCCAAACACGCTTTGGCCAGTACCAATGCTTACGCTTTCATAACTGGATATGGGAGAGTTGTATATTTGTCGCTTAGTGCATAAGTATCTGAAAGAAATGTTAGTTGATAAGCTGGAATCGTGGTGAAGCTCACGTTGTTTGAAATGACGTTAAGTGTAAGAGGTCTAATTGGTTATCAAGCGCCAAGTTGGACTACACTGCCGCTGTTTGCCGTATGGTTTGCGATCGCTATAAAAGCTGGGAGGAAGTGGAAGAAAATGTTCGCAGCTTCCAAGTTGCGACTGCCTCCAGTTTTTCCAAATATCGTACGTTAACTGCGAAGCAACATGAGAAGAAAATGGAGTGCAGGTCGCTGAAGGCTTTCTGTACCGGTTAACCTCATTTAAAACAGCGCGAACATCACAACTAACACCTTGCCAAATATCCTTTCTTGTACCTACTCATGCACAAAGCGACAATCTCTTTCACAAACACACACACGACACACACGCGACACATCTCTTTCAAATCCAGATATGAAAGCGTTAACATTTATAAATAAATAAATAAATAAATACTTTATTCTCGACTATGCGAGGCACGCCCATGGAGGCTTGATCACATATGTACAACTGTATAAACATTTTATGGCAGCTGTGACAGTAACAGTAGAAAACTGGTCGTATGTTCATGATAATATAAATAAATAGATAGTTTATTCTCAGTTTCATAGAGACGCACCAACTTAGGCATGATCAAGGTCTAAAAACTGTTGCGTATCACGATAATACATTGGGTTCAATCGTGTGTAGTTGAAACGGTGTCGGGAAGAGTTGATATGTGATTCTAGTCTACTTACCAGTATGTAGTTGTGGGCTGTGACTTTATTCGGTGGCGAGTCACATCCGCCAAGTCGCAGTGTTGTTAAACAGATATTTGTGGCTTTTTATTGGGAGAAGGCTTGCCAGGCGAAAACCCACCACGTCCTGCAACACTGCCGTAAAGCATTTCGAACAGTAATGTTGAACTGGCAAAGCCGTATGACGACTGGTTTCACCTTCGGTTTTCGCGGGGTTGTGGCTTCTAATTTCCTCTGTTAGCTGGACGGGGTATTTTGATCTGGGTCGCCATGATTTTTGAGGTCGGTGGAGGAGAGCAACATCGCGATTTTTCTTCTTGTTGTATGTCCAGGTGAGCAAACGTTCAATTTTTCCACTGTCCAGATTTTTCAGATGTATTATGTATGGGAGTACGAGGATATGTTAGGTTCTCCATACCGGACAAGGGTTATGGTGATTGTGGGTCGGTCCTTGCGTGTTGTTACGTCCGTCTTCGGCCAAAACTGTTCCTCAGTCCAATCCCAGATTTCCAAGATGTCCCGGACCTCAGAGAAACGGGAAAGTGAGGGACAACCGAGAGAAGACCACAAGAACAGGCATGGAGTTAAACATTGTTAATGTCTTGTGTTATAACCTTGGGCTTGAGACAAAAGCATGTACACTGTGCAACAATAATTATGCTGAAAATGTCTTTTGAGTATCCTATAGAATCAGCCGTATAGGTGGATTGCTATCGCCTGCGTAGAGACAAGAGCGTTGCACCAGTAAGTAAAGTACGTGTATCCGTTTGATATGAGTCGATAGTTGCGTGGGGATAGAGCAAAGCGAGTTAGAAGGTTGGTAGTGATTGTCAAGTGCATGAACAGCATGTAGTTAGTTTAATCCGAGAGGAGTGGGCATAATAAGCGAAAATAAATAGGTTGCTGCGAGAGAGTCTTAAAGATCAATTATTGGCAGGGCAGCGGAGGGACTGGATGCAGATATTTTAAAGAAGTAAAGGTTATTGAGCTACGGGGTGGCTACTAACAAGCACTGGATCATCGCATATGCATGGGGCCAATGCCCATTAGCTACTTCTGAAGAGAGATGCCGAATTTATGACGACCGACAGATGGTGGCGCTAGGAGTGACTCAGTCGCCAGATGCAGCTATTCTAATCAGACGCTTTGTCACTAGTGTATGCCTATAGGGTCGATGAGTGTATCTATAGGCCAGTAAAGGTAAGTGATAGGTCAATAGATCAGCTAAGCTGTGACGCAAACAATCCAAGAGAATGAACGTTGTAAGAGGGAGCGAGCTCCGGATATCCGCAAAGTTAGATGGGAGCTATAGCGACTAGCTGCTGCTAAGCAGTGATAGTGGCTATAGAAAAGAATGAATCAGTGGCTGCTGTAGCCATGTCATTAAGAAGTTTGACCAATATTGGATACCTACAGTTTCGATAAAGAAATCGACATGCGAGCGAAGCTTTCAGAAACCGACGGCAGAATAGAATGAAGGTTGGAGAGTCGGGGGGTGGCACCTTGTAATCTACATGGAGCCAACCATGACTAGCTGTTGTCAAATGGAGTTGACACGAGTAGGACAAACAAAAGATATCGGCGCGCTGGGAGAGAGGAGAGTGACCAGCAATAGAGTTTAGACTAAACCTTCAGTTACTATTGGATCCTACGTTGGCACATAATAGGTCAACAAACCATCTGAGCGGTGATGCAAACAATCCAAGAGAATGAGCATTGTAAGAAGGGAGCGACTCCTACAGAGCTTCAGATATCCGCAGAGTTAAATGGAGGCTATGGCGACTTACTGCTGCTAGACAGAGATTTTGGCTCTGGAAAAGAGTGAACCAGTGGCTGGTGTCGCCATGTCATTAAGAAGTTTGCCTAGTACTGGGTACCTACAGTTTCGACGAAGGAATCAACATGCGAGCGAAACTTAAGAGAGGCAGACGGCAAAAGAAAGTGAAGGTTAGAGAGTCAAGGAGTGGCTACCTGTAAGCTACATGGAGCCAACAATGACTAGCTATTGCCAAGAAGAGTTGACCAGAGTAGGATAACTGCGCGCTTGGAGAGAGATGAATGGCCAGCATTGGAGCTCGGATTAAGCCTTTGGTTACTAGTGGATCCTACGGTGGCGCATAATAGGTCAACAAACCATCTAAACTGTGACGCAAACATTCTAAGATAATGAACATTGTAAGAAGGGAGCGACTCCTACAGATCTCCGGATATCCGCAGAGTTAAATGGAAGCTATGGCGACCAGCTGTTGCTGAGCAGAGATAGTGGCTCTAGAAAAGAATAAATCAGTGGATGGTGCAGCCATAGCGTTAAGACGTTTGTCCACTCTTGGATACCTACAGTTTCGATGAAGAAGTCAACATGCAGCAAGGTTTAAGAGAGACAGACGGCAGAAGAAAATGAAGGCTGGAGAGTCCAGAAGTGGCTCCTTGTAGGCTACCTGGAGCCAACAATGTCTAGCTATTGTCAAGAAAAGTTGAAGCGAGTAAGATGAACGACGGATAGTGGCGCGCTAGGACAGAGATGAATGGCCAGCATTGGAGTTCGGATTAAGCCTCCAGTTGCCAGTGGATCCTACTGTGGCACATAATAGGTCAACAAACCATTCGAGCTGTAAAGCAAACAATCCAAATGAATGAATATTGTAAGAAGGGAGCGACTCCTACAGAGCTCCGGATATTCGCAAAGTTAAATGGAGGCTATGGTGACTAACTGCTGCTAAGCAGAGATAGTGGCTCTGGAAAAAAATGAATCAGTCCGCCGTACCGGAACACGAAGCCACTCCAGGCCAATTTTTCAGTACAAGCTATCCACTCCCGCAGGGAAGCTGGTGCACCATTTTCCATGGGAGGATGCACTAGTGTTGGGTAAACCTTAAGAACCACTACCTCCATTTATATATGAAAGCGCCCTGTTAATCCCTAGAGTACCATTAAGTCTGATCGGTACGGAATTTTAGTGTGACCACATGATGAGAGGTCTCAGCGCGACCCCACTTCCAGATCCCAGGCACTAAAATCCGCGGTTAGTTGTTTTCCATCTGCGATACATGAACGTGCGTGGCTGTGTCTGTCGACGCTCAGAACCTCGTAGTTCGTGGGATTAATGGGCACTTTCCGCTGTTGCGACCAAGCAGCGATATGATCCAAGTACGGCTGGAGTATGACATAGGGGCTGTTTGATAGCAGGAACAGAAAATTGTATTGCTTCGTGACGTTTCGTGGTACAAACCGTACAAAGCAACGCGTTACCTAGCGACGTTGCAAGGAGGATGAATGTGCAAAAATTTGGAAATAGGTGGATGGTGTGTGGGGAACGGACTTGTGTGTCAAGCATGATACCATCGAAATGGTAACCGGTAATGTTGCGTTGGCATGCTGTTTGTTTTGTTAGCTCGGTGGCCACACTTGGTTTTTCTGCTATCGTGATGGCTGTGGAGGACAGTAAGCTGTTCAGGTCTTTGGTTGTTGGGAACTATGAAAGTGCTGAAGACATGGAGGAGCAATTGGGACGTTTTTAGATTGAAACGGCGACTTGTTTATCCCGTGCTTCTTCCAAGTCTGCTGCTGCGTACCAGCGTGGAAGTCGGAAACATTTTCCGGATGGGGACGGATACGGTTACATCCTGTACCTTTGCGTTCACTGTCAACGTTCAGGATCGCGTGGCAAGCGGTAAATTAATATTTATGCAAAGTGGAACCTAACTCATGTAGATACAAATCCTACAATTGCGAGGCGCGATTCTCCGTGGTTAGGAAGGAGGGAAAATATGTCTTGCGAAGTTACTTCATGATGCATAATGATGATTTTCACTTGGGTATCCCCTGGCTGTATGCACGCAACTGTCGGCTTTCTCCGCGGCAAGACAAGGAAGTGCTGCGGTTGATGAGCAGTTTTCATAGCACGCCTGATTTGCTGCGCTTCATGTTTCAGGAGAACGGCAAAAGTGTAATCCGTTTGGCCCTCATCAATTTGCTCATTCGTCATGTAAATGCAACCGCATGTGAGGTGGCGGAGGTGGCAAGGATGTTGGAAGGGCACGGTGGTTGCCGACTGGTGCCGGAGAACAGTCAGATTCGTTATGTCTTCTTTTCTCCATCCGTAGTTCGTGGCATTGTGAAGCGTTATGGTGAGGTGCTACTATGCGATGCAACGCACCAACTTAATAATGGTGGCTACATTTTGTGGCATTGCATGTTCATGGACGCAACAGGTCTAGTGGTTTCCTTTTTCTACGCCCTATTACTTGATGAGACGTCCTACTGCTACGGGCAAGCGGTGGAGGCGATGCGGGAGAGGGTGCCTAGCAGCATACGTTGCAGCACTGTGGTGATGGATAAATGTGCTGCTCAGTTGCGGGCGTTTCGACGTCATTATCCCAAAGCGAAGTGGGTGTTTTGCCGGTACCATGTGAAAGTGGACATGGCTAGACTTTGCGGTCGCCTACGTGGGAACTCTGATGCTCGTCGAATGCAAATACGCTGTTGGCTTCATAACCTAATATATACTTGCAATGCGTTGGTATTTGAAAGAATATTGAACGCGGTGCGGCGTGCCAATCCTGAATGCCACCGTTATTTTTGCGCAACGTGGCTTGCACACGCGGACTCTTGGGCGGCTCACAGACCAATGGATGATGTGGTTTTTGGATGCCACACGACGAACAGGGTTGAGAATGAGAACAACACCTTAAGGAGTATTTGTCTGAGAGGTCATCGTTACTCACTCTTCACCTGCGTGGTTGTTAGGGCAAAGAGTATCGTGCATGAAAGGAACAGCATAATAGCTAGGCGGTGCATGAGCGTAATTTCTGTTCCACCGGTGTCCTCAGTGGCTTGTGTTTTTGCACAACTGAGCGATTTCGCAGGCAATGCCTTCATAGCCCATTTCTGTGAATCTAACATTTTCGGTTGTAGGTCTGCTGGGCCTTATTGGTTAAGTACCTGCACTCGTTCGAAAGCGCGCCGGGTATACATCACGCGGGGCAGTGAATGTGATTGTGAGTTCAGTCGGCAGTGGCGGCTCCTATGTGCTCACATTTGTTATGTGGCGGCGCTTTACGGACACTCCATGGAGGACATCCTACATGGACGTCAGTGGATCGCACCCCGGCAACCTCCCGCAGCATCCTCCGAGTGTGTTGCGTCCGACGGCGGTTTGCGGATTAGAGGCCGTCATGTAGGGGATAGCCATGCGGTTGTACGCCGCACCATAAAACTTCGCAAGACGCAGGATGTCTTGGCTGACATCGGCACGCTGTTGTGCAGCTCCGGGTCAGAGAGCTTATCCGCTGCGTTGACCTTTCTGAAAATGGTTGCTTTGCTTATGTCCAAGGATGCCCCTTTTCAGTTGTGTGCTCGAGAGTTCAGGTGCCCTGTTCCCTTTCTATTAGATAAGGAGGCGAACCTACACATGTTATGCTGTTTGCCTACGCCGGGAACGTCGCACGGTGGCGCAGCGTCCGCGGTAGCCAGCACGTCCGCAGGCGGTGTGCGGGCCTCGTTGCAAGTAACGCCGGTGAATGACATCTGACCTGTAATTGCCATGGCAACACCTGTTCCATCAATATCGGCAGCTGTTTCCAGAGAACATAAACCTCCCGTTAAGTGCAGGGTAATGGAGGCTAGCCCCGATAAGCGTGCGCTAAGGGGCAAAGGCTTCCGTAAGTTTTGCAGCCGGACGTCCTCGGGCTACAGGGTTCCAGTGAACCGAAAACACCTTCCTCAGGGACTGGTTTCAGAGGACGTCCGCGGAGTAGGTCAGCCGGAGGGTGCTGTTGAAGTTCGCGGTGAAGTGGTGCAATGGGTTATGTGTGACTCGTGCTCCCAATGATACCATGCGTCATGTGGGTGCTATGCTGGTGAGGAGGAATTCATTTGCTTCTCGTGCTCCTCGTAGTGTCTGTGGAACGTACATAAAGAGCGCAGCATGGCACGCGCTGCAGGTATGTCTACTTTGCGTGCCCCTCCATTGCGTCCATTTCGCTTAGAGCACACAGTAAGAAAGTTTCCCCTTGATATGACCACCTGCAAATGGGATGCGACCAATTTCCGCAGAAATCCGCAGCACGGAGGAAACATTTGTGGACCTTAAGTTTGTAATCTTCCCGTTGTGAACCCCCTTTAGCCCACATCATTCCGCTCTCATTTCCAAAGGGACACTCCGTGCCAGTGAAGTTGTTCCCATGTACGTGAGATGTCGCTGGAGAATTGCATGTGACCTATCCTTAGGTAACCAGTAACCAGGACTTTCATTCATACATCCTCACAAGTAACGGTTGTTATCCATGATGAACGTTGTTTAACGGGAGAAGTGATAATCGCCGCCCATTGCCGGCCAAGTCAGAACAGCCACCGAGCCACTTCAAACGCATCGCCTCCGCCCTGTGAACCTTCAGCACTACGTCCACCCAGGTAAGTGTTCTTATTCATGATGCATGTCGTTTAACAGGGAAAGTGATATGCAACGCCCATAGCCTAGCCACCTAGCACCGCTAGGGAGCCACATCAGGTGCATCTTCTCCGGCGTGTTAACCTTCATTTCCACGTCCTCACAGGTAACCGATTTTATCCATGATGACTACTGTTTAACAGGGAGTGATATGCACCGCGCATAGCTTGCCACTTCACACCGCCATTAAGTCATCTCCGGCGCATCGCCTCCGCCATGTAAACCTTCCGTACCACGTCATCCCAGGTATGTGTTCTTACGCATGATAAATGCTGTTTAACCGGGAAAGTGATATGCACCGCCCATTGACTTGCAACTTTCCACCGCCACTGAGACGTCGCCCACCCATAGCCTCCGCCTTGTGAACCTTCATTCATACGTTGTCACAGGTAACGATTTTTCTCCCTGATGAATGTTACTGAGCAGGGAAGTGATATGCGCCGCCCATTGACTTTCCACTTAACACCGCCACTGATCCACCACTCACTTATCGCAGCGGACATGTTATGCCACATAGAGACTTAGTCACTTTGTCTTTGAATACAATGGCTAAAATTTCCCCTGTCACACATTAGGTCGATAGCAATAATATACTATAAGTCATGAAGTAGTTTTCCTGGGAGTAGCTCCATACATTCTAAGTACAGTCATGTGAATGTGATTTCTATTATTTCGTCAACAGTAATTAGCAGAGACTGCAGCTCTCCATAAATCATTGACAAGGACATGTGTCCCGCATTTCACGAGTGCTGTAGGAGGATGATGGCGTCCCGCAACCTTATTTAACTGCAACAGTGCGATCTCACCTTTGACTTTTGAGCGAAGGGTGGTTCTAGAGGGACAGACCACGGGTCTGGGCGATCGCTGGCATCCAGAATACTTGGGCTTCTCAGTTACCTGGTGTCAATGCGCGCAAGATATCATCTTGCGCCTGCACTAAACGCTCCCGTTGGTCTGCACACAAGTGCATCCTCCGTTTGCAGACATAAACTCCAAATCCATGGACATTTCTGGCTGAAGCCTCTGCATTGTAACGTTATCGCAATGTGATGGTTTTGCGTCCATAGGTGGTTAGAATGTATTGGGCGCCAAGGCACCCAACGGCTGTTTCTCTGTCGATAATTAGTAACCCCAAGAATTAATCCAACGTCAGCACAAATACACTAAGCACGTACCGTTGTTATTACGGAACCCAGCACCATGTTGGCCGTCAATATGCTGTTCATCAGGGGTTACTTTTCTAGCTTCAGCGTTCAGATCCTCGGCGGGCACTACAGTGCCTCAACGGCTTCTGTGACGAAGTACCTCGTTCAGTTGTCGACAGAAGTCATGCAGTACCGTATCAGTAACGACGCTGCTGGTTTCCATGTGAGTTTAATCTACAAAGGAAGGGAGTGCTGAAGCAAGGTGTGGGAGGGTCATTATTCTGGGGCTTTAAAAAGTGGAGGATAAAAGTGAAGCTGAAACGGGACGATCGCGGTGGATAAGTGGGGTATAATAAGATAGGAAGGCCTGAGCAGTAGAATCCCAGCCCGCTACGCACCAAGCTGGATTCAGCGGACAGGTCACCCTTGATTTGACTGTGCGGTGGCCGTGGGCCTCAGTACATTGCTTAAGTAAACATTCATTGTATTGCGTGCGCAGGATACTGTCAGGTTGCCCAGGCCTAGACAGGCGAACAAATAAGGTTCTCAACGAAGTGCTAAAAGTGGCTTTTAGAGAACACGTCCACCTGCGCTGCCTATATGGCTAAACCGCAATCAGTGGTCCGCCTCCACATCACCTATGCCGCCACCAGAAAGTCCGTCGCACCTCCGGTAAGTGTATCTGCCTTTAACATGTGCCTTTCATAGCACACGACCATCAGCGCTGCCTATTTGGTTAATCCGCCACTACTGGTAAGCCCCACGTCACCTTTGCCGCCGCTCTCAAGTCCGTTTCACCTCCGGTAACTGTGTCCGCTATAAAGAATTGGCTTTTAGAACCGCTGTGTATCCATGCTGTCTATATGGTTAATGCACCAATATTGGTCCGCCTCTAAGTAACCCTCGCCGCTTCTAGCTTTTCCGTTGCACGTCCGCTCAGTGTATCCCCAGTTAATAAGTGGCTTTTAGAACTGCTGTGTATCCATGCTGCCTATATGCTTAAGCTGCCACTGCTGCTCAGCCTCCACTACACCGTTGCAGCCGCTATCAAGTCCGTTGCACCTCCGGTAAGTGTGTCATCCTTTAACAAGTGCATTTTATAGCACGTGTCCATCTGCGCTACCTAATGGTTTAATACCCCCTACAGGTAAGCACTCACGTCACCATTGCCAAGGCTATCAAGTCCGTTTCACCTACGGTACGTTGGCTTGCTATCATTAAGTGCGGTAAGTCTATTTGCTGTTAATAAATGGCTTTTACATGTGCTCTGTATTCATGCTGCCTATATGGGGATTCGCCGCTACATTTTGGCCTCCAGGTATTCTTTGCGTCCTTTGTACTTCGGTGCAACTACGGAAAGTGCATTGACTCTTCACTATTGCCTTGTAGGACACCTGTGTATCTCTGACAGATGAGCCATTAATCGTATTCCCCACGAAATCTTTCCTGCAACATAGATACCCTGTTTCACATGCTGTAAGTTTATTGGCTGTTAACAAAAGCTATTTGAACTCCCGGGTATCCGTGCTGCCTGGATATCTGATCCGCCACCACTGCTCAACATCTACGTCACGGTTGCCACCGCTACGTTTTTCCTTTTACCTACGGTAAGTGTATTGTTTGTCCTAATGCGGCGTTTACAACTCCAGTCTACCCGTGATTCCTAAATGGGTGATGCTCAACTACTGGTCTGACACCACATCACATATGCCGCCCCTATCTACTCCGTTGCACATCCCGTAATGGTATGGGCAATCAATAGGTGGCTTTTAGAACGCCTCTGTCTGTGATGCTTGCTTGAATAATACGGCACTACCAGGTTCCCTGCATGTAACATGTGCTGCCGCGTATTTACCCCGTTACACCTCTGGTAATTGCATTGCTTGTTCACTATTCGCTTTCAGAACCGCTGTCTATCCGTGGTGCCTACTTCAGTGATCAGCCACTACTGGTCTGCCTCCAAGTCACATGTGCCACAGCAAAACTACTTCGTAGCACGTTAGGCTGGTTTATGAATCTGTAACCCGTGGCTTTTCGACCGGGCGCATATTCCCTTCGTATGCATAAATACTCTGACAGTCTCTTTGCTTCCGGAGTAATGCAAAAATCCATGGGTATGTTCATCACCGCGTATTTCACGATATGTATTCATGTAACATTTTTTATAAATAATACATAT
Source organism: Dicrocoelium dendriticum (assembly GCA_944474145.2). Lineage (NCBI taxonomy): Eukaryota > Metazoa > Platyhelminthes > Trematoda > Plagiorchiida > Dicrocoeliidae > Dicrocoelium > Dicrocoelium dendriticum. Next base: position 267,258,361 of record OX104063.1, on the reverse strand, counting down.
TAATACTGCTTTGCGTGTTCTTTTATGCAAAGGCCGGTTTATATTGATTTCATATTGGCAACGTGGCATCTTATGAGGCTTGGGAAACCATTTCTCAGTGTTCACCGTTGGTGGGTTCAGAGCTAAATACACGCTCACTCAACTAGTGATGAATATTTCTGAATGATCCATACGTCCGTCAAGTTTATTGCAACCGGTTTCCCCATGTCAGGAACCATTTACATCCACCGCTGCTTATCACCTAGAACGTTACCCTGTAAATAAATAATAATATTTTATTCTAGACTATGCGAAGCACGCCAATTGAGGCATGATCAGGTACGTACAGCTGTACAGACATTTTATGGGAACTGTAGCGACAGCAGAAAATTGTTCATATGTCCATGCCTGGAACTGTGCAATAGAGAATACGCGAAACAACGATTTGGTTGTAGTGGGATCGGGATCCATTTGTTTGGACATAATCACTCTGCCATATATCGCAGTCATACCTCGACAAATAATAGATAGAGAAGCCTGAGTGCTCCATTGGAAGATAATTGAAGAGCAAGCTATCCAGTATGATGATTCTAATTGATCTGCCAGTGTGAAGTTATGGGCTGTGACTTTATTCGGTGGCGAGTCACATTCGCCATGTTGCAATGTTGTTAAATGGACATTTGTGGCTTTTTATAGGGAGAACGCTTGCCAGGCGTGTGGTTGATTCCTTAGCAATTAGCCTTAATACAAAACAACTACCACGTCGGGTAATACGTGGCAGCTGTGCAAAATACTGGACATAACTGAAGTAAACCGATAAGTATATGCATTGCGTCTACAGCCTGTCCGCCAAGCTGTGCGCGGAGCCGTGAAAAATGCATAACACTGCATCTTCAATAAAGCTCGTTCAACACAGCTGTTTCCATGAGCCCATTACAGCTGCATGCCATCTGTTGCTATATAACCGTGCGCCCCGGCATGTTTACTCCGTTGTCCAGTTTACCGGCTAACAGAAGCCCCGACGAATCCATGCAGTAATCAACTGTTTATTCACTTGGTAACATGTATTAAACATTCAGGTCCTGGAATGTCAACATTTATGCAGGCAAGAAAGCATCCATATATATATATGTACGCATCCACATACATATTTGAAGGTATATATATATATGGTTGGTGGCATCCGGTTTCCGATTTCCATGTCACTGTGGCAAGGCACAGGACGCCTGCGCCTGCAGAGGGGCCATGGGTGGCTTGCGCTGCACCACTTAAAGCTCCATCCACAACCCATATGCAGTGTACACCGGAGGGAATAATACCACGAGGCATGTGCATGTGAGCCAACTTCCATCGACGGAGGCGGCCAACACTACTTCACAGCAAGGGCAAACACACTGTATTTAGGGAATCGAACGCACATAAGGCCGCGCCTGCACCGTAGTCCGCTTCATAATGAGTGCATGAAAGCACTCTTTGATCCCAACACCGCGCCGATTCCGCATACCTCCTCTGCAGGACCCGTACACACACATATATATATATATATGCATATATGTATGTGCATGTTGCCAAGGTGCATACCTACGTATTACCAACTACCTCCTCCATACTGGCTCGAGGAGACAGTTGGTCGTTGCTGGAGGGGACGGGGTGCACGGTCCTTGTGGTCGTGCTGGGCTCGAAGATTTGTTCCATGCACTCAGTGTGGAGTGGCCTACGGTCCAACCACGGCCTTGTGTGCGCTTCAATCCAAAATTAGAGCGTGCTTGTTTTCGCCTGTGAAAGAGTGTGGGCCGGCTCCGTTTATGAAACTTAGCTCCCATCCACATGCCTCCCGGTCTTATTCCTTCCGGTTTACACCGGATATGAGGTGTGTGGTTGGAACTGTGTGTGGTTCAGCGCAAACCACAGTGGCTAATCAGAAACCAAATACCGCCAACAATATAGTGATTGGGATTATTTAAATTTGCCAACGCTATGCTCGCACCATCAGCTTCTTGGTAATTGGCACGCAAATAATATTAACTCGCAACGTCTTCATAAGCTCCGTTACACATGTAAACTGCCCACAAAGGCGAGCACGTTTATCACTGGTAATGAAATATATATATATATATCAATGCAAGTGCTCATTTTGGTGTGCCATCTCATGTACCCTCATTCGTTGCACGTACGCATGCATGTATCCTTATTTACCGGTATAAATAGCTGCATACATATGTACCGGTATGCATATATATGAGACAAATGAATATATATATATATGCGTACAATATACTAACAACATACGTATATATATATACCTATATATGTTCATACCGCCACATCTACGTAGGTAGTTTATTAAGAGGGATGGGCATACACACCCACATAAAAAAGTCATATATATATACATATATATACGCATATATACATATAGTTTTGTCTCCATCTATATATATATCCATATATACATATACTTTCGTATATATATATATATATGACTGACATGTACGACTTCTCATCTCCCGCTTACACACAACGTCGAGCAACCAACTGGTCCGAGTTCTCAAGCACCTAGATTATCCACAACGACTTCAGTGCCTGGGCCTCTACTCGCTTAAGTACCGACGTCTACGGGGCGACCTGATCCTTGTATTCATGGTCTTATCCAACCCTGGACATCCCTGTTGCCACCTAATTACACTGCACCAATCGGGCTCTCACCTACGTGGCCACCCACTGAGGATCACACATGAGCACAGTCGGCTGAACTGCAGACGACACTACTTCACTTTGCGAATCGGCCGACCGTGGAATGCTCTGCCTGCCAACGTAGTCTTGGCACCCACTGTGGTGGACGTTAAGACCCGCTTATACTGTCACCTGGCCAAGTTACACCGCGATATTCCCTAATATACCTACCTTCTACTGGATGGAATTTCTTTCCTTTTTCCTCTACCTAATTGCTTTCCAAAGCCATTTCGGAGGGCGTGGTGGAATGTCACGCGTTGAGCTCGCGTGCATTCTGTTTGCATGCCGCATAAGCCCGATGGAGATAGGGCTAACACGCGAGTCCAACCCGCTATAAGGTTGCTTGGCCTTCCATTAGACCCGACCAGAACGCTTTTTACCTTATGGGTCGTGTAAAGTTCGGGCTTTTATTCCCATTAAATACAATGTCCCAATGTTCCAATATGCACTTTGGCATCTGAGGACATACAAACTTACTCTTATTTGCATAGAGCTTCGCAAACAAGTGAACATACATCAACAACTTTAACACTTGTAAATATTCATCTTCACTGACAAAAACAACAAACCCTATTCCGTGCATCCTCATTTAACATTACCCATTTATAGGCCCAACAGTACAGTAATAGCAGATGTTATTCAGCCATTATTCCTTATCACATTTCTGCATGTTATGCCGTATGTTATTAACCATACACATAGTGATCCCTTTGTCATAACAGTTATTTCTTTCTTTTTTCCACAGATTCGCAACATTACACTGAATTCTAACTTCTCTTCAAGGCATACTCCATAAGTTTCACACTCATTATTTACCCATCTCCGTTCATTAGCATTACCCAAATAAAATAAATTGCCTTAAAATCTTGCATTTCATGTCGTCCATGTACATCATCACTGCAATTAACCTGCCGTGTGGATTTCTCAACCTTCGAAATGCTGCGTTGTAAAATCTCTTTTCAGCTTATAATACAGTTTCTGTTTCAATACACGCAACATTTCAAAGCATTTTCCACACAAAAATAATGATAACTTTCTTGAACAAATTTTCAGCGCATTCGAATCCCTTGATTTTCCGCCACCATTACGACCTTCCACATTTTAACCACCTTACCTCAGTAAAATGTTTACCCATCATATCCCACGTATTACTATTAAACGATTTACTTTAATTTATGCTACCTATCATAGTACTATGAACGCAAGTTATTCAAGTCGAAAAACGGAGGTACCAGTTGCCACCAGCAAAATTTATATTTAACCGCTACCTGTCATCACACGGTCCCTAGCCGATACAAGAAGGCGAAGCGAAACCCGAAAAGTGTTTTATCGGTCGTTGGTCAGTTAAAACTGTACCGTAAAATAATAATGGAAATGCGAATAGGAAAGTACATTTGGGAAGAAAGATATGTACAAGCGCTACAGAACTCTCTAGAGCGTGCGTCACTGAGACGAAAGCTCGATACTTTGTGTCATTTACCGTAGTCTGGAAGGGAGAACATTTGTACGCCCAGACCTTTCCTTGGCATGCTAACTGGCTTTTCATATAGCCGCTGTCGTCCCTTTTCTTATGACACTCATCTCTGCTATCCACCAGTTAAGTTGGCGACCTACCTTTTTCTTGCTGGCCTATCCGGACTCGTCTGAACGGTCTCCTGCTTTCTGACCCACCTCAGACTTCTGAGATCTCAATGGCTTAGGCTCTGCCGACGTATCGTCCTGTATCACACAACTGGAATGCATCGTTGGCCCTGATTAATCTTTATTGCTATGTCCCCCTTCTTCCCGAACATGCGTATTCTGCCGATGCTCTCCTTTACTACTATACCTATATTCAACGGCTTGCTCTCTTTGCTTCCGACTACTGTGATCCTATTGACCAGGGATAAGCAGACTTATCGGTCTACTCCCATAACCAGGAGAACATGTTTGGCGTTTCGACCTCTTCAGAATAGAGTATTTTACTTTTGGCACTCTGTTTGCATTAATTCTTCAACTAGACGTAAATCTCTTCGGACCTGGCTCTAATCTATATTCGGCTGACCAGTCTCATGTTTCTCACTGCTCCCAGACATCCGAAACGTTATCACTCGAGGCTCTACATTCCAAACACTCTGTTCCCCTCAGCGCCAGACCTTTCCTTGGCATGCTAACTGGCTTTTCATTTAGCCGCTGTCGTCCCTTTTCTTATGACAATCATCTCTGCCATCCACAAGTTAATTTGGCGGCCTACCTTTTCCTTGCTGGCTTATCCGGACTCGTCTGAACGGTCTCCTGCTTTCTGACCCACTTCGGACTTCTTAGATCCCAATTACCTAGGCTCTGACGACGTAACGTCCTGCAACCCTCAACCGAAATGCATTGTTGGCCCCGATTAATCCTTATTACTATGTCCCCTTTCTTTCTGTACTTGCCTATTCTGCCGATGCTTCCCTTTATTACTTAGACCTAAATTCTACGGTTTTCACTCTTTGAGCTGAAATTCTAATCTCATCTCAATAGTCTCTTTGCTTCTGACTATTGTGACCTGAATAACCAGGGATGGGCAGACTTATCGGTCTGCTCACATAACCCGGGGTTTATCGTTGGCTTTCCCACCTCTTCTGAATAGAGTATTTTTGCTTCCACACTCTACTTGCATTACTTTTTCAGTTAGACGTAAATCTCTTCGGACCTGGCTCTAATCTATCCTCGGCTGACCAGTCTCATGTTTCTCACTGCTCCCAGACATCCGAGACGTTATCACTCGAGGCTCTACATTCCAAACACTCTGTTCCCCTCAGCGCCAGACCTTTCCTTGGCATGCTAACTGGCTCGTCATATAGTCACTTTCGTCCCAAAAGCTTCTTTTCTTATGACACACCTTTACTCAAATCTAAGTTGGCGACCTAGCTTCATGTTGCTGGCCTATCCGGACTCGTCTGAACGGTCTCCTGCTTTCTGACCCACCTCGGACTTCTGAGATCCCAATTACCTAGGCTCTGACGACGTAACGTCCTGCAACCATCAACTGAAATGCACTGTTGGCCCTGATTAATCCTTATTACTATGTCCCCTTTCTTTCTGTACGTGCCTATTCTGCCGATGCTTCCCTTTATTACTTAGACCTAAATTCTACGTTTTTCACTCATTGAACGGATTTTCTAATCTCATCTCAGTAGTCTCTTTGCTTCTGACTATTGTGACCTGAATAACCAGGGATGGGCAGACTTATCAGTCGTCTTTCCTGTCTCAGTTTTCTCTTTGCCTTTGATTGCTTGACCCGATTGATCAGAGATAGGCGGCATTGTCTCCTGTCTTCTGACCTCTCTCGGGCTTCTGCGATCTAACTGTTCTAGTCACTGCCGACGCAACGCTTTGTTACCCTCACCTCAAGAACGTTGCTGTTCGTGACTAATCATTATTATCCTGTCTTCTCTCATCCTTAACATGTGCATTTCTGCCGATTCTCTCCGACAAAATTCATAGCTTACTAATACGCCTTTCTCCTTATGAGCCGACGTTCTAGTCTGGTCTGAACGACCTACCTTCCGACTTCTGTGACCCTAACGATCAAGGATCGGCAGACCCAATGGTCTGTTCATAACACGTCGGGAATATCCCTGACTTTTCCACTCATTAATGAAACTTTCCTTTTCTCATTTTGTTTGCATTCCTTTTTCCACTGGTCGGGCAACTCTCCGGGTCTGGCACTACTCTAGCGGCGTTTGATCAGCCTCCTGCTTTCTGACTTCCTTACATTCCATGCTTTAACGATCTAGGTTTTGTTGTCTTGCTCTGTCCCCCTTATCCTGAGACCGCTCCTCGGCTTGCAACCGTCTTTTCTTGTAGCCACTTGCTTCCCAAACTGCTTTTCTGCTGACACTCATTGCTTTATTCCCACCTTACTTTGAAGGCCTAGCTTCAGCTTGCTGACTTACCCGGGTTTGACAGTACGCTCTCCTGTTTTCTGACATCGCTCGGACTTCTGTGATCTAATGATCTAGACTCTGCCGACGAAAGTCTGTTTCCCTCACCGCAAGACCACCGCTGGTCATGATTGAACCTTATTATCATGTCCCCTTTTTTCCTTAGCAAGTCCATTTCGGTTGATGCTCTCTGTCAGCACTTAGACTTTACTAATACGACTTTCACCCTACGAGCTGACATTCTGGGCTCGTCTCAACGATCTCGTACCTTCAGACTTCCGTGACCCTAATGACCAGAAACCGGCAGCTCCTGGAGCACTTGGAGCATATCGTTGGCTTTCTTTTTCTTTCTCTTCTCACCCATAGAGCCCTTTCTTCACACACTAGTTTGACTTATCTGGTTCTGGCTGTACGGCCACCTGCCTTCTGACCTCTCTCGGACTTCTGAGTTCTAAATGATCTAGTCTCTGTAGACGCAATGCTCTGTCTCTCCCGCCTCCAGAGCACTGCTGCTCATGATTCATTACTAGTATTTCCACTTTTATCTTTAACACTTCTATCCTGTTGACGCTCTGCTAACTTTCTGACATTTATACTACGGCTTTCTCTCCATGAGCCGATATCCTCCTCTCATCTCCATGGTCTCCTGCTTTCCGAATACTGAGCCTATACTTTTGAACCATCGACAGGTCCAAAGGTCTGTTCGCAACACCTCGAGATCTTTGTAGGCTCTTCCACTTCCCCTTAAGTTTCTCCTTCACGATTACATTATTTCATTTCCGCGCTCTGTCTGCTTCTCTTTATCCGTTGGACGGATAACATTTCGGGCCTGGCTCCACTCTAGCCTCGTCTGACCAGTCTGCTACTTTCTGACTGTTTCCAGAAATCAGAGACGCACGTGTTCTAGGCTGTGCCGTCCCAACACACCCTGTCCCTCAGCCTGAGAGCTTCATTTGATATGCGAAAGGGCTTTTAACGTAGCCTCTGTAGTCCCGCAAATTTTCTTTCTCGTGACATTCACTACTGTTATCCCCCTTTAATCTGACTGCCTAGCTTCATTTTGCTGACTTATCCAGTCTCATCTAAACGCTCTTTTGCTTTCTGACTTCACCCCAAACACACCTGCTTCATCTTCAATCTTACATTCTTACTGATCCGTGTACTGCACGATTCTCGTCGTATTTCGCCACTTATGTTATACGTGTATATGCGATATTTAATTAACCATTACATGCATAGGGGTACAATAGTTCAGGCATCGCCGTAATTAATTGACTGCATTCCAGATGCATTCCTTTCTTCTGTCTGTGTGGCTGTCTCTGTACGTTTCCCTTTTCTCCCAAGTCTGTCACAGGTACGGCGACACGCACGCAAGGAATTGTCCTCCGTTTCGACAACAATACAAGGCACACAGCTCCTTTACCTGGACATGAGCGGAAAATTATCAACCTTTTTACAACTTACTAACCGGACAAATCAATCGATATCTTGCACTGATACAATTCTTCCGCAGCATGAACCACTGAGTTCTATTTACCTAACAATACCTCTTCCACATATCTCTTGACTTGAGGACTTTCGACTACGGAAAGCACATTCTCTTGCCAATACAAAGCTTGAACAATCGGTCATTCTAACCTCTTCAATCCGTTTGACCCCTCAAATGGCCGTGGTTTCCCATATTTCTAATCAATTTCACTACATACCCCGGGGGATCCGCGATTCTTTCTTCGGAACCTATCCTCCAAGACTTCAAAATATTTCAACATTTATTCTTCGAGACTTCACTTGGTTCTGCAGATGATCAACACATTATATCCAGAAAGAATGCTTAGTTCCTGACCTCCCGATCTGGTACAGGAGAGGACCCAGGCAAGCAATGGCCACTCGCATAACGCATCAGTCAGCAGAAAATTGGGACGCAACATGACTGCGAATAACGGAGCAGAAAATCGTTCCACAAGAAACCTAGCCAGTTACAACTTGCCATTCAATGGATTGGCGGCAGTGTTTCAGGACGTGGTGGGTTTTCGCCTGGCAAGCTTTCTCCTTATAAAAAGTCACAAATGTCCAGTTAAAAACATTGCAACGGCGAATGTGACTCGCCACCGAATAAAGTCACAGCCCATAACTTCACACTGGCAGATCAATTAGAATCATCATACTGGATAGCTTGCTCTTCGATTATCTTTCAATGGATCACTCAGAATTCTCAATCTATTATTAGTCGAGGTATGACTGCGATATATGGCAGAGCGGTTATGTCCAAACAAATGGATCCCGATCCCACTACAACCAAATCGTTGTTTCGCGTGTTCTCTATTGCACAGTTCCAAGCATGGACATATGAACAATTTTCTGCTGTCGCTACAGTTCCCATAAAATATCTGTACAGCTGTACGTACCTGATCATGCCTCAATTGGCGTGCTTCGCATAGTCCAGAATAAAATATTTATTTATTTATTTATGATGCGATTTAGAGTTTGCGTCGTGAGGCGCTTGGCAGACAGAAGATGGAACAAAGGTGTCAGAATGGGCTGAGTGGGAGGCGTACTTGAGAAGGTGGGTTGGTCGGTGACAGGGAAATCTAATGATTTTGGTATAGGTCGCGACTCGATGTACGCCGGCTTCAGGCGGGTCAATGATCACTGTATCCTGATAACCATTTCTATCCAGCACGAAGTACTTCCCTTTCCCGGGAACTACCTTAAAGGGGCCTCGTATGGCGGTGTCAGAGTTTTACGGACGGAATCGACGCGCACGAGAACGAAGGGACAAGTGCGCAAATCCGGGTGTACCTGTTGACTCCGAGGATTGATTCGAGGTGGTTTTGGACGAATTGAACTGAAGTGTTTCCTCAGGCTTGTGACGTACGAGGTCGGATCAGCTTCTGCAGTAACGCTTGAGTCTAACACCATTTCTCCAGGAAGCCTGAGAGCAGTGCCAGACAAACTCAGCGGGACAACAGCCAAAGTCCTCTTTGATGGTGTTACGAATACCAAGCACGATAATCGGTAGACGTTCTGACCGTTGTGAGTTCGACTGGGAAGCAGGAAGTGCAGCTTTAGGTTGACGATGGAAACGTTCAACGATGCCATTAGCAGCTGGGTGATAGGTGGTTGTCCGTAGGTGAGAACAACCGAGCAAGCGGTTCATGCCACGAACCAAGGCCGCATTGAATTGGGACTCTCTACCCGTATTAATAGAGGCTGGCGTGCCAAAGACGGAAATCCAATTCTCAATAAATGTTCGCGCCACGGTTTCTGTAAAAGCATCACGTAAAGGCACGGCAAGTGGTCAACGCGTATAACGATCAACACATGTCAATAAGTAGACAGAACCGTCGGATGGAGGCAAGGGTCCTACCATGTCAAGATGAACATGTTTGAATCGAGCGTCGGGAAGAGCAAACGTGCCTTGAAGGTAATCGTGTGACGGTGAATCTTGCTGGTTTGGTAAGTGATACAATGTGTGGCCCACTGCTGGATCTCGGAGGGCATGTTGTGCTAAATGAAGCGATCAGTAATTAGCTTGACGGTGGCTCAGATGCTCGGGTGTGAGCTACCATGCAGGTGGTCAAAGACGATTCCGCGGTATTGCTGAGGGACAAAAGGCCGGGGCTTGCCAGTAGAAATAGCACCATAAATTTTGGAGTCTGAGTTAAGGATTGGCAACTGCGATATTTTGATCGACGGATTTGCTTTCATTTGCACAAACTCAGGATCTCCTCCTTGATGAGCTGCTATGTCTTCTAAGTTAATCTCCTGTCGTGGAACTTCGTGAAGACATATACGTGACATGGCATCGGCGACAAAGTTATTGGCAGCAGCAACATGACGATTGTCGGTAAAAACTGTGCACTATAATCCAAATGACGAATTTCTCTGGGGGAGAAACGGTTGGTTGAACCACGGAAAGCAAAGACAAGTGGTTTATGGTCGGTAAGAATGGTAAACGTGCAACCTTCAAGCAGGTGCCAAAATTGTTTGATAGCGACGTAGATAGCTACAAGTTCTCTACCGAGGGTGCTGTATCGCGTCTGTGCTGGCTGGGGTTTTTGCGAGAGAAAATGGATAGCGGCTCAGGTTGATCGCTGATTACCTGCTGGAGAACAGCCCCAAAGTCGGTCTGAGATGCAGCAGCCTTGAGGATGAGAGTGGAGTCAACATCAGTCCTCAAATGACTAAGCGCGGTACGTTGGCCAAAGCGTGCTTGATCTTCTCGAATGCATTGCTAGCTTCCTGAGTGCGCTCGAATATTCGTGACCTACATTTAAGTAACTCTGTCAAGGGCTGGAGTAGCCCAGATCAATCTGGTATGAAATGGCTGTAGTAATTCACCATGCCTAGAAAACGACGGAGACTTTTGAAAGATTGAGGCATGGGGTCATCTGCACTCGCTTGTGTTTTCTCGGGGAGTGGACTAATGTCATTGCAATCAATTCTGTGGCCCCAAAAATCAACAGAACTTTGGCCAAAAACACCTTTGTCAACCTTGACCGTAACGCCGTACTGAGCAGATCGTTCGAGGATCGATCGGAGATGTGACAGCTGCTCATCATGATTTTAACTGACCACAAGACGAAGCTGAGCCTTCTAGGGGCTTGATCGATAAACCCTTGGAAAGTCTGTGTGGCATTTCTTAGACCAAATGGCATGCCAACGAATTCATAAAGACCAAATGGCGTGGTTATAGCGGTCTCCGGAATATCGTCGAAAGCAACGGGAATTTGGCAGTATGCACGCACCAATTCAATCTTAGAGAAAATTGATCTTCCACGTAAACCAGATGAAAAATCATGGATGTGCGGAACAGGGTATCTATCGGAGACTGTAAAACTTTTTAGTGCGCTGTAAACTCCGCAAGGTCTCCAGTCCCCACTGGACTCGTTGAGACCATATGAAGCGCGAAGGACCATGGGCTATTGGAAGGAGGAACGAGACCATCATCATCCTCATCCTCGTCATCCTCAGCCTCATCATCCTTATATCCACATCCTCATCCTCCTCATCATCATCGCTATTATCATCATCATCACCATTAGCATCATTATCGTTATCATCATACACGTTAGCTAGAGGTAAGGAACACCTAAGCTACTGTGCCGCAATACACAGCAAAAAGGAGAAGAGGCAACTGTTGCAAGCCGGTTAAGTTAACGGTAACAGATGGGCATCGTTCCCATAAGCTACAAGACGGCTACTGTACATCAAAGAAAAATTACTAGGCAAAATTATCTCAGGCAAACTAATGAGATCGTGGTTGGAGGGGGAGGCTAAGAGGGATGGGGTGGGACAGAGAAACTCACAGCACGAACGCCACTTAGGTCGGCTCCTAGCCATATCAACAAGTGTGTCCAACCAAACATGTTCATCGTCATTGGGACCCCAATCAGGGCGCCAAGACGCTCCAACCGAGGCCAGCTCAGAAGTGAGGGTTTTCATTCCTCTCGAACAAGTCATCGCTTGACCGCCCCTCCGCTTCTTCCATCCACACCCCCGGCTCGCAAACGACGCACGTCGCGGGAGTCGGTGTGCTGGCATGCGTAACACGTGGCCGAGCTATCGGGGCATGTTGCGTGAAAAAGCGGTGCTGAGCGGTTCGTTTTCTTTTTCTGTGCCATAAACTAGGCGTCGAACACGCTCGTTACTCACGCGGTGTTCCCACCAGATGTGAGCTAGATTACCTAGGCACCGATTGTCGAACGTAACTAGCTTCTTCATGTCTGCTGATCTAAGGGGCTAGGTTCCGCAACCGTACAGTAAGTTCGAACGTACGGCTGCATTGTACACTCTACCATTCAGGGCAAGAGTGATGTCGCTCCGGCGCCATAAGTGGCGAAGGTTAGCAAAAGCGCCGCGAGCTAATGCTGCAGGGTTCATGAGCTCAGCCCCAATCCCACGAGTGCTGATACGAATTCCCAGGTAATTGAATTTTTGAATGACTTCTAGCTTATCCCTAACTAGGGTCAGCGAACGGGGCGGTCCAGACCAATCTTGGAGGAATGCTTTGCACTTTCAGGGTGTGAAACAAAGCCCGAAGTGACGGCTAGCTAGTGCTAACCTGTCCAGTACCGCTTGACACGTTTCTGAGCTGTCACAGATTAGGGCAATGTCATCAGCATACTCTAAGTCAAGACGTCCTTCTGCTGTTAGCAGATCCACACCTTAAAATTAGTGTCCTGTAAACGCGGTTTCCATGACTTCGTCAATAGCGAAGTTGAAGAGGAAAAGTGCCAGCGGGCATCCTTGTCTCACGCCGCTGGAGATATTAAAGGGCAATGAAAACTTACCGTAAGCCCTCACCCTGCCCGAGCTGCGCGCATCTAACCCTCGGATAATATTCACAGATTTCTCAGGCACACCTTTCGTGAGTAGACAGTCCCAACGTGCGTGTCTATCCACCGAATCGAAGGCACCTTTGATATCAAGGATCATGACGACGGTGGGCCGCCAATATGTGTGACGGCGCTCCAGCAACTGACGCAAGGTGCAGATGTGGTGAACGCAGCCACCACCTCGACGAAATCCAGCTTCGTCTTCACGAATCTGGCTTTCACGAGTGCCAGTCAGTCTGTGAAGGACGACAGCGGCAAGCAATTTGGAGACTAAGTTGACAAGACTGATTCCTTTACGGCTGCTGCATTCCGATCGTGAGCCTCCCTTGAAAATTGGGAATATGACGGAGCGGCTCCAATCGGTTGGAACACTCTCCTGCTCCTACAGTTTCACTAGTAACTCGTGTAAATCATCCACAAGAGAAGTCCTCCGGATTTGAAGAGGGATGGAGGAAGACCACATGGTCCCGCGGCTTTATATAACTTCAACAGTGCGATCTCACGTTCGACTTCTGAGCGGGAGCATGGATTCAAACGGACAGCCCAGGGTGCGAAGCGATCAGTGGTCGTCGATAAATCTAACCATTCCGATCGATTCAATTACCCATTAAAGTGCTCAGCCCAACGCTCTAAACGTGTTGCTAACTTGTGGATAGGCTGTCCACTCTTGTCCCATATAGTTTCACTAACATCAGGTCTCCCGCTGCACATTTTCCCCTTATTAGACGGAATAACGATGGTTACCAAGGCAGCGGCCATTTCCATCTCTGATGCACGATGAGACCACCAGGATTCGCGGTCTCTCTTTGGGCTTGCACGGAGTGGTGCCCGGTGCTGTTTGAGAGTTTCATTGTGATCGTTTCCAGCCGGAATATGCCGACGAGCATATATAAGTTCCAGAGACTGTGAAAAGACGCAATGTCCATGTTGGTGATTAGACATACCACCTAGGATTTGGCTGCTGCTAGTAAGGACTTTTGAATATGAGACCAATGAGCTTCAACTGCATCCAGTAAGCGTTTGTCCAACGTGCCTGTCAGCGTACTTCGATAGGCATTCAAAACAGTTGGTTTCGCCAGTTGGCTGGTGTCAATGCACGCACAATGTAGCCGTGGGCTTCCGCCAAAGCGCATCCGCAGGTCAGCACATACAAGTGCATTGTCGGTGTCCACACATGTGCTCCAAATCGAGCGACAGTTTTGGCCACAACTTCTCCATCGGTAACTTATCGCAAAGTGATCGCTTTGCGTCCATAGCTGGTTCGAGGCTGGTGGTCGCCAAGTCACCCTCTGGCGGGTGCTGTGTCGGAAATTAGTGCTCGCAAAAAATGAAGTAACCGAATGAAGTAGCCGCTCACCATTATCATTAAGAAAGCCTATACCATGTTGGCCGCCCAGATGCCGCTCATCTGTGGATAATTTTCCAACTTGAGCGTTCAGATCCTTGGGCAGCACTACAGGGTGTGAGCTTCTTCTGTGACTAAGGAGCACGTTCAGTTGACGATAGAAGTCGTTTTTTACCGTGTCTTCGCTACAGTTTGTCGTTGCATAGGCATCGATAACGAATAGACACCTATTAGTCCCACGCGACTTTGAAGCTTTGAACGAGCCAGCTAATTGGACCGCACACATCAGGCTACTGATCAGAATCCAAACAACTAGCGTAGCTTCAGCAAGGAGACTCAGGGCAAAACCAACACCGGCTTGGCCGGTGCTGGAAGCTACATCGTCACCGGATAAGCGCAATGAGAAAGTGCTGCTAGTTTCACCTGAAGGGGATCGCAGAGTGAGTACAGAGCTCAAGTATTGCAAGCGGGTCTCCGCTAATCAACAGGTTTCGATCGAGAAGGTCTCTAACGTTCGGGCAAGTGTTGCCTGTGGACCGATCTGAAGCAATGTGCAGACATTGAAGCATGCCAATCTGAAGGAGGATCGATGGCTCCAAATGGAAGCCGATGAACTGGAATGGGCCGCTTGATTGGACATGGGCCTGTTGACTGGGCAGGTAGGACACTCCGCGTTCACAGGTGAGTTGAAACTAAAAGGCAAGAGACCATTGAAGCAAGGTGGGGGAGAGTCGAGAATTTGGGGTTGAAAACAGGGGAGAAAAGTGAAGCTGGAACGGGACGATAAGTGTGAACCATCGCAAGTGGGGGATAAGAAAACGGGAAGGCTTGAGCAGTAGCATCCAAACCCCTATCCACCCTGCCCGACGCAGTAGATAGGGCACCGTTGATTATCCCCTGCGGTGGCCAAAGCAGCAAAAATTTGTTTGAAGTGAGATTCATTGTATGAATCTAACGAACGATACCGAGAAGAAGCATATGTTCGAACTCTGCCTTGCAATAGCAAGCTTGTCTGGAGGTAATGGTCAAGGTCGGGTGGTTACTGGTGGCTTATGTGTTAAGATGTGATGCGTAACTTCGTGCTTAAGCCCGGGAAAGTCGTTAGACGATTGATACAGAGCTGGAAAATGTAGCAGTATTTTGGTGAACATATTGTAGGCGAGCAATGCCAAGCGAAGACCGATCGAAATGATCGAAGTGAGGTTACCCGAAACGGACAAGGTTGTCAAACTATCGCATAGTTTATGGTTACGCAGGTCCACTTTCAGGCCAAACCTGGAAAGGAAGTCTGCACAAAGGATGGGGTGTTGGATGTCAACGATGAGGAAAACAAAGTGAAAACTTCGACGAAGACCAAGGTTAAGAGTTAACATTTTCTGGCCGTATGTATTGATGTTGGTATTGTTCGCCGCCTGCAATGTCACGCCGGTTGGAAACAGGTTGCATTTTACTGCAGAACGAGGGATAACGCTGACCTCGTCACCGGTGGCAACCAAGAAGTTCAACTTGGTTGAGGAATCGTAGACGTTAAGTAGGCGACTGTAAGCTTGGCCAGACGCAGCCGTCGCCAGCACTGGCTGGCTTGGATGTTTCCCTGCAGCGGTTTGTGGAATGCCTTCGGATGGTTACAACCAGGTCGACAATTCCGTGAATCAACGCCAAAACGGTGGTGGTACCAACAGAAATGACATATCGAACTCCTGGCGGGACTACGTCTACTTCGAGAGCGGCGTCTAGGGCTACTACCACTGTAGCGATTAATGCTCGAGATAGCAAGCTCAAGCTTTGATAATCTCGTAAATCGTTTCAATCGGGTCAGTCTTTAGGTCGTCGTTAGTGGTCGACTCAACTGCGTGACATGCTGCGGGTTTATGAAAGCACTAATGAACTTTGTCTGCTGTTTCAGCTAGCTTGTCCAAAGACAAATCATCTGTGAATACGTCGAAAAGAGCTGGGTTCGATGGAAGACATTTCGTCCAGAGCAGTTGCAGAATCGTGTCATCGACCTTAGAGGAACCGACCAACGTACGCATGTGTCTGAGAAGAAGCGACGGTGTGCGATCGCCTAGTTCAACACTGGAAAGTAACTGCCGGGGTCTAGCTTCGTCGGAGGCCGTAGTGCGCTTTAATAAGGCGGCTTCGAATTTATCATAAGGTGCGTCAGCCGGAATCGGATCCAGCAAGTTTATAAAGTCAGTTGCGGTGTGGGTAGAAAGCTGGGCAGTGATATATGTGAACATTAAGGACTGAGAAGTGCTACGGGGCACGCAAAAAAGAGCTTCCAATTGTAAAAACCACACGTAGGAATGAGATGAATCGAAGGCAGGGAAGTTCAAGTTCAAGTGGGACTGGAACGATAGGATGAATCGCGTAAGTGTTCCTCCTTGAGCGGGTCGTCGATCCAGGAGTTGATAGGGGTGCTCCGACTTCTTGATGGGTCTAAAAGGAAAACACCCGAAAAAGCACCCTGGTCCACCAATTTAATAAACACCTTCCTTACATTAGCTGGCCCAGCTATGTCGGTTACGTGAAGTAAGAGAGGAAGAAAAAGCGAAGGTATGAGAGTAGGGGAAATCAGGTAAAAGAAGAGAATACCATTGGCGAGAAAAGTAAAGAAAACAAAATCAAAACATGGAGGTAAGAATAAGTCAGGAAAAAGGAGAGAGTTCGTGTTGCCACACAAGAGCGTCCAGTTGACACTCAAACCCCTTAACCGTAGCTTCCTTGACAACATGTTCTGGAAACGGGTTCCAACGCTCGATGACTCGAAGTGATAACCGTGTCTCCGCTCTAGCTCGATCGGACCGCGGTTTGTCCAGCTTCATACAATGCCCGCGAAGACCAGATAACCTAGCAGGACTAAATAGCATGGACAAATCAGGGCCAACCTTCCAAGTCAAAATACGGCAGGTTAGGATTAGGTCCCCTCTAATCCTTCGATAGTGCATTGATTGCATCCCCAAGCTAAGTAGGCGTTCGGGGTACGTTTGCCCTCGTAATCCCTTGACTAACGTAGTACCGACAAGCAACAACCCTTCTAGTGCCATTTTGTCCCGGACAAGGCATGGTGGACAGGTCTGGACGCAATAGTCTAGGTGAGGTCGCACAAACGCTGAGAAACGCTTCACTAACACATCAGCGGGTAGGGTCCCCAAAGAACAACGGATAAACCACAACATCCGAGACCCTTCACTAGCCGCCTTCTTCCACTTGTCTCCAGAGTGTAGTGTGGAACAGTGGACGACAACTAGGTCAACCTGATGAGTCACGTGATGAAGTTCAATTCCATCGAGCACATAACTTGTGGAAGAAGCATGCGTTTCGATACACAGCACTGAAAACTTTGCCAGGTTTATGGGCAGCAACCACAAGACAGCTCATTCCCAGAGTCTCTCCAGAGCCCGTTGAAGAGCCACAGGACCTCCAGGGATTTCAACAATATTCCAGAGATTTAGGTCATCAGCAACTAAGAGCGATGGTACCTCAAGCTCCTCCGACAAGTCATTCAAGTAGACAGAAAAAGCAGCGGACCTAGGACAGAGCCTTGCGGAACGTCGCTAAGTACAGCTTGTCGAAACGAAAGACAGCTTCCCACCCGAATACACTGTTTCCGTCCATCCAGAAGAGCTGGCAGACACTGGAGAGCACGACCAGCTATTCCATACGACCACAACTTCAGTGAGAGTCACGAATGGGGGACAGTGTCAAAGGCGTTGGCGAAGTCAATGAACACCAGATCCACCGCATGTCCATTGTCTACGGCTTCAGCCCAGCTCTCACGAGCTAACAGCAAATTTGTCTAACACGAAAATCCTTTGCGAATACCATTTTGCTCGACGCAAAGCAGGTTAAACCTATGTAAGTGGTTCGCAACCATATCCCGTACTAATTTTTCAAGGAACTTAACGACCACGCTAGTCAAGCTGACAGGCCTGTAGTTAGCCGGTAGGTCTTTGTCACCGCACTTGAAAGTCGGGCAGACAGCAGCCTCCTTCCATTCGGTGGGTACAACACAGCTGTTGAGTGACTTCTGAAACACACAAGTCAGAGGTCCACTGAGTTCCACTGCTAATGCATGCAACAATTTTGGATGAACGGAATCTGGCCCGGAAGACTTAGTTGCGTTCACCTCTCTTAGCAACCGGAGAACTTAAGGCCCAAGTACAGGAATTTCATCCAGACAACAGTCCTCAGAGACTCTTGAAGCTAACTCTTTGACTGGCGTTTTTGCTTTGCGGACAAAGACGCGTGAGTACGGCTTACCAAGCACGCATGCCTTGTCATGGTCGCTATAGGCATGGGTCCCATCTCCTCGAAGCAATGGTGGTACGGGAGAGTTTGCACCACAGCGTCGTTTAACGTAAGCGAACAATTGCTTGGGATTTTTCGATGCAGTATCAGCTAAGCCCTTTTCATACTAAAGCCGGGTCAACCTAAGATGCAGCTTGCACTCATTTCGAACCAACCGCTACTTGCCAAACGTGCTGTTCGACTGAGCTGTTCGGTAAGCTCGCCAGCATCTAGACCGATACTTAAGCAGGCCCTTCCCCGCGGAATCTATCCACGGAGGCTGCGCTCTCGATTCCCTTTTTCACCAGTGGGATGTGAGGTGCAAAATTGTCGACGAGGTGAACCTTAAGTTTTTCTCTGGATATGTGAACAGTATCGGTCTCAGATATCACACAAGGCGATGACCTAGCTTTATCCAGCATCGCTTGGAAGTCCGCGGCCCAAATGTTCGGATACCAACTGGTATTAGCTTGGCAAAACCTGATAAGAGCACACTGGAAAGACAAGCAAACGCGACCGCTGGCGCCAAGAGACGAGTCGTATTTAATGTCATTTACAAAGTCAAGTGACTTAGCAGAAACAAGATCTAAAATGGACGGCTGCTGATTGCTTATGTACCTAGTGGGGAGGTCCACGAACTGGTGTATTGGTACCTGTACCGAACGATTCTACAGCAGAACTGCAGGATAGATCATCTCAACAAACATCTGGGAGGTTAAAGTCTCCCAGCACCAGACGCTGGTTCGCAGAGTGAGTACGTATAAACTTAATGATTTCATCGGAGGTGCTCATAGGGCTTCTATACACTAACACGACCGTAACCCGAACCAAGGAAGCGCAAATCAAGACTGCAACAGCCTCAACAGATTTGTCGAGAGACTGTAAAACACTGGTCCTCAATACGTAAATGTTATAACTCACATAAATAGCCACACTACCCCATTGACGGCCAGTGGAGCAGTCAGCGCGGAACAGTGCGTAGCCAGGCAGATATACTTCGCCATCTGTGATTTCCTCAGACAGCCACATTTCAGTGAAAGCAAGTATATCTGGACGAGATTTGTCTACGAGCAGACCCACTTCGCACATCTTGTTCCGCAGGCTACGCAGGTTACTAAGTACTACTATGCGGGCTTCGGCACGAACATCCCTGGCTCGTGAGCAAGTAGTATAGGTTCTGGCAGGGCGGTAAAGGACCGCCGGCTGACCAGCTTAAAACCCACCAATCGGAGACCTGCTCGCCGGATGCATGCCGGGCTTTTTGGTCCCTGATGGCTTCCTGCAACTTTAACCTATCCGCTAACGGAAGCTCTGGTTGCACACTAACGTTGGTACCTTTGAGCTTGAAGGCAAATCTCAGTAAGGCCCTGCGCTCTTCTGGGGTGGAGAGGACCACCCTAAGCAGACGGGGTCGAGGATTTGACTGACCAACCGAACGTTCTCCAATCTGATGAGCTTCCTGACAGTAACACCAGGGAAACCTGGTGGTAAAAGCCCGGTCAGGCAAACGTTAATTCAACCAAGATCATCAAGCATGCGCTGGGTGGAAAGAGCGGCAGTGGAATCAGTGACGTTGCTGAAAAGTACACTGCTATCTGTGTAAGAATCGCCTCGACGAGGTGTATTTACACCACATGCTCTACCATCCCCGCCACATGGTTGTTTGACAGGAAGCGGTGGGACCGACGGTGACGGCACCTCTTGTCTCACGGAGTGAAGTGCAACACCAGGTGGTGTTTCCAAATCAGGCGCTTGTTTCTTGAGCATTTTGTCACCTTTCGGTTTGGGGGCGGATGGTTGGCGCGCTTTCCTTGCTCTCTTACGCTTATACTTCAATGGTCCAGGAGCACGTGACTCGTCTTTCATTTGGGGCGGGTAAACAATGCCGTCCGAGGCATCTGTGTTAGTTATATCCACGTGAACTGGAGGGTCCGGTAGGATGAACGCCTAGTCAACGGTTGGACTGGCAGCAGAAGGACAGTCCGGTTTAACTTCCACATTCGCAATATTCAGGGATTTCATAATCACATCCACTGTAGAGTTGAGCAAGACAAGTGAGGCAAGCTCGGCTAATGCCTTCTCGACAACTGTGTATCTGGACGCTAGGGCTTTGCATTCAGCACAGGTGTAAGCCGGGGCTTCGCTTTCTGCGCGCAACTCAGTAAAGTCACTAAGGCTCAACAACTGTTTACCTGCACACTACTCTTCTATGGATCAAGTTGAAATTAACTTCGAACTAGTCACTTAGCTACTTTCCGAACTGGACCTGAACTCTTACCTAGGCCAGGACGGATTGCTACCCAGCTTCCTCAGAACGGTATCTGAGTACGTCGCCGCCCCTCTCCGCCAAGTGTTTCGGCAGCCCCTCGAAGTCGGATGCCTACCCACAGACTGGAAAGCAGGTACCGTCCTGCCCAACTACAAGGGGTAACCAACAAGACCCAGCCAACTACCGGCCAATATGTCTAACCTCATTCGTGTGCAAAACCATGGAACGAATAGTTAAGTGCGCCCTCCAGCTACACTGTGCGAAGTTTAACCTCATCTCACCTGCTAAAGAAGGCTTCCGGAGAGCACGCTCATGCATCTCTAACTTACTGATTGCCAGGGAAACATGGGCAGAAGCCATAGATGCCAAAATCAGGTTGACTTTATATTCATTGACTTCAGCAAAGCTTTTAATAAGGTTCCACACGTACGCCTGCTACATAAACTCCAGGGAATTGGCATTACAGGAAATCTTCTCTCCTGAATTGCCGATTTCTTAAAAGGTAGGACCATGCGCGTACAATTGAATCAAACCCTCTCTGCCCCAGTGCCAACGACTAGTGGCCTTGCCCAAGGATCAGTGCTTGGACCGGAGCTCTTCAAACTCTACCTTAACGATCTACCTACTGAACTTCAAGCCGGCTGCTTGACCTACGCCGATGACCTCAAACTATGGCCAACAGTATCCAGCATTCAGGATGCGGGCGGATCACAAGGGGATCTAGACCAACTACACAAATGGTCCATCAAGTGGGAACTGCCAGTAAACCGAGATAATTGCGCTCTTCTCAGATTGGGTAGCACAGAATCGTACGCTGCATACCACAATGGTGGGTTTCTCCTCAGAATTACAACCCACGTAATAGATCTCGGGGTTATCGAGACTCCTGACCTTAGAACGACGCAGGACACGTTGAAGAAGGTGGCCACTGGAAGGAGATTGGTGGGTGCCTTAAGAAGCTCATTCGCTCGAATGACTGCTGAGGTTTTTCGACCTTTGTTCACTTCGTACGTCCGTCCAGTCTTAACATAGGGTCTTCCAGCTAGCCATCCGCTTTCAAAGTTTGAATGCGCTCTACTGGAATAGGTTCAGAGACGTGCAACGAAAGCTGTTCTGGGGCACCGTGATCTCCCGCATCCCATTCGACTCCAGCACCTAAAGCTATTCACCTTCGAGCACCGCCGTCGCCGTGGTAATCGGATCTACACTAGTCGCATTTTCCGAGGGGAACTTAGGAGTGAGTTAGAGCAATCTTTCCGGCCCAACACAGAATATTCTACAGGAGGCCACACATATAAATAAATAAATGGTATATCCTCGGGAAAACGAGACACACATGTAAAGGCGTGATCAAATATGCATACAAGCATAGCCTCTTGGAACGTTAAAACATTTCGTGTTAATGAAAGCTGTAAAACAAAAGATGTAGTCCATATGAGTGAGCATATTGTTAGGTAATATTCAGACCAAGGAAAGCTGTGGCGCTGTGGCGCGCAAAAGTCCGTCAAAACACAAGCTGGGTGTAATTTCGCCAGGTAGTGATCCGTGAGCACAGGAGCCTAAACAAGGTTTGGTTGCAATCAACAACCATTACGAAATAGGGATAATCTCTGCTCCAACCAAGCATTCTTCATAGTAGAACTAGTTGCACAGGTTGGATGTAGAATGCTGTGGACTGCGTCAGCGTGAAATGTTTAGCTGTGACTTTATTCAGTGGCGAGTCACATCCGCCACGTTGCAGTGTTGTTAAGCGGACATTTGTGGTTATTTATAGAGAGAACGCTTGCCAGGCGAAAACCCACCACGTCCTGGAACACTGCCGTAGCTTCCGTTGAACAGTAGTGCAAGTCGGCTATGCATCGTTTAGACCGATTTTTCACTCTAATATTCGCAGTCGGTTGACAGGCAAAGTTCTTCGTTGGTTGGCCGAATGGCTTAGTACTGATACGGCAGCAGACGTTAAAGCCGGTCAATGATGCAAAAGAATCAAAAAGTCGAATGATAATGATGCAGGTGAGTAAACCTAGTTAATAGCGGCCGGCTTTTTCTATTGTATTCTTGTTCGGCTCGTAAACCGTGTCCAGCTATCCACGCTGGACTTGTCATGGGGTCGGTGAGTGAAGTTGCTTCTTGTGGCTGAATATGTCCTTAACAGGTAAAAATGCCATTCTCCGCAAAGTGGATTCGAGCTTCCTTCAAATGTAAGTAAGTGTAACTGTCTCCATAGCCAAGTGAAGATTCCATGAAAGGCCATGGAAAAGCCACGTATACGAGCACAACGCTTTACGTGAAATGACATCAGGATAGCTCCAGGTGACGGGCGAATAGGAATGTTTGAGGCAGTAAAGGTAACCACGCTAGAGTTTTTTGTCTTCGGTCGTGGAACGGGGGATCCATGTAAATATATTATTCCAGGTGAGTAAATTATTCTCTCTGAGTGCGAGGCGAGCTAAACCCATTAGTTTAGACCCCGTGAAGGTAGCGTCTCCAGAATGACGGAAAGAGCTCCATTTGGAACGTTGTGTGGGTTCTTCATTTCCCGAGGGAAGGACCAAGCGTTTGAGGGTGGGTCGACCAATCCCAGTGGATAAACCTTCTTGTTTTGGCGCATGTAACTGTGGGAATCTCGGGACAAACGGGCAACGGACAAGAGGCAGCCAAACAGAGACAGCAATGAATCAGTAAGCACTAACACAGACTGGTGGCGCTAACCGGTGCCTATGGTACAGTAAACCTTGTGTAATTTTGTTTAGTATACATGATTTGCAAGCGCGTTCTATACACTACGTCGCTGGCGTGACTCAGGCTAAAACTACTAAGTGGGAAGAAGGTTCTGCACGTGCAGGATCGAAAGACCGATATAACAAAGCGTGATAATCAAGTTAAGAGAATGATGCGATGATTGGAGAAAAACGGGTAAACCGATGATGATGGCAGCAGTCCGAACGCGAAAGGCATCTTGGGTGAAATTAAAGACCAAGGTTGAGACCGATTGCGGGAGCGAACTAGGTAAAACAAAGTTCCAAGAGGAAAAGGAAATTCAAGGAATCGACTAGGAGCGGATGAATGCTGACGGTAGTGAGAAGAGTAGTTCGGAAGAGTACTTACGCTAAGCGCTCATTATTCCACAGTCCAAAAGCCGTCAGGATCTAGAAAAGTTGTCACAGGGGACCAAAGCTGCCGTGCATTGGGAGTCGTTATGACACTACGGTCAAAGTAATAGACAAATGCTAGCATAAGGTAAAGACCATAGGAATAGGAAGAGTGGCAAGTTGAGCATACTAATGAAAGTACTAGTTAAGAAACACTTAGCAATGGTCCGAGTGCCGCCAATAATCAGGAGCGAGCTCTGAGCGAAGGCGACCATGCGCACGAGAATAACTTGGATAACCGCAATAAGTGTAAGCCTTGGGAGTAAAAATGGGACGCAGTAAGAGAAAAGGCCATGGATAATAGGAAAATAAAAGCAGGCAGCAAGCGACAGACGAGTCAGGTGAGACAAGATAGCGACAGGACAGTAAAGCCGGCCGTCCGAGTTAAAAAGGAATAAAAACGGAAAGCCATAGAAAAATATTAGTCTAGATGTAAAGGGATTATTTGTAAAGCAAGGATAGGTCGACAAGCCACTTCACGTAGTGTTTACAGAACCATTCGATCAGCCGAATCAACAAAAGTGCTGTCTCAGTAGTCCAAATATATTCATTGAGTATGAGACCGAATAAGCGAGACTGGATTAATCGGCGCTCTGGGGCTAGGCGTTTGAATAAGGTGAAAGAAAGGGCTATAACCCTAACGAGGGAAGTAGTCTAGCCGTCTCTACGATTTATAACGTTGAAGAACTCTAAGTGAAATCAGAAAACAAGTAGCCAGTCTGGCGAGACTGAGTTAGCCAGCGCGTAGGAATAGCACGTAAGATAAACACAGGAAATTAGCTGTCACAAAAGAAGGTGAACGAGTCTAGCAGCCTCACGAGGTACGGGAACCAAAGCGTTAATTCTGTATAGCGTTTACCGCTTAAGTATGGGTAGCATATTAGCAGTCGCAGAGAAGTAAACTGATCGGTGAACTAGGTCACTACAGGGCCGGTTGAAGAAGAATTGAAAACAAAGCACGATAAAATATAAGTAAGCGAAAGGATGAGAAATTTTATTGACGAAGGATAAGAGAAGCTCACGAGGCCTTCCAGGTACTGTAAAGAGATAGTACCGTCAGCCGATCCAAGAAAGGTGACGACACAGAATTCGGAATAAAGCCGCAGAGCAGGAGGCTGGCCGGGTAGAACTTGATTAGTCGGCGCGTTTCGATAAGGACATATAGTAAAGGTAAGAAAAGAGCCAGAAGTAAATGGTGGGCAAGTCTAGCAAGCGATAGATTTAAGGAAAACATCATGTTTAGACTGCGGGGCCTATACCGCATAAGTCTGAGTAGCATAGTAGCAGACTGAGGAAAACAGACTAGGCAGATGAGCCAAGATCAAGGCAATGCAGTAACGCCGGACGTCCGATGAAAAACAGGAATGAAAACAGAAAGCAACAGAAGAAAATATTAGGGTCGGGGTGAGAAGTGTTTATTGCTAAAGAGTGGAAAAGCCCACAAGGCTCTCCAAATAATGTAAACAGAACCATTAGGTCAGCCGAACCAAGAGAAGTGATGTATCAGAAGTCCAAATAAATTCAGTGAATACGAGGCCGACTAAGCGGTATTAGATTAATCGGCGTTTTGGGACAATGTCGTCCAATGCAGATAAGAAAGAGGCTATAACATTAATATGAGTGCAAGTCTAGCCGTCCCTAAGAGTAGGGGTAATAGAGTTAACTCTGCTGAGCCATTACCGTTTAAGTCTCGGTAGCACGGGAGCAGTCAGAGAGCAACCGACTAGTCCAGTGAGACAGGATCACGGCAGGGCAGTAAGGCTTGTCGTCCGATTAAAAAGTGTAACGAAAACAGAAAGTGAGGTAAGGAAAGGTTAGGGTCGGTATGCGAAAGGTTTACTGATAAGGAGTGGGGGAGTAAGGATGAATCTTGTCCAACTATTCATTTCCGTTAACAGTTACAGGACGGTACGTCGGCAGAGCTTAACTCACTTAGATCTCAGAAGTTTGAGGTGGCTCAGACAGTTGTAGGCCACTCAGGCGTGTCCGGATAAGCCAGCAAGTTGAAGTTAGGACGCCAAATAAGAATGGGTATAAAAGTATGGAGTTTCATAGAAAAGGAAGCAGCTGGAGACGAAAGTACTATTTGAAACTGTTTAAGCAAACAAACAGAATTCGCATGGACGTCACCCTATCCACTAGGGTGGTGAATGTCTGGAACAGCCTACCGGAATAAATTGCAGACGCTCCATCCGAGGAAATTTTCAAGCGTCTGCTAGACATACAATCGCTGAGCATGCTGGAACTTTGCGGCTGTCACTGCAATGGCGATGAACTCTCTAGGAACGTCGTAATTCAACGACACGCATTCTAGTGACAATGACATTATTCCATCAAGCATCACCATCCAGACTTGTACATATTTTGCTTTGCTTTGTACTCATCCAAAGCTTATAAATACCGGATTGCATTTTTGTACTCTGTCCGCCATCTTGCCCGCGTGTTTTCGGCTGTTGCACTCTGATGTGGTGCAACTCATTGCTTCACCACGTTCTCCCACTGCTCTCAGGCTATATTTACATAGTTATTGTACAGTACTATTTTCTCAAGATATCATTTATATCCTGCCTTCTTCTGTCTTATTGTGCTACGGATTTCTTGTGTAGCATTCGTCAAGACGCTTCATAATTGGTGACACCAAATTGACTTCCAATAGCATTCCGCTGAGTTCTTTCCATTTGTTTGGTTTTTCACGCAAGTCATGGCCTCAGTTACTAAAAGTGTGAAGATTCACAGTCTGTGCAAGCAGTATCACTCGTAGTTCCACAAATGCAGGAAAAGACCAGGGTTTGTAGTAGAGGATTTTAGAAGCTGGATGTATTCTAAGCATGTTACTATGGACTATGTAAAGTTTAAGCAACTGCTAACACGCCTGCCAACTGATATTACTATAGCACTACGTGATCTTATTAAGACATCTCGTTCTCCTGACCGTTATAATTTTATCACGGACGCTGTAATAAATCGTGTTACTCCCTCAGAGAAGTCCCACATGCATAACCTTGTTACTGGTCTATAGCTAGGTTCTAGTAAGCCAGCGGCGAGGTTGCTAGAGCTGCGTGCTCTTCTTCACGGATCGCATACGGACGAGTCCCTACTTCGAGAGTTTTGGCTTCAGCGTTTGCCTAAGAACATACAAGCTATGCTATCGCTTGCGAAATCACAGCCTTTGTCAGAAATTGCAGATAATGCATCTGACATAATGGATCGTTTCACCGGAACACCGTGTCTGTCGTCTAGTTCTGTTCGCTCACCTGACGTAGGTTTTATTGCTGACCTTTCGGTCCAAACCATCGACACCGCTACTCCACCTTCGACTGGCGAGCTCTTAGCAGATATAGCCGAGCTATAGCAAGAGGTTCAAAACTTAAAGTCACATCGGCGCCAACGGGATTTTCCAACCCCTTTCTCTAGCTCATCTCGAAGACGAACCCGACGCCCAATTTGCCGTTATAAAGCACGTTTTGGAAGGTCCGATAGAAAGTTCATTAAACCATGCTCATTTCCCGTAACGGGAGAAGGACAGGCCGACAAGTAGTGGCGACGAACGTCGTCGGCCGAAGTCGTCCAAGTCGCCTGTTCAAAATCCTTGCTAGGAACATCTGGATCAGGTTCCTGATTGATACTGGGGCGGAAGCTAGTGTGATCCTACCGGTTCCAGGCGACGCGACTAAGCCACAGACAACCAACTTTCTGGCGGCTAACGGCACCGCTATCCGAGTTTTCGGGCAACGTTCCCTTACCATTGACATCGGACTACGGTGTCCCTTTCGATGGATTTTCAGCATCGCTGCTGTTCCGTTTGCTATATTGGGTATCGACTTCCGTTAACACTTCGACCTCCTCGTCGATACGCGTCCTCCCAGGCTCGTTGACAAAAAGCCCCAGCTTTTCACATGTGCAGTGCACACATCTTGTGTTTCTGTCACTCCCATTTACATTCAGCCCGAAGCTGCTAAGGAATTTTAGATCTGTTCAGACAGTCTTCGCGGCTGGTCCACTTAGCTGACACTACGCTACCGGTCGCATCTAGCGTTACGCACCATATACGAACCCGTGGCCCACCGGTTTCTGCACGGCCACAAAGTCTTACTCCTGATAAGCTAAAAGCCGCTAAGGCAGGATTCCAGCACATGCTCGAACTTGGGATCATCCTTAGGCGTGCACTACACCTGTTTGTTGAACTTCACGGAACAAATAGTTTATTCCGCAGCTAAAGCACGCTCTCTCATCGGATACCTCCTCAAAACCATGACAATACAGGAATCTAGAACTGTGCTCTACAAAACACCTGTCCGGCCTCTGCTAGAATACTGCCCCATAGTATTCACCAACCTTAGAAAATGCGACCAAATAGCCCTCGAAAAGGTTCAGCGTACCTTAACAAAACGCCCCCTGGGGCACGTAAGTCTAAGCTTCGGTGATCGGTGCAACACACTTAAGCTCGACCCGTGATGGCTACGCCGATTGAAAACCAACCTCGCTTTCCTATACTCGCTCATTAACAATATCAGTTGGAGCCAACTAACCCCTGTCTCAGACTCATATATCACTTCGTACCGCCTACATGATAGACCCCACTCCATTATCCTACCAAGAACGCGCAGCAGCATTCGCTCCAACTTCTACCTCTACAGATATACACACGTTTGGAATAGGTTACCTCTCACAATAAGGGCATCTCTGAATATAAACCAGTTCCGTTTCTCTATTAGCAAGTACCACTCTGTCACACAAGCTTCCAAACTACTGAATACCAACTGTCGTGAAGAAGAGTTATTTGAAACTGGACCAGCCCGCTTATAATCGCCTCTACTTACCTTTTCACACTATCCTCTACCCGACTCCTCATCTCTCTCCTAACGCGCCGTTATCCGTCGTTCACCTTAATCGCGCCAACTCCTATTAGCAGTAGCTAGTCATTGACGGCTCCATGTAGCTCGCAAGAAGCCACTGCCTGACTCTCCAACCTTCATTTTCTTCTGCCGCCTGTCCCTTTTACCTTCGCCAGCAATCTGATTTCTTCATCGAAAATGTAGGTATCCCATATTACTCAAACGTCTTAATGATATGGCTACACCAGCCACTGGTACATTCTTTTCTAGAGCAACTATCTCTGCTTAGCAGCAGCTAGTCGCCATGGCTTCCATTTAACTTTGCGGATATCCGGAGCTCGCTCCTTTCTTACAATGTTCATTCTCTCGGATTGTTTGCGTCACAGTTCAGCTGGTCTGTTGACCTATCACTTACCTTCACTGGCCAGTTGGTACACTCAGCGACCCTATAGGCGTACCCTAGTAACCAAGCGTCTGATTGGAATGGCTGCATCTGGCCACTGAGTCTCTCCTAGCGCCACCATCTGTTGGTCGTCGTAAATTCAGCATCTCTTTTCAGGAGTAGCTAGTGGCCTTTTGCCCCACGCATATGCGATGATCCAGTGCCTGTTAGAAGCCACTCCGTATATTAATAACCTTTATTCCTTTAGATTATCTGCATCCAATCCTTCCGCTGCCCTGCCACCAATTGATCTTTAGGACTCTCTCGCGGCAACCTATTTGTGTTCGCTTATTATGCCCTTCCTCTCAGATTACGCTAACTACGTACTGTTCATGCACCGGACGAGCACTACCAATATCCTAACTCTCTTTGCTCTATCCCCACGCAATTATTGGCTCATACACAATCGATACATCGTACTTTACTTATGGGTACAACGCTCTTGTCTCTACGCAGGAGTTAGCAATCCACCCATACGGCTGATGATTCTATAGGATATTCACAGGACAATTTCAGCCTAATTATTGTTGCACAGTGTACATGCTTTTGTCTCAAGCCCAAAAGTTGTAACACAAGACATTAACAATGTTCAACTCCATGCCTGTTCTTGCGGCCTGCTCTTGGTTGTCCCTTACTGTCCCTTTTCTCTGAGGTCCGGGATTTCTTGGAGATCTGGGATTGGACTAAAGACCAGTTTTGGCCCGAGACAGACGTAACAACCCACAAGGACTTACATGGAGCACGGTAGAACTCCAAAAGGCTGAACTACAATCACCATAACCCTTGTCCAGTATGGAGAACTAAACGTATCCTCATACTCCCATACATTATACATCTGAAAAACCTGGACAGCGGAAACTTTGAACTTTTGCTCACCTGGACATACAACAAGAGGAATATTGGCGATGTTGCTCTCCTCCACCGACCTCAAAAATCACGACAATCCCGATCAAATTACCTGTCCAACTAACAGAAGAAATTAGAAGCTATTACTCTGCGAAAAACTGAAGGTAAAACCAGTCGTCAAGCGGCTTTGCCAGTTCAACATTATTGTTCAAGATGCTTTACGGTAGTGTTGAAGGTCGTAGTGGGTTTTCGCCCGGCAAGCGTTCTCCCTATAAACAGCCACAAATGTCTGTTTAACAACACTGCGACGTAGCGGATGTGACTCGCCACCGAATACAGTCGCTGATTACAACTACGTACTGGCAAGTCGACTAGAATTACATATCAACTCTTCCTGTCACCGTTTCAACTACGCACGCTTGAACCCCGTGTACCGTCGTGATACACATCTGTTTTTAAACCTTGATCATGCCTGAGTTGGTGTGCCTCTATGAAACTGAGAATAAAATATTTATTTATTTATTTATTTATCACAAAACGGCAGTTATAACACCCTTTGGTTTATTCGATTTCCTTCGAATGCCTTTCGGGTTAAGGAAGGCTGCTTAAACATTCCGACGGTTAATCCATGAGGTTACTCGTTGTCTGGACTTCGCATATCCTTACGTGCATGATATCCTAGAAGCTAGCGCCTCTAAGTCGCAACACGTAGAGCATCTGCGTATTATATTCCAACGCCTATCTGATCGAGGCGTTACCTTGAACCCTAGCAAGTGGCTGGCTAGCCGAACAACCTCCTCGTGGTGCCAGTTGGGTGGTTCGGGTTTGACCCGTTCCAGCAAATTGTTTGGCGGCAGTGTTCCAGGACGTGGTGGGTATTCGCCTGGCAAGCGTTCTCCCTATAAAAAGCCACAAATGTCTGCTTAACTACACTGTGACGTGGCGGTCGTGACTCGCCACAAAATAAAGTCACTGCCCCCTGAGTATCCGAATAATCCTTTCCAACGCACGGACATCCATCTTCTACTCGAGCATTGCCGACGATTTGAGAGTGAAAATTAGAGCAGCACAGTTACGAACAGGAACCTCACAGTTACACACCCACACCCACAGCTACCTAATTATATACCCCCTACATAAACATACACTGGTACGGCAAACATAACGTATTCTTGCACATTTTTGACCGGGCGTTGTTGTCGTAATGATCATGCATGTTAAGGCGTGCCTCGCCTTGTCGAGAATAAAAACTTTACTTTACTTTAACTAAGAAACTCGTCGATCAGGTTCCTAGGCCACCGCACCTCAGCTACAGGTATTGAATCACTGCCTCAAAAGTTGACCGCTATCAAAGATTTCCCTGAACCTACGCGGTCTAAACAGCTTGAATGTTTCCTTGGGATAGTCAACTAGTATCGACGCTTTATTCCATGTTGTGCTAGAATAATGCGGCCCTAGACTGACTTGCTTCGGGGCAAACAACGTTTGTTTGTTTTTACCAAGTCCGCGCGACCAGTCTTCTCAAATCTTAAAGCCGCAATCGCTAATTATGCTCTCTTAGCACATCCAGTACCATCTGCTCCAATTTTTCTCGGCACTGATGCCTCAGATGAGGCCGTTGGTGCTGTTCTTCAGCAGGCTGTCTACAATACATCGCAAACTTTGGGTTTCTTTTCAAAACGGTTGCAGCCAGCGGACACGGTACAGCACCTTCGGGAAAGCACTTCTGGCAGGTTACCTCGCCATCCGTCATTTTCGTCCTTTTCCATAGGGTGGAAGCTTTGCCGTCTTTACTGACCACAAACCATTTGTTTACGCCTTCGATTCGTCATCCGACAGCTACTCTTCGAGAGAGATACGCCACCTGGACTATGTCTCACAGTTTACGTCAGACATACGGCACGTCATGGGTGTGCAGAACTCCGTCGCTGATGCTCTTTCTCGCGTCAGCTCCATCACGTCCGCTGAAAGTATCGCTCTAGCGGCAATGGCTGCTGCTCAACAGACCGACCGGAGCTAGATCAGCTCCGTAACTCTAGCCCCTTACGCATACGACCAGTTCCACTGCATACTTCGGATGGAAACATAATTTGCGCCGTCACGCAAAATTCACCACGACCAGTGATTCGTCAAGTTTTCCGACGCACTGTGTTTGACGTTCTTCACAGTTTATCGCATCTAGGCATCCGTGCCACAGTTAAGCTCGTCACACAACGCTTCGTGTGGCGCGAAGTCAACCGGGCAGTTAGACAGTGGGCTCGTACCGGCTTTAGTAGCCGACAGTCTAAGGTTCATCAACACACGGAAAGTCCGCTTGGTTCATTTCC
This sequence comes from Dicrocoelium dendriticum, assembly GCA_944474145.2. NCBI lineage: Eukaryota > Metazoa > Platyhelminthes > Trematoda > Plagiorchiida > Dicrocoeliidae > Dicrocoelium > Dicrocoelium dendriticum. The sequence continues at coordinate 267,225,897 of OX104063.1, read as the reverse complement.
ACTTCCTGACGCCTGTTTTCACCATCAGCATGTTGACCTTGTTGAGCCACTGCCTCCATCTAAAGGATGTGTTTACTTGCTGCCTTGTATAGACCGCTTTATAAGATGATCTGATGCCATCCCAATGCCCGATTGCTCAGCAGACACTGTCGCTAGCGCTTTTCCAGTGGGGGTGCTCTCAAACTTTGTTGTCCGGCCGTTGTGACAACTGATCGAGGTTCGCGCTTCGCAGGCACATTTGCTCACCTTCTTCAGACTCTCGGCTGCCGTCATGACCAAAAGAGTACATTTCAATCTGCCGCCAACGGCAGGTTTGAGCTTTTACATCGCCAGCTGAAAGCGGCACTACGTGCACATAAAAGCACAGACAGGTACGGAGCGTTTTACACCGCTTTACTTGGATTACGGAATACTGTCAAAGCCGACATTAACGCTGCTCCGGCCGAACTCGATTATGGCTGTACATTGCGTCTCCCTGCACAATTAGTCGCCCCAAACCCGGAGAGGGCATGGAACTACAAGAGCTACATAGCTCGTCTGAAGCACCACATGGGTCAACTGCACCCCGCTAGACCCAGGGAACAACGCACTCCAGTTCACGTTCCGAAAGACCTTCTTATATGTACGCACGTATTCTTAAATATCGACAAAGTGAGACAGCCTCTCTCCGCACCTAACACAGGTCCATACCGTGTTAGTAAACGGTCTTAATAAACTTTAGTGATTGACCGTGGGGTAACAGGGATACTGTCTTGATAGGTCGCGTCAAGCCTGCGTCCATCGATGAACAACAGTTGGTTCCATCATCGGCTAACGCAATCAACAAAGCCGCCTGTATCGACGCCCACCTTTACAGATCCACCACAAGCCCAGTCATCAGATTCGCTACAAACTAATACCATTCACGGTAGAAAAGTTCGCAAAGTCCGAGTTTGTCGAATTCATCCACACCTCATAAGCCTTTCTTATTTTCTCTCGTCGTTTGTATTATGCTTTCCGTTATCAGAGTAAATACCTGAATCTGTCTCCCTGTGATTTTCCCATCTATCAGGTGAAGTCATGAGGCTGACAAGTTTTGGTCCGTCCGTTCAACGGTTGGCTGTTTCTCGATTGTTTTGGTCGTTTGGATGCTTTGGTCTCTCCCTAACGCTTGTTTTTCTCGTTTGCCCACGTTTGCCTGTGGATCGTGGTCTGCTTGGCTCATTTTAGCTCGCTCAGGTCGGTTGTCTGGCTTGCCTTCCTGGCTTCGGCTGCCCGTGTGCTTGGCTCGTTGTTTTTGGTCCCCACGGCTCGCCGGTACGAACAGGATTACAGCCTCGTTGTGGCAGTGGATTGGTATGCGGTGGGTAGTGACCTCTCCCAAGCGCACCGTCTTTCAGCAGCTGTGAAAGGTCCTACCGGCCTTTAATCTGGATAAGCCAGTTTTGTAGTCCGGTGTGCCCGCTGGGATGGCTCACCGATTATGCATCCCAATCCACATGAAGATTAAATAATCTAAATACTAACCAACTTCCATGGTTCTGCCTTTTGTACATCTGCAAGCCCACATCGATCAAAGTCCTCGTCCCTCGGCCTTCTAAGGGAGGCCATTGTAGTGACAATGACATTTTATTATCAAGCATCACCATCCAGACTTGCACATGTTTTGTTTTACTTTGCACACTTCCAAAGCCTATATATACCGGATTGCATTTTTGAACGGAGTCCGCCATCTTGCCCGCTTGTTCCCGGCTGTTGCGCTCCGACGTGGTGTAATTCATTGCTTCACCACGTTCTCCCACTGCCCACAGGCTGTATTTACATAGCTATTGTACAGTGCTATTTACTAAAGACATTTTTTTATACTGCCGCCTTCTGTTGTGCTACAGATTTCTTGTATAGCATTCGTCAAGGGGCTAAAGCATCAAACCCAGTATGACACGGTATCGATGGGGCTGACAAGGGCTTTCCTCTAGCTCACTACAACTCAAGGAGCTCAATGAACTCAATGAACATTCAGCACGGATAAACAGAAGCTTTTCGCTGGATGAAAGCATATTGTACTGATTCGCTCGGAGGTTGATACAACTTTTGTGATACCAACGAGCGCAAACATCACATTGCATGTCACCAGATGAATCCGTGACTGCCTTGAACGGGCAGAGTTGCTGCAGGTTGCATTTGACTCATCCAACGAAGACGCAAGGGGTTCATCCGCCTAGATTTTTCGCGAGACGACCATGTGAAATTAGAAAAAAGCGCCGATTTTAAAAACACGTATACGACCGTAAAGCGACCACAATAAAAAGGCGAAACGAGGTGTAAAACGGGCTTAAAAATGGGAACAACCGCAAAGTTACCAGTAAGCGTCAGGCAAACGCTTTGGCCAGTAACACTTTAGTCAAACCAGCATATCTTGGATCCGAGGAAATTTGACAACCGTCAAATTTCGTTTCAAGTGTTTATTCAAACACCGTTTCTTACGTTATTGCAACTAAAAAGGTAGATCTCTGGCAAATAGTGGCAAGGCAAACAGTGCTAACACAATGTGGCGATGCTAGCCAATGAGCCGCATGGACGTGATTAGAATTGCTTGGAGATGTATGGCATCTAGCCTGCTTAACCTAAAAATAGGTGTTTGAATACACCAATATGACGGTTACAGTTAAATAAAAAAATAAATGAATAGTTTATTCTCAGTTTCATAGAGACACACCAACTCAGGCGTGATCAAGTTTTAAAAACAGATGTGTATCACGACGATACATCGGGTTCAATCGTGTATAGTTAGAACGGTGTCAGGAAGAGTTGATATGTGATTCTAGTCGACTTGCCAGTACGTACTTGTGGGCAGTGACTTTATTCAGTGGCGAGTCACATCCGCCACGTCGCAGTGTTGTTAAACAGACTTTGGGGTTTTTTATAAGGAGAAGGCTTGCCAGGCGAAAACTCACCACGTCCTGCAACACTGCCGTAAAGCATTTCGAACAGTAATGTTGAACTGGCAAAGCCGTATGACGACTGGTTTCACCTTCGGTTTTTTGCAGAGTAATGGCTTCTAATTTCCTTTGTTATTTGGACAAGTAATTTGATCGGGGTCGCCATGTTTTTGAGGTCGGTGGAGGAGAGCGACATCGCGATTATTGTTCCTGTTATATGTCCAGGTGAGCAAAAGTTCAAAGTTTCCGCTCTCTGGCTTTTTCAGATGTATAATGTATGGGAGTATGAGGATATGCCCAGTTCTCCATGCTGGACAAGGGTTATGGTGATTGTAGTTCAGTCCCTTTGGAGTTCTACCATGCTCCATATAGGTTCTTGTGGGTTGTTACGTCTGTCTCGGGCCAAAACTGGTCTTTAGTCCAATCCCAAATCTCCAAGAAATCCCGGACCTCAGAAAAACGGGAAAGTGGGGGACAACCGAGAGCAGACCGCAAGAACAGGCATGGAGTGGAAAATTGTTAACGTCTTGTGTTACAACATTTAGGCTTGAGAAAAAGCATGTAACTGCGCAACAATAATTATGCTGAAAATGACTTTTAGATATCTTATGGAATCATGAGCCTTATGGGTGGAAAATGTAGGTTGGAATGTCAGGGACTGGCTCCTTGCATGCTACATGGAGCCAACAATGACCAGCTGCTATCAAGCATTTGATGCGCTTAGGACGAACGACAGATAACGGCGCGCTAGGAGATAGAAAAGTGACCAGCAATAGAGTTCGGATTAAGCCTTCAGTTACTAGTGGATCCTACCGTGGCACACAATAGGTTAACAAAACAGCTGAGCTGTGACGCAAACAGTTCGAGCGAATGAACCTTGTTAGAAGGGAGCGAGCTTTGGATATCCGCAAAGTGTAATTTAAGCTATGGCGACTATCTGCTTCTAAGCAGAGATAGTTGCTCTAGAAAAGAATGTATCAGTGGCTGGTGTAGCCATATCATTAAGACGTTTGTGTCTTATTGGATACCTACATTTTCGATGAAGAAAACTACATGCGAGCGAGGGTTAAAGAGGCAGACGGCAGAAGGAAATGAAGGTTGGAGAGTCAGGGTGTGGCTCTTGCAAGCTACATGGAGCCAATAATGACCAGCTGCCATCAGGAGGAGTTGATGCGAGTAGGACGAACGACGCATCACGGCGCGCTAGGAGAGAGAAGAGTGACCAGCAATAGGGTTCGGATTAAGCCTTCAGTTACCAGTGGATCCTACCGTGGCACACAATAGGTCAAAAAACCAGCTGAACTGTGACGCAAACAATCCAAGAAACTGAACATTGTAGGGAAGCTGCGACGCCTACCGACTTCCGGATATCCGCAAAGTGTAATTTAATCTATGGCGACTAGCTGTTGCTAAGCATAGATAGTGGCGACAGAAAAGAATGTATCAGTGGCTGGTGTAGCCATATCATTAAGACGTTTGAACACTATTGCAGACCTACAAATTCGATGAAGAAATCAACATGCAAGCGAAGATTATAGAGACAGACCTCAGAGGAAGATGAAGGATGAAATGTCAAGAAGTGGCTCCTTGCAATCTACGTGAAGCCGTCAATGACTAGCTATTGCCAAGAGGAGTTGACGCGAGTAAGATTATTGACAGATAACGGCGCGCTAGGAGAGAGATGAGGAGTCGGGTAGAGGATAGTGTGAAAAGGTAAGTAGAGGCGATTATAAGCGGGCTGGTCCAGTTTCAAATAACTCTTCTTCACGACAGTTGGTATTCAGTAGTTTGGAAGCTTGTGTGACAGAGTGGTACTTGCTAATAGAGAAACGGAACTGGTTTATATTCAGAGATGCCCTTATTGTGAGAGGTAACCTATTCCAAACGTGTGTATATCTGTAGAGGTAGAAGTTGGAGCGAATGCTGCTGCGCGTTCTTGGTAGGATAATGGAGTGGGGTCTATCATGTAGGCGGTACGAAGTGATATATGAGTCTGAGACAGGGGTTAGTTGGCTCCAACTGATATTGTTAATGAGCGAGTATAGGAAAGCGAGGTTGGTTTTCAATCGGCGTAGCCATCACGGGTCGAGCTTAAGTGTGTTGCACCGATCACCGAAGCTTAGACTTAAGTGCCCCAGGGGGCGTTTTGTTAAGGTACGCTGAACCTTTTCGAGGGCTATTTGGTCGCATTTTCTAAGGTTGGTGAATACTATGGGGCAGTATTCTAGCAGAGGCCGGACAGGTGTTTTGTAGAGCACAGTTCTAGATTCCTGTATTGTCATGGTTTTGAGGAGGTATCCGATGAGAGAGCGTGCTTTAGCTGCGGAATAAACTATTTGTTCCGTGAAGTTCAACAAACAGGGTTAGTGCACGCCTAAGTCACGCACTGTTAAGCAATCCCCTAATGGCGGGCCTTACAGCATCAAGGTGTTGGGAGGCTTGGTGCATCGGTACGTATGGACATTGCATTTTGATTGTGTGAATGCCAACTTCCGTATGTCGCACCATGCAGTTAGCGCTCTTGGGTCGTATTGTATATGGGAGGTGGCGGTGTGGAAGTTTGACGGATGAAATGGGAAGACAATTTTGATGTTGTCCGCAAATAGGTCGGGTGTCCCATTTTTGAAAACCTGAAGCACGTCATTGATATGGAGCAGGAAAAGTAGTGGGCCTAAAACGCTACCTTGAATTACGCCACTTTTGACTGGTTTAGGAAGTGACATAAATTCCCCAACCATTACTGACTGTGAGCGAGCTGCAAGATATGATGAGAACCAAGTGTGCAGTTTGCCGGAGATACCGTATGATTCCAGCTTCATCAAGAGTTCTGTATGTGGTACTCTGTCAAAGGCTTTCGTCATGTCTAGGAAGATGGTGGCTAGTGTTGCTTGTTGTCAATCAGTTGAGTCACATGATTGAGGAACTCAAGTTGGCTGGTCTGACAAGATTTAGACGGCAGAAATCCATGTGATGTCGATTGATGAGGTTGCGAGTAAGCAGAAAGGTGAGCACGGTTTCTTTGACTATTCGTTCCATTATTCTTGAAGCTATAGGCGTGTGGCTGATGGGGCGATAGTTTTCCACATTCTGTTGACTGCCTTTTATGTGTTTGGGGATGACGATGGCATGTTTCCATGTGGTTGGCTAAATCCCTTTAGTTATGGAAAGCGTGAATAGTTTGAGAAGTAGGGCTGAATGTTCTTGCCACCGAGTATCAGCAAAGCAGAGGGAAGACCATCAGGACCAGGATGTGATGAGCCTTTGACTGAGCTGATTACTCGGATGAGAGAACGCATGTCAAACTTAATATTGTCGAGTGAGTCATTAGTGCGCCTAGATGGCAAAGCAAACGCAGTTCCATTAGCGTCAGTGAAAGAATTGCAGAAGTATCCATTGACGGTCTCACGTATATTTGATGGATCGCTAATAATGAATGTGTCAGAAAGCCTGAGTAAGGAAACAGGCGTAGATTTTTGCTTGCTTGTTTGTCGGAGTAGTTGCCTGTGTGACTTGGTTTTATTGCTAGTTTTGAGGGCGGAATCTTCTTCAGCAATCTTGGCTGATTCCTGCGCAGTTTGCCAGTTAGTTAGGATTTCATTCATGCGAACAAGGATGTAAAATCCCTTAGTTCTGGAGCATCGCTGTCGCATTTTTGATCCTCCTAAGTACACCGTAGGCCTTTGCTCGTTTTGCTGTCATCTTTAAGCGGCCTCTGGAATTGAGTTGGGCGAGCACATCTAGGCAGCCAAAGAGATTTATATATAGGACGTTTGCGGCTGCGTCTACATCGGTAGCTAAATAGAAGTTGTCCCAGTTGGCAGGTCGCACTAAAATCTCAAATCTGTCCCAGTTAATGTGGATGAACATTCAAAGCTGTTTGACAGAAGAAGTGGCGCAGTGTGGAGTAGAAAGTGTAAATATGAGTCTGGCCACCTTGTGGTCGCAGCCATTTATATTATGTAATATGCCAGCAACTGCATCAGAGACACCTTGCGTAAAGATTAAGTCTAGGGAGTTAGAAAGCCTGGTGTGATCGTGAACTTGTTGGGTCCAGTTATTTGCATGGACGGTGTGAACGAAACTTCTGTATCTGAGTAAGGCAACCTGGTCGTTCCAGGGGATAAGTGATATGTCAAAATCGCCACCCACTATCATGTGCCGTGGGGGCATTTGGGAGATTTCAGTGAAAAGCTAAGTGCGTTCATTAAGCTTTTTGCTAGATGTTTGTGGAGGGTTGTATACGCAACCGATAAGGTGGTCAAGTTGGCCTCCAGTCGTCTGGATCCAGATGGAGTCTTCAGGGTCACCTTTAGACACCAGTTCGAAATCGGGTGCATCAAAATCGTCCCGGACATAGATAAGACCACCGCCACCCCGCTGGTTGTCTCTTCCGTTACAGAATGCAGTGTAGCCAGGGATACGTAGTAGGCTGTCAGAGGCATTTGAGGGTACCACGTTTCTGTGATGAGAACCAGCTGTGGATATGAGAGTAGGATAAATGGGCCAATGAGGTGCATCTTGTGTGTAATAGATCGCGCATTAATAAGCAGCATACTGTATGATTCAACGCAAGGAGAGATGGAAGAGTTGGATTGTGTGAGGTAAGTTGCACAATAGGGTGTAACGAGCGTAGGGTACATGGAAGTGGTAAAAAATGGTGTAGAGTGTGATATAGGATTGTGATCACGAAGTGCTTGAGGAGGTAGCTGATGGTAGCCGGCCTCTAATGAGGCTGTAGTAATAGCATTGAGTGTAGAACCTATCCGGAGGGCTGAAGCCAATCGTGGGGGTCAGTTGCAGTGAGCATATGAGTTGTTGGAGGTAATAGAGAGCTGGTGAGAACTCTTGGTTGAATGGGCGAGGTGGGTCCTGTTCTGCTGCATTTTATATAAAAGGGGCAGTGCATGGCATGGTCCGTGGGTAGTGCTTGTCATCCGGATGTAATTTTCGTTCAGAAAGACGTATGGCCAGGGAGTGCGGGGTGGTGTTAATGTAGCGTTACAGATTTTCAGAAGGGCGTCTTCTTTGGGAGGGTGCTTTGTTCCCCAATGTTTCGAGAGGTTGTGGGGATTGGTAACGGGGTTGTTCACTTGACCTTTGGATGCCATAGCGCATTTTAGGGCCGACTGTGCAATAGCGTATTGGGCGGATAGTTGGTTATCAGGGGAATCACTGCGTTGATGCTGCGTGGGCTGTTCATAGATTCATTTTGTTGTAGTGACTGGTAGAACGTCCTCGGTTTTTGAAAGCCAAGGCGTTTGTTATATTTCTGGGGCTTCATAACATTGTTGGGCGTTTCGATTAGGTAAGGCTTGCGCAGTGATTGGGCCGGTTGGGTCGAAATCTTCGTGGGGAGTGGCGATTGGGATCGAAAGGATTTCGATCTCACGCGATCCATTGCTACAAATTCCGTTGGTAACTTTTGGCACAAAAATGCTGGATGTCAATAAACGAGAAGGACGATGAGTTACTATCTGGTAAGTAAAAGTCATACAATAACATTGCTCCTTCTTTTGAAAACGAAGCGATAAGCTGGAGTTTCTCTGGCTGCTCAGCGTAGCTAATTGACAGCCAAGCTGGTTTTACGTTCATTGAAGCATACCGGTGTTCATTGTTTATGGAGTTCAGTGAGTTGTAGAGAGCAGGAAGGAACGCCCTTATCAGCTCCATCGATTCCGTATCATACTGGGTTTGATGCATGTCGTTGCATTACGACGTTCCTAGTGGGTTCGTCGCCATGGCAGTGACAGCCGCAAAGTTCCAGCATTCTCAGCGATTGTTTTTCTATCAGCCGCTTGAAAATTTCCTCGGACGGAGCGTCTGCAATTTATTCCGGTAAGCTGTTCCAATCATTCACCTCTGTAGTGGATAGGGTGACGTCCATGCGAATTCTGTCTTCTTTGCTTAAACAGTTTCCCTGTGTGACTTCATGTAGAACAGTCTGTGATCTGTGCCGGAAGTATTGCTGTAACTCACTCCCAAGTTCCCCTCCGACGTTGTGCCTAGTGTAATTGAGATCACCCCGGCAACGGCGGAACTCGAGGGCGAATAGGTTTAGCTGCTAGAGTCGAATGGGGTACGGGCGAACACGAAGCCCCAGAACAGCTTTCGATGCACGTCGCTGAACCTTTTCCAGTAGAGCGCATTCAAACTTTGAACGCGGATGGATAGCTGGAAGACCATTCCACACGATAAGCAACCTAAACACGAACCTTGCCGGACGTATTCAACAAAACGGTGACTCTCGGTAGCCACTCTGACATAGACTCTTAACCATTACCCTACCTACAGCTCG
>OX104063.1:267115759-267216274 GCA_944474145.2 Dicrocoelium dendriticum | reverse complement strand
CTTGTGTGCGCTCGATTCCCCAAATACAGTGTGCTTGTGTTCGCCTGTGAAGGAGTGTAGGGCGGCCTCCGTGGATGAAACGTGACTCCCATCCACATCCCTCCCGTCTTATTCCTTCGGGTTTACACTGGGTACGGGGTGTGTGGATGTAGCAGCGGGTGGTGCAGCGCAAAGTCACCCATGGTCTCTCTTTAGGAGCAGGCGTCCTGTGTCTGGCCACAGTGACAGGGAAATCCGAAACCGGATGCCGCCAACGATATATATATATATATATATATATATATATATATATATATATATATATATATATATATATATATATATATATATATATATATATATATATATATATATATATATATATATACATTAGTGTCAGCTTTGCCTTACGTGCTTCCGTAGGTCGATGCGAACAAACATTTGTAGGTATGCGGTTACCTTCAATGATTTATGTGTAACGGTAATGATTTAAGCCCTACATTTATATTTAGCTATGCATATATGGTTGGCGGCATCCGGTTTCGGATTTGCCTGTCACTGTGGCAAGCCACAGGTCGCCTGCGCCTACAGAGGGACCATGGATGGCTTGCGCTGCACCACCCACAGCTCCAACCACATACCCCATATCCAGTGTAAACCCGAAGGAATAAGACCGGGAGGCATGCGGATGGGAACCACGTTTCATCAACGGAGCCGGCCCACACTCCTTCAAAGGCAAACACAAGCACGCTGTATTTAAGGAATCAACCGCACACAAGGCGGTGGCTGGACCGTAGTCCGCTCCACACTGAGTGCATGGAACCACTCTTCGAGCCTAACACTTCCACAAGGACCGCGCACCCTGTCCCCTCCAGCAACGACCAACTGTCTCCTGGAGCCAGTATGGACGAGGTAGTGGGTAATAGACAGGTAGGCACCTTGTCAACCTGCACATCAAGCGCAGCCACACCGGGGATATCAAACAACAGCCAACCACTTGAGAGACAGAGAGAAAGAAAAAGAGAAAAACTCGATTAATGCATAAGGAAACGGTGACATAAACCTTAATTAAATAGCATACGTAATAAGTTGCTTACAAACAAATCCTAGCTAAGTGCACGAGGTCAGGAAATATAGTTCACGGAATGCCACGAACACAAAAATGTTATGGAACTCGAATACAATTGGCTGAAGCAATGTGTGCTAGTTAATGGAATAGAGTACAGGGAGATATTCATATGAGAAAGAAAAGCAGTAAGGTAAAAACTGTAAACCCACCACCTGAAATAAAGAGACTTAGCATGCAAGCACGCGGTTAGTAAATCGAAATCAGCGTGCCTACAAACGCTGCGCCGGCTCGTCGTAATCCTCTGCAGGACCCGTCGTCGCTTCTGTAGTGGCCCCAAATGGCAAAGCGCATTGCCCACTAGACATTTATCCACTGGACATTTATATGAGAAAGAAAGAAAGGCATTAGGAGAGAAGCGAAAACCCACCACCTAAAATAAAGAGACTTAGCATGCAAGCATGCGGTTAGTAAATCCAATTCAGCGTGCCTACAAACGCTGCGCCGTTGCCGCCTACGTTCACTGCGGGACCCGTCGTCGCTTCGGCAGTGGTCCCGAGTGACCTCTCTCATGGCTCACTAGGCCTGCCTGACTAAGGCACTCGCGACCGCATGTTCTACAACACAATGCGCTCGATGCCGATGGAGTACAATTCATCGGTGCCTGCCGCTTCCGCAACTGCCGCTTCTTCTCTGCATGCATGAGGGCTTTCTGCCGCACTTCAGCAACTGCCTTCGGGATTAGATCGCGCCATGCACCACGATCAGCCGCCTTCGATTCCCATGATCTGCAATCAAGATTAGAACGTGTGAGGCTCACTTTAATCATGTCCTGGTAACGTAACTTGGGTTTCCCAGCATGCCGCTTCCCTATACTCAGCTGGCCGTATAAAAGTTGTTTCGGTATCCGCGTCGAATCCATACGGCTCACATGACCGAGCCATCTCAGGTGTCGCAGTAAAAGTATGCAGTCCACTGCATACATCCCACTTCGGCGCAACACTTCCGTGTCTGCAACTCTGGCGCCCCAGCCGATCCGCAAAATTCGTCGCACACACTGCTGATGGAACCGCTCGAGATATCGCACATCCCGACGGTACATCGTCCACGTTTCACTGCCGTATAGAAGAACGGACAGTACCATGGATTTGTACACCATCAGCTTCGTGCCAATGCTAAGCTGATGGTTGTTCCACACTCGGTACTCTAGCTTCCCGAATGCCGCTGCCGCCTTTGACACGCGATTACGCAACTCAACGTGCAGCTGCTGATCAGTCGACATCCCACTCCCAAGGTAGCAGAAGCGGGAGGTGGTTTCCAATACTTCAGCACCAATGCAGATTTGCGGCAATATAGAAGATTGCACCTCTGGTGAAGGCTGAAAGAGACAGACAGTTTTGCTTGTGTTGATGTTGAGCCCGAATTTGGCCGCTGTCGAAGCCAGAGCACTAGTCATGTGCTGCAACTCATCCGCGCTGTGTGAAAATAACGCACAATCGTCAGCAAACAGCATCATACGGATAGTTGTCTCACAGACTAGAGTTCTCGCACCGAAACGACGGATGTTCAGCAACCCACCATCAATACGGTGCTCCACACGAACACGGTAAGCACAATCCACATCAAAAGCACAAGACAACATTGCATGAAGATATATATTAAACAGGGCAGTAGCTAACACACAGCCTTGCTTCACACCATAGACAACTGTAAAGTCATCAGAGGTCTCTCCACTCAGCTGCACCCTCGCTAGCATACCACTGTGCAGACATTCAATTAAACTTACAAAATTACGCGGGCAACCAAACTTACCCAACACCAGCCACAGTGCCTCGCGGTTCACCGTATCAAATGCCTTGGTGAAATCAACAAAAAGCGAGTACAATGGCTGGTGTCGTTCTCTACACTTCTCTTGCAATTGACGAGCCGCAAACACCATATCTATAGTGCTGCGACCCGAACGGAATCCACATTGCTCTTCCGCCACGTTTGGTTCCACAATCTGACTCACGAGGTGATTGAGCAGGATTCGGGCAATCACCTTGCCCACACAACTCAGCAAGTTGATGCCACGATAATTCGTGTAACATTGCTTGCTCCCTTTGCCCTTGTGCAGTGGTAGCACAAGGGCATCCTTCAGCTCAGAAAGCACTTCCTTGTCAATCCACACGTGTTGCACCAAGTGTTGCAGGCCAGAACACAACGCGGGTCCACCGTGTTTCAATACTTCAGGTGGGATCCCGTCACCCCCGTCACATTTGCCGTTTTGCAGCTGAGCAAGTGCTCTCTGCGTCTCATCCAGTCTCGGCGTATCCGCCAGATCTGCTTTCACATCGTGCTGCTTCAGGCCGATTCAATGTAGGCCAGTCGATCTCGGAACGGTTGTTCAAGAGACAGTCAACGGCTTTTTGCCAGATCTGCATTATGTCTGCAGTTCTGGTGCAGGTAGCGCATGAACTACCATCGATCAGCTTCCACAACGGTTCCAATCTCGGTCCATACACCGCCTTCAAGGAGTCAAAGAATTCGTTGTATTGACGGCGTTCGGCGTAGCATTCCATCATCTTCGCCTTCTCCGTCCACCATGCATTTTTAATGCGACGGAGCCCTCGGGTCACTCGCCGTCGAAGTTTGCGAAACTGACTATTATTCCCCAAGTCACTGGGGTCTGCAACATGTGCAGCAAATGCTGCATTCTTCTCGGACACCAATGCGTCATTCGTCACATTGTTGTCATCAAACCAATCAGGCCGCTTACAGTTTGCGCGCTAGATCGTCTCCTCCGCAGCAGCTGTCACCTGGTCGCGAATGTGGTGCCACAGGTCGCCAACTGTGGCTATACAGTCCACATCACCACACAGGCGTGCAGCCATCGCCTTCTCCAGCTCAGTTCGTTTCGCCACAGTACCGAGGGAGAGAATGTTAAATTTACGCCGATTCACGGCGGGAGTGCAATACATAGGTTTACGAAAATATATGTACAGTTTGGTCCGAACCAATTTGCGATCAGTGCCACACTCAGCTCTACGCAGTACACGTGTCATGTGCACTTCACGCAAATCACGCTGGCGTACGATGACATAGTCGAGCAAGTGAGCGTGACCACTCCGTGGATGCGTCCAAGTTGCTATATCACTCGCACTCAGTGCAAACCGAGTGTTCGTGACCGTCAGGCCGTGAGTGGCACACAGTGAGAGCCGCCTGTCACCGTTCGCATTCGCTGAACCAAAGCCATGCGCACCGATAACATCTGCCCACGCTGATGCATCACGCCCAACGCGCGCGTTGAAATCACCCAGCAGAAATTGTCGGTCGCTCCTCGGCACAGACCGTATCACGGAGGATAGCTCAGTGTAGAACTGATCACGCGTGTCATCAGGATAACACATGGTCGGACCGTACGTGCTTATAAAGGTAGCAAACTTACCTCTTCCGAGTCGCAGGCGAACAATCATCAGCCGCGCGCTGATGCCCGTTGGTTCACCCACCAGCTGGCCATTCAGGCGGTCGGATATTGCAAATCCGACCCCATGTTCACGTGGTGCTGAGGCGGCGTTCCCCACCCAGTAGAATGTGTAGCCAGCACCTGCTTCATGTAACTTACCTTGCTCCGCGAGCCGAGTTTCACTGAGCGCCGCAATATCGATGTGGTAGCGCGCCAGCTCCATCGCGACCAGTGCAGTGCGTTGCTCCGGGCGCTCGCTCGAGTTCCGGTCCAGTAGTGTGCGCAAGTTCCAGCACCCAATGCTGAGTGCCTTGCGCGCAGGCATACGATCGCATCGGTGGGCAATCGCACGCGAGGTGGTCGTTGTGCTTCGGAGGTTTGCTTGAGGGACTCCACCCGGAGCCTTTGGCTCAATAGCCTGACCCACAAGGCAGTGGGTGGTTTGGAGGTCTGCTTGAGGGACTCCACCCGGAGCCTTTGGCTCAATAGCCTGACCCACAAGGCAGTGGGTGGTTTGGAGGTTTGCCTGAGGAACTTCTCCCGGAGCCTTTGGCTCAATGGCCTGACCCACAAGGTAGTGGGCAGCAAATCCAGCCACGGAATGTGATTGCAGAGACAGATTGGGATCCGCTTGACGGCCGTCACACGCAGCCTTTGAGGTTCTGGAACAGTTATCATACGTTTTGCGACCGTAATTGGATACGCACCTGCAACAACGGCCAGACACAGGTGGCTTTTTGGCGGGTTTGCACCAATTTGACCAGGGGCTGCCTGGCTTGAGGCGGGCAGTAGCAAACCAATGAACACCCGGAGGTGTCCTCCCACCGTCAGAGACAATGCCTGGCATTCGTGCTCTACGCCAATCGAGCATTGAGAATATAACCCGTAAACCTGTTGTCTCCCATGGATAGGTTTTACGGGAAGTGGGCCATCGACCACTTCCTAACCTCCGGAGAGGATGGACTAGGATACTGCCAGGGCGCCGAATCCTGACAGGAGAACGACTCGGGTCCTCAGCCAAAGCCTTCGATTAAATGAACACCCGAAAGGCAGCGGGTCTAGCACATGGTCAGTTAGCTAACTCATGCGGATTGGTGTCCTGGATCTTAGCAGGGAGAAGGGCGAAACCTAACTCCCACCCAGCGCTCGCCACGTGGAGGCGCCCAGGACATGAGACTATGGCGCAACAGTAGCAGCAGTGGGTAGAACATCTGTCAGGATCTAGCCACCACCAGCCTCAGCGCACCATAGGCTCTCCCGCCTATGCATATATGGTTGGCGGCATCCGGTTTCGGATTTGCCTGTCACTGTGGCAAGCCACAGGACGCCTGCGCCTACAGAGGGACCATGGATGGCTTGCGCTGCACCACCCACAGCTCCAATCACACACCCCATATCCAGTGTAAACCCGAAGGAATAAGACCGGGAGGCATGCGGATGGGAACCACGTTTCATCAACGGAGCCGGCCCACACTCCTTCACAGGCAAACATAAGCACGCTGTATTTGGGGAATCAACCGCACACAAGGCGGTGGCTGGACTGTAGTCCGCTCCATGCTGAGTGCATGGAACCACTCTTCGAGCCTAGCACGGCCACAAGGACCGTGCACCCCGTCCCCTCCAGCAACGACCAACTGTCTCCTGGAGCCAGTATGGACGAGGTAGTGGGTAATAGACAGGTAGGCACCTTGTCAACCTGCACATCAAGCGCAGCCACACCGGGGATATCAAACAACAGCCAACCACTTGAGAGACAGAGAGAAAGAAAAAGAGAAAAACTCGATTAATGCATAAGGAAACGGTGACATAAACCTTGATTAAATAGCATAGATAATAAGTTGTTTACAAACAAATCCTAGCTATGTGCACGAGGTCAGGAAATATAGTTCACGGAATGCCACGAACACAGAAATGTTATGGAAATCGAATACAATTGGCTGAAGCGATGTGTGCAAGTTAATGGAATAGAGTACAGGGAGATATTCATATGAGAAAGAAAAGCAGTAAGGTAAAAACTGTAAACCCACCACCTGAAATAAAGAGACTTAGCATGCAAGCACGCGGTTAGTAAATCGGATTCAGCGTGCCTACAAACGCTGCGCCGCCTCGCCGTAATTCTCTGCAAGACCCGTCGTCGCTTCTGTAGTGGCCCCAAATGGCACAGCGCATGGCCCACTAGACATTTATATGCATATATACATATATACATATAAACATACATAAACGCCTTCTCATTTCACCCCTTCTACATGTAAGCCGACAAATTAGCGAATCCAAACATGCTCTTATTTCCATTAACCTTGGGAAGCGAGTAAACATACGTAAACCACTTTAACAATTGTGGTTATTCGTACTCACTGACCAAAACAACAAACCCCATTCCGTGCATCCTCATTTCATAGCAACCATTTATGAGCGCATTATTATAGCAAAAGATGTTAGTCTACTATTATTCCTTATCACATCGCTGCACGTCTTCCCGTATGTCATTAAACATGCACACACTGATGTCTTTCTAATCATAGTTCTATATTTCTTATTTCTGCAGATTCACGAAATCAGAACTTCATTGAACGTTAAGTTCAAAACTCATTCAGTAAGTTACACGCTTACTATTTACGCAACTTCGTGCATTAACATTACGTAATATCATTAATTTGCCTACAAATGTTCCATTCCATGTCGCCCATGTACATCAGTCCTCCAGTTATCATTCCGTGCGGTTTTCGTAATCTTTCACTTGATGCATTGTTATAAGTCTTTTCGGTTTCTAATCTACAGACAGTTTCCGTATATAAGTACGTAACATTTACAACGAGTTCCGACGCAAAAATAATGCCACATTTCCGAAACGTTATTTCAGCCCATTCCTATAGGTTGATTTTCCGCCACCATCCCGACCTTACTGATTTTAACCACTTTGACTCAGTATAATGTTTACATATCATAAGTCATCTAGTACTATGAAACGATTCATCTTAATTTATGCTACCTATCCTTAGTTTTATCAGTGTTGTCTAATAGACAACATGGACATTGGGTCTTGTCTAATAGACAACATGGACAATGGGTCTCTTCGCAGTCTCTGGAACTTAAAGATGCTCGCCTGCAAAATCCCGGCTGGAAGCGAGCACAATGAAACTCGCAAAGTGGTCCGGGCAAAACTCCGTGCTAGCCTGAAGGGAGACCGCGAATCTTGGTGGTCTCATCGTGCGTCAGAGATGGAAGTGGCCGCTGCTCTTGGCAATTATCGTAAGTTATTCCGTCTGATACGGGAAACGGGCAGCAGGAGACCTGGTGTTAGTGAAACTATACTTGACGAGAGTGGACAGCCTATCCACAATTTGTCAAAACGTCTGGAGCGTTGGGCTGAGCATTTTGAAAAGCAATTTAATCGGCAAGAATTGTTCGATTCGCCGGTCAGTGATCGCCCTGCTCCGTGGGCTGTCCCTTTGGATTCACCCTCTCGCTCAGAAGTCGAACGTGAGATCGGACTGTTGAAGTTGAACAAAGCCGTAGGACCAGATGATCTTCCTCCAGCCCTCTTCAAATTTGGAGGCTCTGCTCTTGTTGATGCTTTGTATGAATTACTAGTGAAACTGTGGGAGCAGGAAACTGTCCCAACCGACTGGAGCCGCTCCGTTATTGTTCCCATCTTCAAAGGCGGCTCGCGCTCGGAATGCGGCAACCATAGAGGAATCAGTCTGATCTCCATCGCCTCCAAATTACTCGCCTCCATAATTCTCCACAGACTGACTGGCGCTCGTGAAAGCCAGATTCGTGAGGAGCAAGCCGGGTTTCGTCGGGGTCGTGGCTTCATCGACCACATCTTCATCTTGCGTCAGTTGTTGGAGCACCGTCACACATACTGGCGGCCCACCGTAGTCGTGCTCCTGGACATCAAAGGTGCCTTCCATTCGGTTGATCGATGTGCCCTTTGGATTTGTCTACTCAGGAAAGGTGTGCCCGAGAAATATGTAAATTTTATCCCAGCATTATATGCGCGTAGCATGGGCAGAGTAAGGGCTTACAGCAGGCTGTCGTCACCCTTCAATATCTCCAGCGGTGAGACAAGGATGGTAGCTGTCACCTTTCCTATTCAACTTCGCTATTGACGAAGTCATGGAGGTTGCATTTACAGGACATGACTTGGAAGGTGTGGAGCTACTCCCAGGAGAACAACTTCTTGACTTAGAGTATGCAGACGATATTGCCCTCATCTGTGACAGCCCCGAGACGTGTCAAGCCGCGCTGGACAGATTAGCACTGGCTGTCAATCGCTTCGGGCTTTGCTTTGCATCACCGAAGTGCAGAGCGTTCCTCCAGGATTGGCAGGGTTCGCCCCCTGTGCTGACCCTAGGTGTGGATCAGCTAGAAGTCGTTCAGAAATTCAATTAACTGGGAAGTTGTATCAGCGCCCTTGGGATCGAAGACGAGATCACGAACCGCATAGCGAAAGCTCGAAGTGCTTTTGCTAACCTTCGCCACCTATGGCGACGGCGCGACATCACTCTCGCCCTGAAGGGTAGAGTGTACAATGCAGCGGTACGTTCGACCTTACTGTACGGTTGCGAAACCTGGCCCCTAAGATCGGCGGACATGAAGAGGCTACTTACGTTCGACCATCGGTGCCTTCGCAGTTTGGCTCACATTGGTGGGAACACCGCGTGAGTAACGAGCTTGTTCGACGCCTTGTTTACGGCCTATGAAAAGGGAATGAACCGCTCAGCACCGTCATTTCACTCACCAGGCTCCGATGGCTGGGCCACGTGTTGCGCATGCCATCCCACCGACTCCCTCGACGTGCGTTGTTTGCTCACCGGGGATGTGGGTTGAAGAAGAGGAGAGGTGGCCAAGCGATGACTTAGTCCAGAGAAATGAAGGTCCTCACTTCGGATCTGGCCTCAGTTGAAGCTTCGCGGCTCCCTGGTTGGGGTACAAAGGACGGTGAACACGTTTGGTTGGATATACTTGCTGATATGGCAAGGAGCCGACCTCAGTGGCGTTCCTGTTGTGAGTTTCTTTGTCCCTTCCCATCCCTTTAGCTTCCCCCTCCATCTACGATCTTATTTCGTAGGGTAAAACGTAATTAAATTTTAGTTTTTGTCAAGTAGCCGGCTAGTTGCTTACCGAAACGATGCGTATCCGTTGCTGGTAGCTCAGCTGGCATTCAACTGTCGTATTTATTTTTCCTTTATGTATTGTATGTATGTATGTATTTCCTTTATGTATTGCGGTACAACAGCGGAGGTGTTTTACCATCTCTAGCTGACATGTATAATGATGATGATGATGATGACTATCAACGCAATTTCTTTCACCCCACTAATAGATGTACCGGTAGCCACCAAAAAGGTTCAAATTTCTCCGCCGGCCTCCTTTCAGACGTTTCCTCACCTGAGTCCTCCGACTTCAACAGCTCCAACCACTTGTAATGGACTCCGAAGGCGACTACACAGCCATAGGAAACAAATTGGCGTTGCGTGACCGCGAATATCCGCGAGGGTAATCGGTCAGATACCACCTTGCCAATGTATATCAACAGCCGGCAGTGTTCCAGGACGTGGTGGGTCTTCGTCTGGCAAGCGTTTTCCCTACAAAAAGCCACAAATGTCTGTTTAACAACACTGCGACGTGGCGGATGTGACTCGCCACTCAATAAAGTCACCGCCCCTAACACATTGGCAAGTTGATTGATGCCACATTTACAAGTTCTGTGTATATATCGGCTCTCGCATGAACACGCCTACATATCTGACTAGTGATATTCCACTATTCTTAATATTTTCCACCCGTTTCCTCATACCTCACTCACTGACCTACATTGCTTACGGGACTTCATCGGACTAGTTCCTCATCAACATACCATATAAGTGATCTGATCACTATTTTTACCTCTCGCATTCTGTGTACATAGACTACATACAACCTTTGGGCTCTATGGGCCTACACTACTGTCTCCAAATTTACTACTCCCACTGCTGGTGCTGCTTATTCCGCTATCATGTACAATAATGCAATATGCTGATCATGCGCAAAAGGCGTGTCTAGCTTTGTCGAGAATAAAATATTTATTTATTTATTTATTTAATTTGAGCCGTCACGCAAAATTCACCACGACCAGTGATTCGTCAAGTTTTCCGACGCACTGTGTTTGACGTTCTTCACAGTTTATCGCATCTAGGCATCCGTGCCACAGTTAAGCTCGTCACACAACGCTTCGTGTGGCGCAAAGTCAACCGGGCCGTTAGACAGTGGGCTCGTATGTGCCTTAGTAGCCGACAGTCTAAGGTTCATCGACACACGGAAAGTCCGCTTGGTTCATTTCCACTTCCTGACGCCTGTTTTCACCATCATCATGTTGACCTTGTTGAGCCACTGCCTCCATCTAAAGGATGTGTTTACTTGCTGTGTTGTATAGACCGCTTTACAAGATGGTCTGATGCCATCCCAATGCCCGAATGCTCAACAGTCACTGTCGCCCGCGCTTTTCCAGAGGGAGGGCTCTCATACCCTGGTTGTCTGGCCGTTGTGACAACTGATCGAGGTTCGCGCTTCGCAGGCACATTTGCTCACCTTCTTCAGACTCTCGGCTGCCGTCACGACTAAAAGAGTGCATTTCAACCTGCCGCCAACGGCAGGTTTGAGCTTTTACATCGCCAGCTGAAAGCTGCACTATGTGCACATAAAAACGCAGACTGGTACGAAGCGCTTCACACAGCTTTACTTGGATTACGGAATACTGTCAAAGCCGACATTAACGCTGCTCCGGCCGAACTCGATTATGGCTGTACATTGCGTCTCCCTGGACAATTAGTCGCCCCAAACCCGGAGAGGGCATGGAACTACAAGAGCTACATAGCTCGTCTGAAGCACCACATGGGTCAACTGCACCCCGCTAGACCCAGGGAACAACGCACTCCAGTGCACGTTCCGAAAGACCATCCTACATGCACGCACGTATTCTTAAATGTCGACAAAGTGAGACAGCCTCTCTCCGCACCTAACACAGGTCCATACCGTGTTAGTAAACGGTCTTAATAAACTTTAGTGATTGACTGTGGGGTAACACGGATACCGTCTTGATAGGTCGCGTCAAGCCTGCGTCCATCGATGAACAACATTTTGGTGCCATCATCGGCTAACGCAATCAACAAAGCCGCCTGTATCCAAGCCCACCTTTACAGCTCCACCACAAGCCCAGGCATCAGAGTCGCTACAAACTAATACCATTCACGGTAGAAAAGTTCGTAAAGTCCGAGTTTGTCGAAATCATCCACACCTCATGAGCCTTTCTCATTTTCTCTCGTCGTTTGTATTATGCTTTCCGGTATCAGAGTAAATACCTGAATCTGTCTCCCTGAGATTTTCCCATCTAGCAGGTAAAGTCATGAGTTTGACAAGTTTTGGTCCATCCGTTCAGCGGTTGGCTGCTTCTCGATTGTTTTGGTCGTTTGGATGCTTTGGTCTAACCCTAAAGCTTGGTCTTCCCGCCCTCCTATATTGGCTTGTGGATCGTGGTCTGGTTGGCTCATTTTAGCTCGCTCAGGTCGGTTGTCTGGCTCGCCTTCCTGTCTTCGGCTGCTCGTGTGCTTGGCTCGTTGTTTATATTCCCCCAAGGCTCGCCGGTACGAACAGGATTACAGCCTCGTTGTGGCAGTGGATTGGTATGCGGTGGGTGGTGACCGCTCCCAAGCGCACCGTCTTTCAGCAGCTGTGGAAGGTCCTACCGTCCTTTAAGCTGGATTAGCCAGTTTTATAGTCCGGTGTGCCCGCTGGGATGGCTCACCGATTATGCATCCCAATCCACATGAAGGTTAAATAATCTAAATACCAACGAACTCCTATGATTCTGCCTTTTGTACATCTGCAAGCCCACATCGATCAAAGTCCTCGTCCCTCGGCCTTCTAAAGGAGGCCATTGTAGTGACAATGACATTTTACCATCAAGCATCACCATCCAGGCTTGCACATGTTTTGTTTTACTTTGCACTCTTCCAAAGCCTATATATACCGGATTGCATTTTTGAACTTAGTCCGCCATCTTGCCCGCTTGTTCCCGGCTGTTGCGCTCCGACGTAGTGTAACACATTGCTTCATCCCTTTCGCCCATTGCTCTCAGGCTATATTTACATAGCTATTGTACAGTGCTTATGGCTCAAGACACTCTTTATATCCTACCGTCTTCTGCCTTGTTATGCTATGGATTTCTTGTGTAGCATTCGTCAAGGCGCCACATTCTGCCTTACCCAGCGTCCTCAGTAACACTGCCGCCTCCTGTTTACACAGGTAAGTAACTTCAGTGTATATACTCTGATTTACTTGCACCTGCCGCTTATGACGTCGCTTTGTGGTATGAGTTTCCGCGGCTACCCGATAGTTAGTAGCTATTGCACGTGCAGATCCGAAACTTAACTGGTTGCCCTTATCCACGTCTGCGTGAATGACCTCAGGCCCTTCTCAGGTTCATCCACAGCTCTTTAGCCATGCGTTTTCCTCTCTGCAAGCACAATCTAAACACCTGGCGGGATTAAACGGTTGGAGCC
Organism: Dicrocoelium dendriticum; assembly: GCA_944474145.2. Taxonomy (NCBI): domain Eukaryota; kingdom Metazoa; phylum Platyhelminthes; class Trematoda; order Plagiorchiida; family Dicrocoeliidae; genus Dicrocoelium; species Dicrocoelium dendriticum. The sequence continues at coordinate 267,203,238 of OX104063.1, read as the reverse complement.
CTGGGACAGATATGCAGCGGGTGGATCGGTAATTGTCCACCGAATACCGTACGACCCAGTCCACTTGGGTACTGTGTGTTACTGCTGTCGTAACCTTCCTCTGGATTTTCAGACAGCATTGCAGCTGCAATCCTACTTTATCGCTTCCCTAACCCTTATCACTCATAGCGCCCTGCATTGGTCATTACTACACACATTTGAACAGGAAACACTGAACTGGAGATAAGCGTTGCATTAACCGGTAAGTTACCTTTATCTACCCTGCAGTGGCGCAGTACTGCAAATTTAGACGAAATTTTATTTTTATTGACGTCTAGCATCGCATATTAACTTTGACGAACGATCCATGAAGTGTGTAGCGCCAATCTCACAGCAGCCGGTAAGCAATTTGTTTACCGCTATCAGTTTTGTATGCAGGCTGCGGCCGCTGGTGTGAATTAGCTCATCCGCCTGTCCGTAAACCGTTGCACAACAGTGGTTCCGACCTGGCACAAATGCTCACTACAATATTCCGGAAACCAACTTCCAGACAAGGTAAGTGACAATGCCAGACCAAAAATTTATCAATGGTGGAATAAGTAGCTTCGATGGTTCAGTCGCCCCTATGCACACTCTACTCTGGTTGATAGGTGGCACCGCAATGATAGATTATCAAACGTTTATCACCGAACTGCTAACTTTTATTTCCTGGTAAGTTTGTCTAAGGTTTTGACGCCGTGAACCATACACACTACTATCGGGAGGTATGCTACATCGCTTCCATGTTATTAAGTAGGCCAACCCCGCGGTACAACTATGCATATTGCTTTCATGCGTGTCTATGGAACAAATTTTCATTTACCGTTCCTCAATGTTCGCGCGCTGTGGTTTAAGAGCGCCTCACACGCTCTCAATGATGACGTGAATGTTCGGAATCGGTAGAGACTTCAGCGCTCCATTTGTGTCTCTTTTTCGTTACCATTGCCGTAGTGCCACGGTTAATCAGCATATCGCACTCGTCGCAGTAGCATACAATGACGGAAACAAATGAAAAGCCACTTGACACAATTCCAGTTGTATCCGTAGCGTTAACAAAGCTCATTAGGTTTATTTGTAGCCATGCCCAAGGCTAACACTGCGGCTTCCCTCGTAGCGAAAATATTGTTTGCTTTGCAACCTATATGCATTTCATAACCACTGGTTACGGAGGCGCACTGTGCCTATAGCGCAGTCCTCCTCTGTGCCGATTACGATGCCAACACGGTGCGACCTACATAGTCTTATGTACTACCACTCAGTTACCAATTCCATAGTAGCAAAATTGACGCAGCTGCCTTTGGCAAAGTTAAAATAATTCCTGGATGGTTGCAGATGCGTTCACATTTTATCGTTCGCAGTGCTTTCCATACCACTGCTGCGTGGCTATTATGGGCTTAGTAACCGCCGGTAGGTAAGCAAAATGCTTCCAACAACGTCGAATATGCTGGGTCCGATAAGGACACCAATGCTCTGCGACCAATATAGCACTGTTAATAACAAGCCATAAAGGCATGCGCAGCAAGTACGTGAGGCTTTCCTAGAGCCTATATGGATGCAGAAATCATGGAACCCACATGGAATAAGTGAAGGCCGTTAATGTAGTCTCCTGGCGCCGATAAAATAACTGTCGCTGTAAGGCTATATTTGGGCTTCTCTGTGGAGCCTACATAGGCTTCCTAAGAGCCTTTCCTTTACCGCGGTGCAGCCAAAAGTGTATACCTGTTTAATGACCTTTATAACACCGCTGCGATAGAACCTGCGATACATTTCCATGCATCGTTCATACAACCAACCGCTGCCAACACTGCAGTGCGGTTGAGTGCACAAACAAATGCCACCCAAGAAGCAATCATTTGGCCTTACTATGCGCTCGTCACGTTCGCAGGAACAAAAAGCTACATATAGTCTTGCGTATATATGTGCGCTACTAGTATAAAAGCATGGCAATCAAGTTCACTGATATTTTAACCAAGCTGTTATGGGTATACTATGGTGAGGTGGTATGGTACGCTAGGTTAAAAGCTGGTTAGGTAGACAGTGAAGGTAAAAATGTACAAAAGGAAGATGTACATTGCGAATACGTCTACGTGATGATATACATGGATGGCAAATTTAACTACTCTGTCGTTGTTCAAGTAGACAACCCTGGACAATAAATCATATTGGCGCCACGTTAGAAGCGGTCATCATGGCGGACGATATAGCTACGTTTTAGCCTTTGGTGCGTTCTTTTTTCTTTAAATTTACTGACAGGGGAGCATGTGGAGCAATTTTAAGTAGCGGCCGCGACGTAATCCTATAAACGGTAAGTGTTGACTATACTTGCACTCAAAATTGACTGGTAAGTATCTTCCTTACGGGCATGGTGAAAAGGTAACGCGGTTCCAGAAGTTTTAGGATCGTTGTCACCATGGCCAGCTTTTATGACCTACCATCATAGGCTTCCATTGCCCGTCGGTGAGCCACGTGGCAAGGCGTGTTTAAGGGCCTGTTTTTAGTGTTTATCCTGCAAACAATGGCGGACCTTAAACGAGTTCTGAGAGAAAGGTGTTTGGCCATGTAACCGGTTTACTGGTGCATACACATTTCAGCCCCTAACCATATGAAAGTGCGTAGGCAAACACATGAACATGCATTGATCTTATTTCTATTCTATCCTTTACTAGTATAAACTCAAGAATCGATCAGCAAGACGACGTGCTGAGAGCTCTTCTTGTTTCTTGGAACACGCAACGGGAGTATAGTTAAGCTAAAGCGTATTTTGTCCCTGGATCATCAGTCCTGAACTTTGAGGTTTCTAAAGCCTAAGATGTTTGCTCGTCTTTTGTTCACTGGAGGTTAAGCAGATACTCGCAGCTTGCACGCCATTAATCATTTGCAACAGGCGCCTTTACTTTAACTTCCTGTCAGTAGATCATTTCGGTAAAACTTGTCTGTATGCCCTCGGTTGCTTGGTTGTTTTGCCACTGCCGTTTCGCAAAGAACCTTTCTTCAAATACCTTGAGTTCACGCTGAATTTGTTTCCCACGTTACTATTTGGATAGTCCATTTCAACACATACCTAGACGCTTGGTATTATCGATTGGTCCTTCCGTCGGTTGCATATCTGGTCACGGTAAACAGGTTTAAACCGTTGCTTATCTCCTATTTCTTTGCTTATGTAACTCTTCTGTGGAGATGGGGGAGACTGCAGTCATACCTCTTCTTGTCCTTCCGACGACTGTTTTGTCATATATGACAAAGCTGAGTAGTGCAAAGTGATTACAGACTTGACCGGGGGCTCACAATGCGTAGCATACCGCACAGTTGTGTTATCTTCTGTGTCCGTAGTACTGAGCCATTTAAGGCAGTAACTAGCAGTCCGATGTCCCTGGAAAGCTGGCCGTCGGCAGTGTGCGCTGGATGGGAAATTTATTTGCTTCGTTACCATTCTGGACTGCTTAAGTCTCCGACAGGAGGCAGTGGAAGATACACTTGCCGGTCTCGGCATTTGTTTGCTCACAGTCTACTCTCAGTACACAATTTACTAGCTACACTTTTGGCAAGGAACCTCCATCCCGTGTTTGATTCGTCTGTTAGCCTGGGCGACAGTCGGGCTTCTGGCCTTGTCAAAAGAACGGGAAGAGGATTAAAAAGTGGCAAAACTCAAGGCGGATGTACTATGTCCGTCTGGTACCGTATCCCCATTCCCCTCCATTTCTACTGCAGCTGTGTCATCCAAAGTGGATTCGTTTATGACGTTGGGGTCTAAAACGTCGACGCTAATGCGACCATTCCAACATCAACCGAGTTTGATAAGTACTCCGCCTTGTTCAATTTCGTATACGAATTGCAGCGCTATTTTCAGTACCGCCATGAAGTCACGCTGCTCTTCTAAAGGAGCATATTCTAGATGACCTTCACTTCTTTAAGGTATGCATTAACAAACTTTTCTGCTGAGCTTTTCCGGCGTCATTGTGCGAAAACACACAAGGCCCCGTAGCCTGCCGACTGAGAAAGCTGTTGCGGGTTGCTCGGTCCTTTCCAGTGGTACGTCAAACTTTTCTACTTTTTGCGTTTAAGTTCAAATGCACTGGTGTCATGTTGCACTTAGATCATGCTTTGACGGAGACGTTGAAATTGCGGGTGGCTGTGCGATACTGAAGCCCGTCGTGAAGCCGGATAAGACATATTTTACTTGCTGTTCTGGTGGTGAGCCGTCGATGCACTTCCTCCCTGCCAGTACCGATTCCGATAGCGCACGATCCCGAGCTTACGTTACCGCTGTTATGGACAAAGGTGCTCAATGGTTAGAGCAAAAGCCCTAGACAATTTTCCGTCTGATTCATTGTCTGTATGCTTAGTTCTAAACTGAAATTTTCGGGCATTGATTGCATTTTGCCCCTCGGCTCCACCAGCAAGACTTTTAGCTCACATTAACCTCTCACACTCTCAGCTGGCTTCTCTTTTGGTCCCCATCGCAACTCTTCAATATTGGTCTTGGTACCGCCACAGGGCAAAATCCCAATCTTTGCTAGTTTCCCTTCGCTACTGTGCCTCTCATTCTTAAAGCTGTTATGCCAGTCCAGTGTCTAAAACTCCAAATGCCCATAGGTCTCAAGCCAATGCCTCTTTCCTTTTGCGCATCGGTTGTTACTGACCAAGGTGCTCATTGGGTAAAGCAAAAGGCTCAGACTGGTTTCCGCCTGACTCATTTTCTATTGGATTAGTCCTAAATTGAAAATTCCGGTTGCTGCTTGAGTTTTGCCTCCCGGCTCCAATATTAAGCTTTTTAGCTCACATTAATGTCGCCTCTCTCTTCTTTTCGCTACTGTGCCTTTCATTTTTAAGCCTTATGAATTAGTCCGGTCTCTGAGGATCCAAATGCCAATAGTTCTCACACCAATGCATCTCCTATTTTGCGCGTCGGCTGCTATTGACTAAGGTACGCATTGGTAAATTGCCAGCCTCAGGTTACTTGGCTCCGTATGATTCAATATTTGTCTACTTGTTTCTTCATATCGAAATTGAAATCTCAGACCGCTGGTTGCGTTTTGCCTCTCGGCTGCAGTATCAATTTATTTCGCTTACATTAACGTCTCTCTCACTGCTTCGGTCCTTATAGCAACACTTCCCTCTAAGCTGTAGCGAGTATAACTGTCTGTTATCTCTTTTGTATTCAATACCATACACCTATCCGTTTATACGGAACCTAATAAATCGTGCCGTTCCTGTATCCTACTTAATCGGGCTGCCAACAACTCAATAACCAGCATTCTATCTGACTTTAATGCTCCACGTTAGATGTCCACCTTAGAGAGGCACGCAGCATCTTTTGAGGCTACTGCTCACACTGCTGATACTACTGGTCCCTTTCTGAGCTGGCTCTAAAACCATGTTCTCGCTACAGCCGTAGTCTTTAAGCTTTTCTCGCTCCTGTTTTTAACGTTGAACGTCTATCAGCTGGAAGGCTCTTCCGCATAATTAACCGGACTCCTAGTATCGCCCTTTGTTGCCGTATAGTTGACGTGTTTGCCGCACTGTAGAAGTCTCTATCTTCTCCGCTATTTTAGGTCCCTCAGAGCTGGCTTTGCAACCGTATTCTCGCTACAGCTGTAGTATATAAATCCCACTCTCGTCATAACTTTGACACTTCGTTCCACTCCTTCACTCAGCTGCTCCTTTAGCATTACATTACTGAGCACGTTACACCCTTATTTTCATGGGTCTCAAACCCAGCGTAGCACTTCCACTGGCTCTCACACATGTTAGAATGATAAGCACTACTACTGTCAACCGATCGCTCAATCTATATCTTAAGCGCATATTAAATAACGTACTATGCTCTTCTGATGCCTTTAACTCATTTACCGGTTAACAATGCCTGATATTCCGGGGTTCCACACAGGACGACCTTTGTTTATGTTAGGTCCCTTCTGACAGCATTTGTCTCCCGCATTCATCAAATATCGGGTCTCGCGTTTGTACGTAAAACTACGGATATGAGGTATAAGATATTCGGTCATTCCACTGCTTGTACCCAGCACAAACTTATCACAGATTTTATATTTATACATTAACATAGTCTTATTCCATTTCCTTGGCAGCTTGCTCGGTTCAGTTTTCTTGCCTTCCTTGTTCTAAATGAAAACATTACCGGCACGGTACACCTAAGGACATTCCTGCGAAGCTCACCTGGACACGGCATCAACAGAGAACAAAGAAATCACCTGCACTTCGCAATCCTGACAAACTACAGGAACCCATAAAACGAATCAAATCAATACAAGTCACCTGAGTCAGCCGACTGTGACAGCTCCAACCACTTGCGGTCGACTCCGAAGGAGACTACACAACCAGTCCAGTTCAGATAGAAAATAAATTTGTGAAACTTGACTGCGAATATCCGCGAGGTAAGTGGTCAGATGCAAGCTCGTCAATATCATATCACTAGTCGGCGGTTTTCCAGGACGTGGTGGGTCTTTGTCTGGCAGGCGTTTTCCCTACAAAAAGCCACAAATGTCTGCTTAACAACACTGCGAGGTGGCGGACGTGACCCTCCACTCAATAACGTCACCGCCCCAATCTCATGTTCGCAAGTTGACCGATTCCCCATTTACAAATTCGGTGCATAAATCTGCTCCCGCACGAACACGTCTACATATTTGATTATTTACATGCCACTATCGTTAAATATTCCTGCAGCTGTTTCATCATGCTTCACTCACTTGACCCGCAGTGTGTACACAACCACACCGGACTTGTTCCTCATCGACATACTCCACATTTTTGATCTGATTTCTTATCTCTACATCTCGCATTCTGTAGACATAAACTGCGTACCATCTTTGGGAATTTTAGGCCCACACTACTGACTGCATGTGTACTAGTCCCGCTCTCGGTGCTTCTACACATGCTATCATGTACAATATTGCATATATGTTGATCCTGTTCAAACGGCGTGCATCGCCTGGTTAAGAATAAAATATTTATTTTATTTATTTATTTATAAAGTGGATCTTCAATAATTCGCGTATCCTGCGAAACAAGGTCTGCCAATTCTTCGGCTTAGTTGACAACTGCGGTGAAATTGTTCTTGCTTTCACTGATACACGGTTGTCCATCGAGGTCGTGCAGACTGAATTGGGTTTATCGGGCTACGCACTACTGTGATGTGTGCGCCCTCACAATGGGGCTGAACCACACCGTGGTGCGATCGTTTGCGCGCTCCAGCGATCCATTTAGCTCGAGCTCGAGCGGCTGACAGACAGTGCTAATCTGTCCAACACAACTTGGCACGTCTGGGAGCTGGCACAAATGACGGCAAATTCGTCTGCATACTCCAAGTCAAGAAGCCGTCCTCCTGGGAGTAGCACCACATCTTCCAAGTCACGTCCCGTAAATGCAATCTCCATAACTTCGTCCATAGCGAAGTTGACAAGGAAGGGTGAAAACCGGCATCCTTGTCTCACATCGCTGGAGATGTTGAAGTGTGGCGGCAGCTCGCCGCAAGCCCCAACCCTGCTCGTGGTACGCACGTATAATGCTTGGTGCATATTTAGAAATTTCTCGGGCAAACCTATCCTGAGCGGACAATTTCAAATGGCACATCGGTGAACCAAAGCGAATGCACCTTTGATGTCGAGGAACATGACTACGGTGGGCCGCCACTATGTGTGACGGTACTCCAACAACTGAAGCAAGGTGAAGGTGTGGTCGATGCAGCCAAGACCCTGAGGAAACCCGGCTTGCTCGTCCCGAAGCTGGCTTCCACGAGCGCCACTTACTCTGAAGAATTTTGGATGCGACGGAGATCAGACTGATTCCTCTATGCTTGCCGCATTCCGAAGGCGAGCCTGCTTTGAATATGGAAACAACAACAGAACGACTCCAGTCGGTTGGGACAGTTTCCTGCAACCACAGTTTCACTAGTAATTCATGTAAAGTATCAACAAGAATAGAGCCTCTGCCTTTGGAGAGGGTTGGAGGAAGAGCACCTGTACCCGCGGCTTTGTTCAACTTCAACAATCCGATCTCACGTTGGATTTCTGAGGGAGAGGGCGGGTGCAAAGGAACAGCCTAGGTAGCAGGGCGGTCACGAGCCGGTGAAGGATCGAACATTTCTAGCCGCTTAAATTGCTTTCCAAAGTGCTCAAGTGCATGGTCGCTATCCACGCATGTGCTCCAAATCTAGTGACAGTTATACATAAATAAATAAATAGGTATATATCTAGACCGTCTAGAGACTGCAAACTTAAGGGTATAGATCAGTCTTTACATTAATCCGATGTTCTTGCATGGAAGTAGACAAAACACCAGTATATATGTTCCTTGTTGGCAATTACAAATGCATTGATATTGTTTGGTGTACAGCTGCTGGTTCGCAGGCGCTCACCTTGAAATTTTCCGGTTCTTTCGGGCGACATTGAGCTCCCCGTTCGTATGACGTGAAAGCTGAGCAGTGGCGTTCTTTTGCCTTTTTGATTTGGAACAGGTTCCAGTTCACTACATGTTCACTTTAAATGCATTGGACAGTGTTTGGTCTGCTCAGTCGCCACAATTGTTTGTGCGCACATGGAAGAAATGAGAGTGGCGGAATTATAAAGAATAGGAAAAGTTAAAAAATACTTTCGACAAAAGCAGATGAAAATAAAGTGGACTTGTGAAGAGACATGCTAAGGCGGCGCGCTTCATTGGAGAAATACACATTAACAAAAGCTATAGCAAAACTTTCTTGCGCTGATATTGCTTTCTGGCAAAAATTTTCAACCTGAGTAAATCTCAGAAATAAGTGAACCTTTTCTAAGGCAAGACTACTGCGTAAAGTAGCACAAATTTATGCTGCTCTGAACAAGTTTTAAATGCTGAATACGATGCAAGTAAAATAATGAAATACGTGCAGCAGTTCGCGATTTATTCGCAATTGAATGATGGTTTACGAATAAGACCAATACTCATTTTTAATAAACATAGCTTTCTGCTTTGCAAGCAGATAGCAGGAAAGAATAAAAAATATAAAACGCAGCGAAGCGGTATATGTTCTAAATAGGCATAGCTATCCAGTAATGTTCTAATTAGCCCGTAATAACTTGCGACAACCAGGGACTGAGTAGATGGCCGAAAAGTACAATTTGCAGGCATCCTAGGCAAATATACGCAAATAAGCGACAATTATGCGCGAAAAAGCTGGAATTCCAGTAAGGAATATTATGTCTGCATGGGAATTCAGGGCTTATAAATACTCCACTGTTGGAAGACATCAGCATACCATTTTCAGTTGATATTGAACCACATAAACAACCAGAAATATCGTGCTTAGTATATTTTAAGCCTCTAAGTTTTTCTGAAGCTTATATCAAGGCCGCATGAGCCACGTCTACCTGAGTAACCCAGGTGAGCTATCTGATCAGTTACCACCCTTTGGCCTGCAAGATATACACATTTCTCAGCTATACATCGCAAGTTTTATCTCTTAGAACCGATTTTCTATATTCATGAGGCTGTCTCCAACATCAATGAGCTAGAGGAGCCTGTCGCTAATAATAAAGGCATGAATATGGGAAAAATTAGCAAAATTTAGCAAAATGTTTTAGAGCGTGCAAACCATTTTGGTCTGCGTTGGTGGAGCCTTACCAACTCTAATTCTGGTGATTGAGCATGCTCGAACTTGAGGTGTTGTTATGCCTCATGTGTTGATGCACACAATTATGCAACTGTTTATTGAATTTCGGGTTATTTCTCTGTAATTTTAAGTTCCGAAGCAAGCGCCAGCGGTGTCCTTTCAGGTAGCGATGTTATCCAGAACGATACTGCCACACCGCCTATTTCTTTTGTGGTTTTCCTGGCAAGAACTGTTGTACCACCCTTAACCAAGTGTGATAATGTAAATCAGGAGTAGCATAGTAACGAAACCCAGTGGGAGCTGGTCGTTCATCCGCCATTACGCATAACGCAGGGTAGGCTTTCGAGCCAGCTAAAATGTAAATAACACACGAGCGGCCAAGATAAGAAAAGTGGTGATGGAAAGTTTCTGGTGGTCCAGCCAGGGGCCTCTCTGTCGTTTGTTAGCTTTCTTGCCAGTGAAATGGAATCTGGAAATGCCAGTGTAATACTAGTAAAAGCGGTTAAAGAAGAGGATCTGGTTTTCCTTATGCCTGTCTACTAGTGTTGCCAATATGGAAAGGCATATGTATACCAGATAAAGCTAGGTATGTGGGGCCAAGAGAGGATAACTAGAGAGTAAATTGTCTGATTCTTGGGCCTAGAACTTTTAAAGTGTTTTTCTTGTCAACAGTATGAAAGCTATGTATATTATTTTGCAACCTCTCTGGCGGTAACTAATAGCAATGTGATCGAGCTGTACCGAAGGCTGGTTCTAGACTGAAGGGGGCCGTCACCCTGCGGCGGGTGCCATGTCGGAAGTTAATGCTCGCAAGAAATAAACGGGCTTCATCCCACAAATGAAACAACCGCTCACCGTTATCCTTAAAGGTGCCTACATCGTGCTGACCGCCCAGATGCATTTCATCAATGGACAAATTTCCAACTTGCGCGTTCAGATCCCCAGCCAGCACAACCGTGTCCGTGCTACTTCTTTGACGAAGGAGCTAGGTCAGTTGGCGGTAGAAGTCGTTCTTCATCGCGTCCTCGCTACAGTTTGTAGGCGCGTAGGCAGCGAAGAGGAACAGACACCTAGTTGTTCCCCGCGACTTCGAAGATTTGAACTAGCCTGCCAATCGGGCTGCACACGTCCAGCTAATGCTTGGGATCCAGTCAACGGGAGCAGCTTCAGCCCGGGGAGTCAAGGAAATACAACTACCAGCTTGGCCGGTGCTCAACGCTGCATCCCCACCGAATAGACGCAATGAGAAAATGCTGCTGGTGTCGCCTGAAGGGGATTGCGGAGTGAGCACAGAGCACGAGTCTTGCAGGCAGGTCTCTGATAAGCAGCAGATATCTGTCGATAGCGCACCGTTGACTATCCTCTGCGGTGGCCAGAGCATCAAGAAATTGTTTGCCGAACGTTTCAAAGTATTGCATGGGCCGGATACTGTCAGGTTGCCCAGGCCTAGACAGGAGAACGAGTAGGGTTCTCTACCAAAGCCTTTGGTTCAAAGGCCATGCCGCATGGTAGGGGTTTTGCGTTGTGCTGCAACGAGTCGCTTTCAAGGAATAAGGTGCCACCCTCATTCCAACCACCAAGCTTGGGAACCAGGAGGCTGAGTTTGTCTGGCTGCTAACCATGGACCAACCTTGTATGAGTAACCCTGAAGGTGCAAAAGCACCACCCAGCATAGCCCAATGGATAGCTGTGGCAGCGAAACCATGGCACTACGGTAAGTTCCAGCCTCATTGGGATGGCTCAGTGCACGCAGGTTGCTACAAATTGGTCCAAGGGCAGCACTTTCCCGCACTTTAAAGACTCTCAATGTATGGTAAGTGCCCAGACAGAAGAATGTTTTAAAGCACGATTAGTCAAGCACATGCTGAGCATGCCTGAATTCCGCTGTTTTTGCTGCAGCTGTATCAATCCCTTGGGGAACACACAATCAACGACGAATCATCTAGCCAATGTACGGGAGGTGATGGAGTGGACACAGGTTTTCCCTTCCGCTCTCTATAACTATAAACTCCAGCGAGGTCTGCTGCTTATCGGATACCCGCCTGCAATACTCGAGCTCTGTGCTCACACTGCGATTCCCTTCTGGTGACACCGGCAGCACTTTCTCATTGCGCCTGCCCGGTGAGGATATATTTTCGAGCAGCGGTCAAAACGGTATTGGTATTGCCGAGAGTCCTTTAAGCCCATTCGTTACCAGTAGCCTAGCTGGCTTGTACCTGTTGCATTTTATTCCCTTTTTTCTTTTAGGTATTGCGTCACAGCAGCTGAGGGGTTTCTCACCTCCAACGAACTTTCATGGTGAAGTTAATGATTTTTTGATTGCGCCTTCGATCGTCGCGCAAGTGGCGTTGCTCTGTACGTCAATCAGGCCCTTACTGTCTTGACAGCGTATACTTTGCGCACTAGCAGATCCCTTTTATATTTCATCCGTGCAACTGAAAGTTGTGTTAGTCGATAGCAGCACGGTAGGGTTGAGGATGGTCTAGTTGGTGGCATCCGTAAAGATTCGACGAAGTGGTGTTCATTGATGATGCAATTTAATTGCTTCCACCTGAACTGCCAGAAGTTCTCCTGCTGTTTCCATTTGTTTTGCTAATGAGTTAGCTATCTAGTGTTGCATGCTCCCCTGCATCAGTTAGTTGAGTGGCCCATTAGATTTAATATGGGACACCATCCGTCCATTTTGCATTTTTGTTAATAAATTCCCTAACTTCTTCATGGCGTTAGAGCATAGTCTCCATCCGAGGTCAAATTATAAGCAACGGCATTCATGCTTACACTTTCTGGGGTGTAGCCACTGACGACAAACTGATGCCTAATAGCCACGCGCGACTTCAAATATTTGAACGTGTCTGCCAGTCGGACCTCACACATCCGTCGACTGATTGCGCTGCTACTCTTAATGCCAAACGGTATCTACCTACAAGGATCCATTTCGCATGTCGTCCGCAACACTTCAGGTAAGTGCACCCCATATATACTCCTGTCTTTTAGACAACTGGTCGACATGCGCAGCTTGGATTCTTTGTTTGATGGTGCAATCCCGCCTCGGCGTGTATAATGCCCTCATTTCACTGGATGCAAACCATTGCTCAGTGTTCAAGCTTTGGAGGTTATGAGCAATGTACACGCTCACCCACAAGGTCGGGAATATTTGGCAGTGGTTTGAAAGTCACAAAATATTACTGCATTGTGCTCCAGTACTTTGCTTAGCCAATTCCGTCAAACATTAGTTTTCAGGTGTCGCTTTTCTGTGTCTTTCTGATACCTTGTACTTCACGCACATTGGGGACCACCATCATCTTGCATACACATTGCAGTAATCCTGCTTCACCTTTATGTGGTCTAGGTCTTTTGATGCAAACTACCTCTTCCGCCTGTCAGCAAACTAGCGGATAGCAGCAAGGATGTGTAGCAGAAATGGACACCACCTCATTTCGGAAAACAACTACAGGTGAGATTGTCTGCTCAGCAGGTCCGCACTTGCGGTCTAGTTTTCTTCTATGTCGCACCCTTCCATATGCACCCTAGTCACGGATTGTTAGTTGGCACGGCCATGCTAGGTAACCATGTGTTTTTCACCGAATTAAACGGCAAGTTTATTTCCAGCTCCTCATCACCTGAACATACATATTGTGAAAGGTGCAAGCTGACCTCCTGGATGTACACAACCTCGTTATCCCTTAAAGCTGTAAGTCAACCATGCATTACATCTATGCATATTGGCTTCCTGTGTGTTTGTGACACAATTTGCAATACACCGTTCCTCAATGCTTGCGCGTTGTGGGTCAAAAGCGCAGAAAACGCTCCCCATAATGACGTGAATATTTGGAATCGGTACAAACGTCCGCCTTGAAGTTCACGGCAGGTTTTCCCTTCATTACCCGGTTGCATGGATTAGGACCCATTTCAGTGATGATGCAGCAATAGGGCTGTCAAACATTTTCATCCCATGCCCTAAAACATGAAATCAAGTATGCGCCGCATAAACCTTGTACCAATAAACTTGGTAACGCCCATTCCATGCTTGCTTATATGCGCACAGTTAACAACGTTCCCGGAGGCGTGTGAAGATCGAAGCACGTTTCATTGGCTGAGGTATTGATGACGCTGCTTTGCCGCCAACTTGGGATAACTGAACGCCGGTCGCGGACGTCTGTGGAGCTAAAAATATCCCTTAATCTAGTCACCATAATGAAGCAGATATTACGGGAAATGTAGGATAACTACGAATGCGTTTAGAAGACATGTGCAGCCAATATTTTTAGTTCACCTCGTGGTACTATTGATATCAGTGCCTTGGGATGTAAATGGACTAATAATCACCGTTCGTGGAGTCTCGTAGAGCTACCGGCAATGTTGATGTACCCCTGTTGCACATACATAGGCTTACGCTTGTGAAGCCAACTTAGAAGCCGGTTAATTTGCGAGCATGCCGCCCCTGTTATGGAACGTATAATACATCACCCTTCACTGGTCATGCGGGCGTGGCAAGCAATAAAGTCTCATAGAGTGCTGACAGTAATGACAATTCTGTGGCAGGTATATAGGCTTCCTAAGCACACAACGCGTTGGCATGAATATCCAACTATATAGCATCATGTCTCCAGCTACGTGCAACGTTCCGCGTCCCCGTACTTCATTCATGAGTGCTCCAGTAAACGCTCACATGGGAAACGTAAGTGTGCTGGAACCTGATTTACTTTTATTCCGAAGCACCTTGTCTACCGCGCCTCTTGCTCATCTTCTTGCCGCCTTGCTACGCGCTGTTATTTGTCTACTGCGCTGCAGTGCCACCCTTGTTTACAAGTGGTTGGTGCTGAAATCAACTATTTTTCAGATTAACGACGCTCACCCATGCTGCAAATCTTTACAGCCTACTTTGCATATAGCATAACCGGTACGCAGGTACCACAAAATTGCCGGCCACGACGTTTTGCAAGCCATTTGTTACCCAATACTGTTACTTGCCACCGCTTTCCAATTACTTCGTGGACGACACGAAGGCTCTTTTTACAGTCATCCTATGTCCTTGTAGTGCATTCTTGCAAGCTATAGTGTCCACTCCTATGCTTGCATGCGCCTCACCACTTGGCCGCTAGTTAAGTGGATGGGTCCGTAATCGTAGACCGCATTCACTAACGCTGTATTACACTTCCGCTCCCTAAGCATAGCCGTTCTATGCTATAACCGAATACCACCAAACCTTTTTCCGTATTGTCGCTTTAGTTTGAGCACACCGACCCAGACGACGGTAGTCGCATATGGTTCGAATGTCTGTTCTCACCCCCAAGAAAACCGGTCCCAATAATGCATAAGTCTCGATTTGGTGTGAACGTTGTTAGTCATGTGCAACCCTTCCAATTCCAATCCATTTAGCATCCCCAACACAAAATTAATAAGCGCGCGCCTTGTCTTCGGTAAGTGACCCAATGTATTGCAAGCGCTTCATTTTCGCATGATGCGAATTCACCAGATTGCGTGAAAGGGTGTACTAATACGCCAGGCAATGATATTTGGATCATAAACTCTGTTAAACCATGAACGTACACTATCCTACAAATTATTACACATCAAATTATTCCCTGTTTTTCCATGGTGGCACCGTGAGCCGATTTCAGCGCACATAATATAAAGGTTTAATTACCTAATTTACTTTTGAAAAAGGTTCAGTACATGCTGTCTACTGAAGTTAGTACACGTCGCCACAGTGCAGTTGGCAAGTGCATGTGGCAACAATTTTGCCGATGGCCTATTATGATGCCATATGATGCTCACCAGTGCTGACATTCGACGAAATAAAATGCCACCCTACATAGAAAATGTCCGCAGCTACCGATCGACGAATGTGTTAACACATTTCCCAATTTAAGTCACAAGTACAACCATTCATATATACTCCATTAATAAAAGTACGTCTAACTATATGGACATGTGTTAGCATGGTTTAGATATGTAATATATATCTGTGTATATTTCAGGTGGCGGTTTTGCACTTTTGTCCTTTGCCTTTCTTTCTCATATAAACGTTTACCATACTCTCTTCTACAAACTTGCACACGTCGCTTAAGCCAGTAGTAGTTAATTAGGATAACAGTTTCATGTTTGTGGCCTTTCCGTACCATATACTTTCTGACGGTGTGAAGTTATTGCGGATTCCTTCGTACTCATTTTTATACGCTCATTTAGTGAAGAGTTATGTCTCAGCATCTGTATGCATTATCCTATTTATTTAATTACCTCTTTTCGTTTCAAGTGCTTGGTTATGGCTTGGTTTCTCCGGCGTGGCTGCCCTTGACATGCATGTTGACAAGGCGCCTACCTGTCTCGCTTACCCACCACGTCGTCCACCCTGGCTCCAGGGGGCAGTTGGACGTTGCTGAAGAGGACTGGGTGCAACGTCGTTGTAGCCGCGTTAGGCTCAAATAGTGTTTCCATACACCCAGTTTGCAGCGGACTACCGTCCAGCCACCGCCTTGTGTGTGATTTATTCCCAAATACTTCTTTCGCTTTTTAGAGTTTGAAGAAGTGTTCACCGGCTCCTTTGAAGAAACGTGCCTCCCAACCACATGCCTCCCGATCTTATTGCTTCGTGTTTACACTACATATTGTATGTGGTTGGAGCTCTGGGTGGTGCAGCGCAAGGCAACCACTGTTCCTGTTTAGGCGCACGCGTCCTGTGGCTGACCATAACAACAAACAAATCCGAAACCAGAGGCCGCCAGCCAAATATATATATCGGGCCTTAGTGTAAGGACATATGTTTGTGTATATACATATAATTTTATCCCGATTTTAGCATGTTAATATGTGTTAATATGTTAATATGTTAATATATATAAATATGCCTTTCTGATTATATATATTTA
The DNA here is from genome assembly GCA_944474145.2 of Dicrocoelium dendriticum. Taxonomy (NCBI): domain Eukaryota; kingdom Metazoa; phylum Platyhelminthes; class Trematoda; order Plagiorchiida; family Dicrocoeliidae; genus Dicrocoelium; species Dicrocoelium dendriticum. The sequence goes on along the minus strand of OX104063.1, from coordinate 267,186,750 downwards.
TACCATCCTGGAGACCTGGTATTTATTTTTAACAGCAGTTTCACGACATTAAACCCATCATTATGTTTATACATTATATTTCATGCCATTACTACGCAACAGTAAGTTTGCACCACCGTTGCGCAGCATGCCTACCGGATGGCCGGCACATTAATAATTCGAAATGTTTCCACGTCAGTAATTTACAGATACTTCAACAAAATGCACAACTGTATATCTCGTGTGTGTTAACCGTACCCTGGTCACTTTATCAGTAGCGAATTTATGCCAATCATTACGTAATGCTGTATACTTCTCATACGGAATTTACGAGTTCCCATATTTCATTGCATATTTCAAAATAATAAGGCTTCACGATTTTCTTCACCGGTGAACATTCAACAACGCTACCATTTCCATTACCTTTTTCGGCACGATTTCAGTTATTTCAGGTTGCGGGTTCCATGACTTCCCCGTTTCAGGAAACGATATTTTATAAGAATTCATCACCAACCAACAAGTACAGCACGTCTTGCGAGGTAAGCCTGCATTATACGTCTACAAAATTTTACAACATTTTCATTCCTAAGGTACGTGAAATAGGCGTACTTATATTTGACGACTAACATATTTTACCGTTTAACAAACTCTTGAAATATCCGTGCTTCGCTACTATTACTCAGTTTGGAATTTTGAGGGACAGGTTACCAAGGTTACAGTAAACTAATTTACTACAGACGTTACATTATTGTAAAAAGTTATAAACATAACCAGCGCATACTTTGTTATAATTGAAACATTAATAAGTAATTTCTAATTCGCGCGATGGCTCTCTTGTGGCCTGCTGTTTCATTTCACCTCGGCCAGTAACAAAATTTCCGCCATTGGTTAGAGCCCAGCTCCCATGTAGACCCACTTATATACTTGGAAATTCCCAGCACCTGCTACTCAGGTTACATAAACTATTGCACTATAAAAGCTAGAGGACGCCGATTCCTTTATACATCCGCTACTGGTTAATTTAGACTATTTACAAATTAGTTAACTACATATCCATATCCTAAACTACCATTATAATCCTGGCTGGGTCGGTTGATCTTGGCCCGCAAACCCGGTCCCTCCAGATGTGAGTTTTAACGAGATAACCCTATCGTTCCGGTCCCAATTGAACTTGAGCCTTCCTTAGATTTACTGCGAGCTGCTTCGGTCCCCATGCGTGGTCTAAGGCAAACCAACCGTTGATCGACTACCAAGAAGGAATATGATGCATAGGTTAAGGCAGCTCTCGCGAATCGGCTAGCTGCTCAATTCGTAAACGAATTTGTCTCAATGCTAATGCCTTCGTAACGAGTTGTTCCTCACGTCTGCTAGTTTTACTCCCGAGTGGCGAGCCTTCTGCGCTAATCTGTAGTTACGTAAGGCCAAGCCCCTAGGTTTGACGTTGACCATCTATCAAACGTTTGTCACTTGGTCAAGCACGCAACCTAAGGACAAATTATTAAAGCCAAAGTTGGAGTTCGCATATACAGTTGAAGATGCGCCAATGGCCTCTCACGCTTAGAAAAAATAAGACTTGCTTAAATTGTAACGCCAGTTGTACAAAGAACAGTGCACAACCGGACAAATAAACAGTAAGCCCAAAAGACAATTTATACAGAATCACCAAGCGATCCAGGCTATATTAGATCAGAGAAAGGTGACAATAAGTCTTAGCGACCGTCTTATTGGGAGCGTGATAAGTTTTGAGGTCGGGCGAATGTATCCCCCAGATTGTTCACAAGGGGAAAAGAACCGCAGGTTCAGTAACACTGCGGAATATACCGCTACTGTTCGTGAGTCGCCACGACGGGAAGTCTTTACCCCACGTGCCTTGGATTCGACAGTTACACCAGGTGTTTTCCCCTGGCGGTGAGCATGTCCCTGTCTCCGCAAACGACGTCGAAGCAACGTTAGCGCAGGTTTTTCGCTCTATTGCCGGCGTCTTGCTGTTTCCTGGCTATTCCAGCCTCTTCGTAGTTTTACTGGCAGATCCAGTCCGCTTCGACTTTTGGCTCCCGGGAGCAGAGGACGTTGACTTAATGTCGGATGGAGCAGTTAGCAGCTCGTCGTCAGTACAAGCCGGAGACGGTCAGCATCTTCGGAGGGTTTTCCTGTGCACAACCGTCAGGTAACTTTACGACTGACAAAGACTGCATCTTGCCCGACGAAGTGGCACTTCATCTCTGCGTTTAGCAGAGGGCTTATGGTATCGCCACACCCTATTTTTCTTCACGCTGACAGACTCATGAGAGGCGTCAGCAATGCTACCTCAATTGCAATATGCAGAGCTTTCAAAAGCAATCCATTTTCGCAGCAAGCCAGGCAATCGATGCGATCTCGGTTAGCGCCTTCGCAACACCTGCCTACCTTTTCCACCTTTTACGCTCATCACTACCGCCATTACTAACTTTCCTTGGTGGTTTCCAGCTTAATTGACAGCAACTGAAGTGTCACTGGAGTAGCACCATATGCAGTTACCATCCTACAGCACCTATCGGACGCCTATCGGCAAATGTCCCTTCTAAGGCCACGCTATCCCGTTTCCATGACACCATTCAACGTTCGCATCCTAAGACAAACCGGTCTAAAGGCTACACTAGCACGCGCCCTGGACACCCTGGGTATTGATGTGTTTTGGTTCCGTAACTAGGATCAATGACCGTAACAGGGTTATTGAGTTAACTGCACCCGGCTTATCCACTCATCAATGGTTACACGCATCCGAAGACGCCGAGGCAGCACTCACGGATCAAGCTGGTTTAGGTGCCATGCTAAGCTCCAAGGCTGAGCCACCGCTGGTTGATTGGATTCCGGTGAACAGCCGTTTATATGCAGCCTGTTTGACGACATCAGCTAAGTTTGATACACGTAGTAGTCCAAAACGCTGTTTGTGTTTGATAGCGGTTTATGCTCCCACCGACTTCAATTCCTATGTTCTCAAGCAGACAGGCTATAACGAACTGAACGCGCTACTCCGCAGTGCTACTAGTTCAAATATTAAATAAGTAAATAAATGAAAGAATAAATATTTTATTCTCGACAAAGCGAGATACGGCTGTTGGGCATGATTAGCACATTGCCATATCGTACATTATAGCAGAATAAGCAGCACCAGCAGCGGAAGTAGCCCAGTTGGAGACAGCAGTGTGGGCCCATATGGTCCAAGGGTTGTATGAAGTCTGTGTGCACAGTATGCGATTGGTAGAGATAATAATATGGTATGTTGATAAGGAACTAATCCGATGATGTCCTGTAAGCAGTGTGTGTCAGGTGAGTGAAGTATGCGGAAATGGGTGAAGTATGAGGAGACGATTAAAAATGCTCAAGGGTAGTGGCACGTCCCTAATCAGATATGTATGTGTGTTCGTGCGAGAGCAGTTATATGCACAGAACTTGTAAATGTGATATCGGGCAACTTGCCAATGTGTCAGCGGCGGTGACTTCATTGAGTGGCGAAACACATCCGCCACGTCGCAGTGTTGTTAAGCAGATATCTGTGGCTTTTTCAATGGAAAACGCTTGCCAGCCAAAGACCCACCACGTCCTAGAACACTGCCGGCAAGTGGATGTGAACGCACAAATAGGGCGTCTGAGCTCTGCAGTAGCTCAGCTGGGTGGTAATGGTGGGCTTAACTCCAAATGGACTAACAGTCGTGAGCGTCTTTAGCAACTGTGCGCGGAGTATCAGTTTTTCTTAGTAGCACAACTTTAAGACACGGTGGGCACCGACGTTCTACTTGGTGTCCTCCTGTAGCTGGCCAGCGATGGACCCGAATTGACCACATATCCATAAGTTACAGATGGCGTGGTTCAAGCTTGGATTTCCGCTTGTACCGGAGTACCCGTGTCCACTCTGAGCAAGCTCTGGTACGCTGTCGTTTCTCCAATTACTTTACCGTGAAGTGCATCAAGCATCCCCGTAGTCGCAGTTACAAACTTGTCTCAGCCCTCGGTCAGGGAAGCCTAGGAAGAAGCACTGCATACCGAACTTCCGCTGTCTGGTCTTAATGACCCTGAGCCTGAGCGGAATAGACACTCGGCCGCCATGCTCGATGCGGGAGCATCTGCTTGTGGCGCTAGCCATCGTCACCGCACCGGTCACTGGATATCCGGGAGGTCGGTAAACCTGTTTGAATCTAGCAGACACCTCCCGGCTGGCTCTGAACACAATACGATCTGTCGGGCTATTAGGAGTAAATTAAGCAGGGCCCATGGGCTGCCACGGAACCCCGGTGAACCAGTAGGGCACAAGAAATGGAGGAGGCAAGGGTAGTGGGCAATTACAGCAGGCACTTCCAGCTAATTCGTACCACTTGTCCAGAATACTAAGCGTCAGTGAGACAAGCAGAGACAGCGCGATTTCGCTGAGACCCAATAAGGAGCGTCGTATGGCTCGTTTGGCAGAACACGTTAATGATCAGTTCAACTGGCCCCTGCTCCTGGACCTCTTCGGACTCAGGTGATGCAGGACGTGCCATGGCCGTTAAGTTGGTGTATTCGACGGATGCCGTGATCTAGAAAGTTATCACAGCCCTCAATCGTTTTCGTGCCGCCGGCCCGGAATCCCTCCCGCCTACACTATTTAAGGATGGAGGTGAGGTCCTCTGCAGCGCACGGACCCCGCTATTCACACCAGTCTGGAAGGAAGCAAGCGTCCCTTCTGATTAAAGCGAATCGTCTATAGTGGCAATATACTAGAGGGGCAGTCGCGCAGACTGTTCTGATCACAGAAGTTATCGCCTTACGCCCATTGTGACAAAATTATCGGCCTCCATTAGCGCTCGTTGCCTCACTGCGGAAGGGGAACTTCGGATTAGGGTCGGTCAGGTTCGTATCCACCCAGGAGGTGGGTGTTTAGCCCAGATATTCACTTTGCGGCAGGTGCTAGAGCAGCGCCACGCATACAGCAGATTTAAAACAGCTGTGTTCCCCGATTTCAAGCGTGCGCTCGATTCAGTTGATCGATCGATTTTGTTCGGGACGCTAGCGCAGGAAGGTGTTCCCACGAAATATGTGAACATCCTTCGTGCTCTATTCTCCAAAACTACAGGCCGCGTCAGGATCTAGGGTGTCCTATCGGATAGCTTTAGAGTAATTATTCTCACGAATTACTCTTCGCACTGCCGTCCGCATTCATCCGCTCTTAGCTGATTTTTGAATTTCCTTTTCCTCTTGGAATGTTACCTTACCTATGTTGCTCTCGCATTTAGTCTCAACTTAGTTGTCCTTAGTCTCATCTAAGCTGCCCTTGGCATTCGGACCGCTATCATCATCATCTGTTTACCTGTTTCTCTCCAGCTGTCGTATCATTTGCTCAACTATTGTCAACCCGCTTTGTTATAGCGGTCGCTTGTCCCTGCGCTCACAGAACCTTCTTCCTATCTAGTAGTTGTAGTCTGAGTCACACCAGCGACGTGGTGTAATGAACGCGCTTGCAAATCATGTGTACTAAACAAAAGTACACAAGTTTTAATGTATCATAGGCACCGGTTAGCGCCACCAGTCTGATTACGTGCTTCTTGATTTATTGCTGTCTCTCTGTTTGGCTGCCTCTTGTCCTCTGCCCGTTTTCCCTAAGATTTCCACAGTTACATCGGCCAAAACAAGAAGGTTTATCCACTGGGACTAATCGACCCCATCCTCAATAACCAGCTGGTTTAAACGCTTGATCTTTTCTTCGGGAGATGAAGCAAGCACACATCGCTCCAAATGTAGCTCATTCCGCCATACTGAGGCGCTACCTTCACGGAGTCGAAACAACTGGGTTTAGCTTGCCTCGCACTCACAATAGGACAACCATTGAGACTGCCTGCGTCACATACCTTTCCTGTCTGTTGACTTATTCTGGGTAACTTTAAGTATCCACTAGCTACTGGATAACTTTATCCCAATGACATTGCCAGTTGTCGATACTCCCTGTTTCTTAGCACAATTAACAGTTCTGCGTATTACCTCTTGTGCCTCTGTTTAGAAGGAGCCATTCTACGAAGGCTCCAAACATTTTGCGCAAATCCGGAGCTTGTTAAGAACCACCCTTTTACTTCCTTCTGGGACTGCGTGCTTCACATACATTTGCTCTCTGTTGACTGATTCTGGGACACATAAGTATCCATTAGCAACTTGAAGACCACCCCAATGCCATTGCTAGCCGTCGATACTCTCTCTCCCTTGATACCATTATCGGTTCCTCTTATTACCTAGGTCACCACTTTTCAGCTACACCGAGTCATAGTAGGTAGCCTACTTCTTTGCGCTAGCAGCCACTCATAATCACTCCAACACTTACTCCTTTGTATGGTTTGCATCACTTCCCTCCGCTGGTTTGTTGAATATTCTGACACTAACTATTCACTAATAACTAGAAGGTTTAATGGAAATTCAGTTGCTATCCCCTGGTTCTGTCTCTTATCACCATTATCATTCGTTTTTCTTATCTTCACCACGTTTTCCTCAGTTATTTGTTGTGAGCTCCATACACCTTTGCGCACATCTGGACCTACTACGAGACATTCCTTGTTTCTCCATCATGTAATCTTTTAGACTGTCTGTATCACATACCGTTGCTGGCCTGCTTATGTATTTTTTGACACTGTAGGAATCTACTAATGACCAAACACTAAATGTAATGGTTACATCTGGTCATCGACAGCTCTTCATAGCGCCATTATCTGGCGATCCGCCTAAACTCAGCACCACTAGTTAGTAGCAACTAGTGGACTTAGGTTCCAACCAGCTCTGCGCATATCCAGAGCCTGCAAAGTGTAACTTTGTATTTTCTTCAACCTTCATCCATCGGGACTGCCTACTTCACATACATTTGCAAACGGTTGACCCATCCTTGGATACCTTAGGCACCCACTAAACTGCTTCATCCATATATTATTTCCAGCCGCCGATAACCCCTCTCCCTTAGTACCACTATCAGTTCTGCTAACTACATCTGGCACCTACGTTTAGCAGGAGCCTTTCATCGTAGGCGCCCAACACCGCTCGCTTATCCCGAGCTTGTTAAGAGCCACTAAATTACTCTGCTCTGGGACTGCATGCTTTACATACATTTGCCGTCTGTTGAGTTATTCTGGGACACTTCAGGTATCAACTAGCATTTTGAAGGCTTTACCTCAATGACATTTCCAGACGCCGATGCTCTCTCAAATAGTACCATTATCAGTATTTGGTCACTACTTTTGAGCTGCAAGGCCACTGTGAGTGTCGTTCTGCTTTAAGGTAGTGACACTTGCCCCCTTCCGTATGAAGCTCTGAGGCGCCTTCACGTCTTCGATCAGCGTTGTCTGCGAAATGTTGCCGGATTCGAATGGCACCAACGTGTCCGCAGCGATGATTGGTCTAGGCGAGTAATAGGTATTGATAATCATGCTAGCTCTCTAGCATAACGACTAGCACTGAATAAGTTGCGTTGGCTCGGGCACGTGCTACATATGCCTGGTCACCGCTTACCTAGAATGGCTTGTTCAGTCTACCAGATGAAGGGTGGCGCAAGGCCCGATGTAGACAGAAGTTGACTTGGCAGCAGGAAATGAAGTCACTGACGATCAAACTGGGTGACATTTGTCGGTCCTGCCTTCTGGCTGGAGTCCACGTGACTCGCCTTGTGCGGGACTGGACTTGCAGTAGAGAGCAGTGAGGCATCTGCTGCCGGCTCCTAATCGGATTACCCGTTTGAAGTTGGTTTGGTGATGAGTTATCTGCTGGATACTGGCAGATTGTGACGCGTGGCAGTGAATGCCGCAAGGAAACTGTCTCGCCGATGCCGCCTTATCATTGCGCCATGGCCAGCTGTTTGTGACTGTATGTTGTCTAAACAAAGTGTAGGCGCCTTGGCCCTGAGTGTTTGCTTAGGGCGTTAAGGTGTTCAGGTCAGACCTCTTCTACCCTCTTATTATTCTTTATTTCATAGATACTCATGGTTGCATGATAGCAAAACATGAGTCCAAACAACTAATATACTGCAGTTGAGATGATGCTGAGGCCAGCGCTGAATGTTGAGCACCAATGATAGCCGCGCGCGTCGACCTAGTAGCGCAGCATTCCGCACAGCGGAAAAGGAAGTGCATGCTGGATGATAACATTTTGTACTAGCCTTCTGGTAGGCCGATGCAAATTTGGTGTTACCAGCGAAAGCAACCGCCACACTGCATACCGCCAGCTAAATCTGTTACGGGCTCTGAACAGTTACACTCTTCGCAAGCTGCATTGGATTCAGTAAACGAAGACACCAAAGTCCATCCGTCGCGGTGTTTAGCTAGACAGCCATGTTCATGTGTAAGACAGAGCAGAATTATAACATGTATGCAATAGAAAACCGACCGCAATAAACAAGCAACAAGAAGGTGCAAAACGGGATCAAAACTGTGAACAACCAGAAACATTACCAGTAAGCGCCAGACACTTTCTCCAGTACCACTAATCGATCCAAGACATCCTGGATCAGAGGGAATTTGACAATAGGTCGCGCGACAATTTTCTTGGTAAGTTGATTGGATTTGGGGTCAGGTGAAATTATCACTTCCAGCTCGATCACTTGAGTGGCATTTCTGGATCATTAACCACTACTATGGTAGGTTCCAAAGGAGTTAGACGCACTAACTGAATGAAGCTAAATTTGCTCATGATTCCTTAGCAACTGCCACTTAATAGACCAATCAGGTAGCAGGTCGAGTGTCGATTGTAACCGGTCAGCATCTTTCAGGGTGCTTACCTTTATCCACAGCTTCGGGTAATCGGCGTAGAGTAGGCAATTTGCCTGCAGTGCGGACGGTATCGCGTTGTATGAATTGATAATTAGTATAAAACCCTACTTTAAAGTGTTCAGTGACAATAGGCGTTTCACCACCACTGCCAACATATCGGGTGGGCTGATTAGCAGCTCTGATTCGTAGAACATAGCACTTGACCCGATTTATGGGCATGAACCATAAGATAGACTATTTTAAGGGTTTATGCAAAGCACCTTCAATTGCCTCAGGACCGCCCCGGTTTATCTACAATACACCAGCGCTTAGGGTCTTCAGTAAACATTAGTGATGACACTCCTAACGACTGCGGCATATCAATTACATAGATCGCGAGCATCAATGGCCCCGATACCGAGCTCTGCATTGCGGGACGCCACTATGGACAGCTTGCCTGGACGAAAGGCTATCCTCTACCCGTACGCACTGTTCCCTGCCCTCAAGGTAAGCAGACAACCATTGAAGGGTGCGACAAGACTTACCGTAAGAGCACAACTTTAGTGAGAGTCGAAGATGAGGAACAATGTCAAACGCTTTGGAAAAGTTCAAGACGGGCAGGTCTACAGCATGGCCACTGGTTAACACTTCGGCCAAAGTTTTGGGAGCTAAATGTAAATTCGGCAGACACGAAAATGCCTATTGTAAAATGTTATAATCTTCTCACTAGACGCGATTCCAAAAAGATCAATTTACTGCCCCACAAAAGTCTAGCCCAACGGAAGGATAAAAGCGAAACGCCAATGACCTTGACAAAATAACTTATTTATCGCCGCCAACGAACAATGTACAGCTGCTGCGGACCTTGGCTGTATTTATAGTTTGCTTACTGACCTACTAGAATTGGAAGGACAAATGCCAGGATTAGTGTTTCCCCATAACTTTTGCAGCGTTGTCAGGTGGTTTTTAATCACGTGCAGGAGCAAAACATTCCGGAACCTTCGAAATCGATGCGATAATCGTTAATAATCAATGAATCTCTAAACTAGTGGATTTCCAATACAATGCTTACTTGCTACCGGACGCCTGCGCTTCTGAGGTACCGTCCAAGGTATACAACGAAAGCCTAGGAATAACTTCCATTCTTCGGGGTGGTGTTCTCCGCTTGTCGGTCCACCTCCTTGGCAGAAGCGCCCGAGAACTCCGTGCGGATGTCCGTGTGCTAGATTCTTTGTTCGACTGTGTGCATTTGTCTACTGCTACCTTCGGCAACTTGGAGCTTTCCACCAGTAAATTGAACGGGGGTCAGTAGGCCTTGCATGTTCTGGTTGGCGCAATATAAGCCGTAACTGGTTTGCAGGCGGTGGCCAGATCTGTGCGCCTACCAGCACGTCATACATAAAGTTTCTGCGCTTGCTTTTGACAGTCCCTGGCGTCCATTTTGCACGGCCATCCCGGTAGTCTCGTACTAGCACCTCCTGTGCAAGCGTAGTAGGTCGCTTATTTGCTCCATGCCGCCGGTTAAAATCCTGTTCCGTTCTGCGGATTCTTTCACAAACAGTGGCTTCCGAGGACAGTCGGCGGGGGTTGATAGGCATGCGGAGCTTCCGGTTCATCATGGTCTGTGCTGCGGAGAATCAGTCTGGCGCTTGTGGGTTCGGTGTTGATCGGTAGAGAAGAAGGAACCGGTCACCCACATACTTTATACGTCCCCGCCCTTTTGATTTGGGACGAGCTTGCCTGAATGCATCGACAAATTTTTCTGCCTAGCTATTCGACTGTGGGTGGAACGCTGGCGAGCGAACGTGTTGGACGGCCCGTTGCTTGCAACCCTCCGTAAACGTCGTTGAAGTAAATTGTGAGCCATTGTCAGTGACAATTGCCTCAGGACAGCGGAACCTGCTAAAGGTGTGGCGCCGTTTCGATATGGTGGCATCGGTGGTTGTGTTATCCATAAAAAAATACTTCAGGCCACTTGCTGTATGCAACGACTATAAAGAGGAAAATTCGGTCGTTCATCGGTCCCGCACAGTCGACTTGGATGTAGCACCAGGGATTAGCAAATTGGGTCATTCATATAGTTCTGATTTTTGTTGCTCTTCTAAGACATTGGAACACTTTTGACAGGGTTTCGCTATTTCTTCCAGCTGTTTGGCCACGATGGGCCAGTGTACATAACTGCGTGCAAGCGCCTTCATCCGTTTGATTCCAGGGTGCCCGGCGTGGAGCTGCCGAATAAGGCGCTCCTGAAGTGCCTTGGGGTTTAACACTATTTCCTAGAATTGTCTGCAGTCGTTTCCAATGGAGAGCGAATGTTTCATCTGAAAGTAAGGTTGCAACTCGACAGCTGGACATGAACGTGGCGAACTTGTTTTGTAAAATTGTGTAACATTTATGAGTAATGTGTCCCGAAGTTTTGCGGTTCGTACAGCTTCTGCGGCAAACGTTAAACCGCGCAATGCATCGGTTACCAGAAAGTTGCCGTCCGGTTCAACCTCGACCGAAGCAACTATTGTGTCCTCATGTGCTTTCTGGCGGGCATCAATTAGGCCTGCCAGTGCATCCGGTTAGCCAACGGAAACTGTCGACTGTTATCGGAGCTCGAAAGCATGCCCCATTAAGGTGAGGGCCAGAGTTTGTAGCACGTTGCCTGTGTCCCCCGGGATGCACTTTTTCGAAACAGAGCTAGCCAGCAAGGGCTGGTAATCTGTCAGAAGCTTGAAGCAACGGCCATATAGCATGTTAGGGAATTTCTTGAATCCCAAACAAGTCCGATGCTTTCTCCTCAACCTGGCTGTAATTCTTCTCGGCCTCCGTATGTGTGCTGGCGGCATACGGCATTGCTTTCTGAGATCAATCGGTGTACGTGGGTGACATTACTGCACCGATCTCATGGCATAAGGTATCTGTGGTTAAGACAGTCACTTTGAAGAAATCAAACTGAGACAAAGCAAGTTTGAGGACAGCTGTGTCTTGACCCGTTCGAAAGCTTTCTGGCATTCTGCTGTCCAGTTCCAGGGTTGGCCGTTGACTAGTAGCTTGTTTAACGGGGCACGCAGGCGGTGCATCTCAGGCAAGGATGCGCTGTAGTGGTTGCAGAGCCTATATAAAGCACATAATGACTGTACGTCTGTTGGTAGAGGCATTTTTCTAATGGCTTCTACGTTTTCCGGATCTGGTCGACGTCCACCTCTTTCGAGAATAACACCGAGGTATTTGATGAGCGGCGTGAAACATATGCGTTTATCTTCACAGGACTGGAAACCGCACGACTGTAAACAACCAAGAATTTCATCCAGGCGGTTGAATAATTCTTCTGTTTGACTCAGCACTATAATATCACCCAGATATGCAGCGGTTGCAGAAACGCCCGCTAGCGTGGTATCCATTAACCGTTGGAAAGTGGCTGGCGACCTTTTCACACCAAAGAGCAAATGCTCATACCTGAATAGCCCAAGATAAGAGTTGATCGCCAACAACGCCCTCGCGACTTCGTTAACATCCATTTAATGATACGCATAGGATGGATCAAGGTTAGCAACGTACTTACCGCCGTTCAGTTTTGCAATGATATCTCCCGGTAAAGGTATTGGGTACTGATGGTCGTCCAGCGCGGCGTAGAGGCCAGTTGAGACGTCAGCGAAGATATGTACCTTGTTATTTGCTTTCTTTACTGCGCCACTAGTCGCGACCTATGATGCGAAGTTGACGGGTAAAATGACTTCGGCATGTTCCAGTCGATAGAGTTCTTGTTCAATGGTTGACATGACTGCATATGGTAACTGACTTTCAGCATTGAACACTGGTTTAGCGCCTGGTCGCAAGTTCATTGTTGCCTTGCATTTCGCATAATGGCCTAAGCGATCCTGAAAGACAGAAGCAAATTTTGCTTCAGGGTAGAGCGTTGTATTTGACCGAGTTCGCTGGTGGGTCTGGACTTGCTCGGACTCGGCTGCATGTCTTATTCAAGGGAATATTGAGGAGATTCGACTTTTCAATCCAGTCGAAGCCAAGCAGATTCAAATTCGGCCGGCCTAAAAGGTAGAATTGTACTGACTTGTCCATACCTTAAAAAGCCATCTTGCAATTGCGTTCGCCCACTAACTTTAACACACCGCCGGCTGCATGGTGTGCAACTTTCTGAGACTCGACCATCTTCGGTCTCTTCATGTGATTCCATGCGCTCCTGGAAATAATCGTGATGTCAGAGGCTGCGTCAACGTGCAGCTTCGTTGGGATCCCATTGAGCAACACACTGATAAATCGTCGTCTCTGTTTACACTCGTTTTGGAATGCGGCAATTATGGACAGAGCCTCAGCGCCATCCATTCTAGAATTACACTTTCAAAATGACTTCTTCCCTTTCTTCTACCGTACCTGACTGCAGCATTCCTCTTTATGCCCACGCTTATGGCACGTTTGACAATTATAATGTATGAAGGGACAAAAACGTGCGAAATGCCATTGGCCACCTGACCAGCATGCGGTTGGCGGTTTTTCGTTGACCACTTGAAGGGCTTGCCTTGGTTGACGGTCCTGACCTTATTCACGCGTTGCACGGTATCTGGTGGTGCGAGACCATTTCGATCGACCATAGCAGTGTCGTGTTTTAGTGTGAGCAGCCGTTTGCATTCACTTACGAGGGCTTTCAATGTCCGATCAGGATCCTGCTCCAGCTTAGCTAAACGACGCTTGCGGATCTCAACCGCAATGGGTGACTGTAGAGGACAGACAAAAATGAGACACTTAAACTGCTCGTCCGTCGAAGAGGGTATTTTAAAACATTTACACTCACGGTTAATCATGTCTGCTACGGCGGCGCAGTCATTCGATTCCTGCTTGACAATTTTCAGGTATTTATAGTGAATACTAAACAAGGATTGTGACCTACCAAAAATTTGTAACGGCTGCGACACTACTTCGTCAAACGTTCTATCCTTCGGCTGTTTGTGCAGAATATGCTCTCTGTATCTTGAAGGTTCACTTATTCCGAGCTTGCGTAGTAGCAAACGCACCTTCCAGGAGTCGTACTGATGAATGAAGTCCGTGGAAAACAGGCCCTTCCATCGCTTGAACCACGTTTCGGATGTGCATCTTGAATCCGCGGCCTAATGGTATTCAGTGAACGCGTTCGTTGGAAGATCAACAGGACCCGCCTGCATGCCCCTCGTCGTTGCTCCTGTTGACCGCAATCGCAAGCAGGGTGTCAGGCTTTTGATCATTTACATTTGCGCCTCCGTTTGAGCTTACTGAGTGCCATGCGGCTATTGAAATCGTTCAGCAGCAAATTTCATCACATTTCCTCTAATTTTCTTCGTTGCCATTTGTTATAAGCTTCGCAATAGACGCAATTCAAATAATATCAAGTTAGTATCTCACAAAAATTCTAGCCCAACGGAAGGAAAAAGCAAAACGCTAATAACCTTGACAAAATAACTTATATATCGCGGCCAACGAACACTGTACAACTACTAAGGACCTTGGCTGTATTTATCGATTGCTTACTGACCTAAAACTTCTAGAATTACAAGGTCAGCTACAAGGATTAGTGGTTACCCATAACTTTTGCAGAGGCGCCAGGTGGCTGCTAATCACGTGCAGAAGTAGAACACTCCGGAACGTTCGAAATCGATGCGATAATAGTTAATAATCGATGAATCGCTAAATAGTGGATTTCCATGGCGGTTCTTACTTTCTCCCGGACAGAATCCATGATGCGCAACACTGAGAAGGTTGCATCTATTCAGGTGGTTCTCCCCTGAATCCCTTATGAGCATTTTAAACAAGTACGCCCTTCAGAATGACAGGCCGGTATTTCTCGGGCAGTGCGCTGTCACCGCTCTTACAAATCGAATACATGCTCGCCTCCTTCCAAGTTAGGACGCAGCTGTCAAGCGATATTGAGAAAACGCATGTGAGTGAACCACTCAGCTCAGTGGTCTTCCACGCAACAGCTTCGAAGGAATCTAATCAGGACCGGAAACTTTAGAGGGCTTAATGCCGTGCAGTAGCACGGTGACCTGAGTTACCGTTCTGTTAAACTCAACTAAACAAGAAGCCTTTGGAACCCCGATCAAAGCCCCAGTATATTGATCACTGAGTGTACACGCCTTTTCGTCGTCCTTTTGCGCGCGGGCCCGTCTGCTAGCAATACAGCTGGTATGCGCAGTTTTGCCCCGCTGCGTCTTTTAACGTTAGCAAAAACTCCTTGGGATTAGATGCCACCGAGTTAGCTAAATCCTGCTGGTATTGGAACCGAACAGTCCTGCGATTTTTCCTACATTTTTTCTAGTTTCTCGATAACTATCATAGTTACTGACTGATGGATTTGCTTTGTAGGTTCGGCAGCGTCTAGACCATTTCTTGAGTAGGTATTTGCCTGTGGTATCTATCCAAGGAGATTGTGTTTGCAATCCTCTTTTCCTCATGAGTGGAATATAGGGTGTGGAAACCTACGAAAGGTATGCCTGCAAGTTATCCCAAGCTAACTCAACAGAGTCAGCCATCCAGATCTCACATTTCAGAACTGAAGCCTTAGTTCGCAGTGCACTGAACTCCGCCCGCCAAATATTCGGCAGTAATTCATCGGCGGTTTGTTGGTGCCTTGACAGAGCACACCGAAAGGATTTGCGAAGTCGAGGGACTTAGCAAAATCCAGGTCTAAAGGAGTTGGTATTTGGTTGTCCATATACCTAGTGGGAAATTCTACGAATTGATGCAAAGGCACTTGGAGAGTCAGCTCAAGAAAATCTGCACCCAAGGTCACTGACGCTGAATTTCAAGAAGGATCGGGTCCAACAGCATTCCAGGAGGTTGAAATCCCCTAGTACCAAACACTTTTTCGCGGACTGCGTGCGAATAAACATATTTTCCCCCGGGAAGTACTTCCATGACTCCTGTATGTGACTACCACTGAAAACCGGGTAGAGGAAGTGCACAAAACAGTCGATAGGGCTTCAACAGTCTGATCCGGCGACCGGAATGTGCAGGTACTCAACACATCTAAGTTACAGCCCACATACTGCACACCGCCTCCGCCTTGACGACCAACAGTGATCAGTTCTAAGCAGTGCATAACCGGGTAAACCTACCTCGCCGACCGTGATGTACGGAGACAACCACGTTTCAGTGAAAGCAAGTATGTCGGGACTAGTTTTGTCTACAAGTAAGCCCAACTCGCGCACCTTGTTTCTTAGGCTACGCACGGTGCTAAAAACTACCTCAAGGAAGTCGGCACGACCATCCCTGGGTCGTGCGTCATCAGGATGGGTGCTGACAGGGCGGAAAATAACTTCCGGTTGACCACCTGAAAACACACCAGACGGAGGCCATGCTCACCAGCCGCCCTACTGGTTTTGAGGTATTTGATAGCGTTCTTCAACCGCAATCTATCAGCCAGTGGAGGGTCTGGCTGAGCGATGACACCACTAAACCTAAGTTTGAATGCAAACCGCATTAATGCTTTGCGTTCCTCCGTGGTAGAAAGGAATACGCGAAGTAGCCGGGGTTGCGGCTTTGCCATATGGATAGGGACGTTCCTCCATCCGGTCAGCTTTCTGAGTGGCGTCAGGCAAGCCAGGTGCAACCGGCTCGGTGCCGTACAATTTGATTCACTTTAGGTTGTCCATAATGCCTTCCGTTGGGAGAGAAGCCGCAGGTTCAGTAACACTGCGGAATATACCGCTACTGTTCGTGAGTCGCCACGACGGGAAGTCTTTAACCCACGTGCCTTGGATTCGACAGTTACACCAGGTGTTTTCCCCTGGCGGTGAGCATGTCCCTGTCTCCGCAAACGACGTGGAAGCAACGTTAGTGTAGGTTTTTGCTCTATTGCCGGCATATTGCTGTTTCCTGGCTATTCCAACCTCTTCGTAGTTTTACTGGCAGATCCAGTCCGCTTCGTCTTTTGGCTCCCGGGAGCAGAGGCCGTTGACTTAATGTCGTATGGAGCAGTTAGCAACTCGTCGTCAGTACAAGCCGGAGACGGTCAGCATATTCGGAAGGTTTTCCTGTGCACAACCGTCAGGTAAATTTACGACTGACAAAGACTGTAGCTTGCCCGACGAAGTGGCGCTTTCATCTCTGCGTTTAGCAGAGGCTTATGGTATCTCCACACCCTATTTTTCTTCTAGCTGACAGACTCATGATGGGCGTCAGCAATGCTACCTCAATTGCAATATGCGGAGCTTTCGAAAGCAATCCATTATCGCAGCGAGCGAGGCAATCGATGCGAGCTCGGTTAGCGCCTTCGCAACACCTGTCTACCTTTTCCACCTTTTACGCTCATCACTACCGCCATTACTAACATTCCTTTGTGGTTTCCAGCTTAATTGGCAGCAACTGAAGTGTCACTGGAGTAGCACCATATGCAGCCACCATCCCGCAGCGCCCATCGGACGCCTGTCGGCAAATGTCCCCTCTAAGGCCACGCTATCCCGTTTCTATGACACCATTCAACGTTCGCATCCTAAGACAAACCGGTCTAAAGGCTACACAAGCACGCGCCTTGGACACCCTGCGTATTGATGTGTGTTGGTTCCGTAACTAGGATCAATGACCCTAACAGGGTTATTGAATTAACTGCACCCGGCTTATCCACTCGTCATTGGTTACACGCATCCAAAGACGCCGAGGCAGCACTCACGGATCAGGCTGGTTTAGGTGCCATGCTATGCTCCGAGGCTGAGCCACCGCTGGTTGATTGGATTCCAGTGAACAGCCGTTTATATGCAGCCTGTTTGACGCATCAGCTAAGTTTGATACACATAGTAGTCCAAAACGCTGTTTGTGTTTGATGGCGGTTTATGCTCCCAACGACTTCAATTCCTATGTTATCAAGCAGACAGGCCATAACGAACTGAACGCGCTACTACACATTGCTACTAGTTCAAATATTAAATAAATAAATAAATGAAAGAATAACTATTTTATTCTCGACAAAGCGAGATACGGCTGTTGGGTATGATCAGCACATTGCAATATTGAACATGATGGCAGAATAAGCAGCACCAACAGCGGAAGTAGCCCAGTTGGCGACGGCAGTGTGGGCCCATATGGTCCAAGGGTTGTATGAAGTCTGGGTGCACAGTATGCGATGTGTAGAGATAATAATATGGTATGTTGATAAGGAACTAGTGCGATGATGTCCTGTACGCATTGTGTGTCAGGTGAGTGAAGTATGCGGAAATGGGTGCAGTATGAGGAGACGATTAAAAATGTTTAAGGGTAGTGGCACGTCACTAATCAGATATGTATGTGTGTTCGTGCGAGAGCAGATATATGCACAGAACTTGTAAATGTGATGTCGGGCAACTTGCCAATGTGTTAGCGGCGGTGCCATCATTGAGTGGCGAATAACATCCGCCACGTCGCAGTGTTGTTCAGCAGATATCTGTGGCTTTTTGAATGGAAAACGCTTGTCAGCCATAGACCCACCACGTCCTGGAACACTGTCGGCCAGTGGATGTGAACGCACAAATAGGGCATCTGAGCTCTGCAGTAGCTCAGCTGGGTGGTAATGGTGGGCTTAACTCCAAACGGACTAACAGTCGTGAGCGTCTTTAGCAACTGTGCGCGGAGTGTCAGTTTTTCTTATTAGCACTGCTTTAAGACACGGTGGGCACCGAAGTGCCACTTGGTGTCCTCCTGTAGCTGGCCAGCGATGGACCCAATTGACCACATATCCATAAGTTACAGATGGCGTGGTTCAAGATTGGGTTCCCGCTCGTACCGGAGTACCCGTGTCCACTCTGAGCGAGCTCTGGTACGCTGTCGTTTCTCCATTAACTTTACTGTGAAGTGCATCAAGCATCCCCCGTAGTCGCAGTTACAAACTTGTCTAAGCCCTCGGTCAGGGAAGCCTAGGAAGAAGCACTGCATACCGAACTTCCGCTGTCTGGTCCTAATGACCCTGAGCCTAAGCGGAATAGGCTCTCGGCCGCCATGCTCGATGCGGGAGCATCTGCTTGTGGCACTAACCATCGTCACCGCACCGGTCACTGGATAGCCTGGAGGTCGGTAAACCTTTTGGAATCTAGCAGACACCTCCCGGCTTGCTCTGAAAACAATACGATCTGACGGGCTATCAGGAGTGAATTAAGCAGGGCCCATGTGCTGCCACGGAACCCCGGTGAACCAGTAGGGCACAAGAAATGGAGGAGGCAAGGGTAGTGGGCAATTACAGCAGGCTCGTCCAGCTAATTCGTACCACTGGTCCCAGAATACTAGGCGTCAGTGAGACAAGCAGAGACAGCGCGATTGCGCTGAGACCCAATAAGGAGCGTCGTATTGCTCGTTTGGCGGAACACGTTAAAGATCAGTTCAGCTGGCCCCCTGCTCCTGGACCTCTTCCGACTCAGGTGATGCAGGACGTGCCATGGCCGTTTAGGTTGGGGCCTTCGACGGAGGCCGAGGTCCGTAAAGTTATCACAGCCCCCAATCGTTTTCGTGCCACCGGCCCGGAATCCCTTCCGCCTACACTATTTAAGGATGGAGGTGAGGTCCGCTGCAGCGCACTGACCTCGCTATTCGAACTAGTCTTGAAGGAATCATGCGTCCCGGCTAATTGGAGCCCATGGATTTTAGTGGCAATATACAAGAGGGGCAGTCGCACAGACTATGCTAATCACAGGGGTATTAACCTCCCGCCGATTTTGACAAAATTGCTGGCGTCGATTCTCGTACGTCGCCTCACTGCGGAAGGGGCACCTCGGATTAGGGAAGATCAGGCCGGTTTCCGTCCAGTGCGTGGCTGTTTGGTCCACATAATCACTTTGCGGCAGGTGCTGGAACAGCGCCACGCATACCGCAGATCTACAACAGCTGTGCTCCACGATTTCAATAGCGCGCTCGATTCAGTCGATCGATCGATTCTGTTCAAAATACTTTCGCGAGATGGGGCTCCTGCGGAATACGCCAACATCCTTCGTGCTCTTTAACCGAAAACTACAGGCCGCGTCAGGGTCTACCGTGTACTATTGGACAGATTTATGACCACAAGTGGAGTTCGTTAGGGGTGTCCGATTTCCCCATTTTTGTTCAAGTTCCTCGTGGATTCTAGCATGGAGTGTTCCCTTGCGAAATCTCAATATGTAAGCGTTGAAGTGCTGCCTGGTAAAAGGTTAATAGATCTTTATTATGCGGACAATATCCCCTTGTATTGCCACGATTTTTAGGTGGCACAATCAACCCTGAATAGCTCGTCCAAAGTGGTCCAATTATTTGGTATGCACTTTGCACCTTCAAAGTGCAGTGTTGCTGCAGGACCACCAGCCAACGGATGGCCCCTTGACGATTTCTATCGAGGAACACGAGGTAAATAAATAAATAAATATTTTATTCTCGACTATGCGAGGCAAGCCAATTGAGGCATGATCAGGAATGTACAGCTGTACAGACATTTTATGGGAACTGTAGTGACAGTAGAAAATTGTTCATATGTCCATGCTTGGAGCTGTGCGATGGTGAACATGCAAAAGAACGATTTGGTTGTAGTGGGATCGGGATCCATTTGTTTGGACATAATCGTTCTGCCATATATCGCAGTCATTTCTCGACTAATAATAGATAAAGAATCCTGAGTGATCCATTGGGAGATAATTGAAGAGCAAGCTATCCAGTATGAAGATTCTAATTGTGCTACCAGCGTGAGGTTATGGACTGTGACGTTATTCGGTGGCGAGTCACCTTCGCCACGTTGCAATGTCGTTAAACGGACATTTGTGGCTTTTTATAGGGAGAACGCTTGCCAGGCGAAAACCCACCACGTCCTGAAACACTGCCGCCAATCCATTGAATGGTAAGTTGTAACTGGCTATGTTTCTTGTTGAACGTTTGTTTGCTTCGTTATTCGCAGTCAAGTTGCATCCCATTTTTCTGCTGACTGATGCGTTATGCGAGTGGCCATTGCGTGCCTGGGTCCTCTCCTGTGTAAGATCGGTAGGTCAGGAGCTAAGCATTCTTTCTGGATATGATGTGTTGATCATCTGCAGAACCACGTGAAGTCTTGAAGAATATACGTTAAAATATGTTGAAGTCTTGGAGGACAGGATAGGTTCCGAAGAAAGAATAGCAGCTCCCCCGGGATATGTATTGAAATTGATTAGAGATAGGGGAAACCACGGCCATTTGAGCGGTCAAAGCGGATTGAAGAGCTTAGAATGACCGATGGTTCAAGCTTTGTATTGGCAGGAGAATGTGCCTTCCGTAGTCGAAAGTCCTCCAGTCAAGAGATATGTGGAAGAAGTATTGTTAAGTAAATTGAACTCAGTGGTTCATGTCGCGGAAGAATTGTATCAGTGCAAGATATTGATTGATTTGTCCGGTAAGTATGTTATAAAAAATTTGATAATTTTCCGCTCATGTCCAGGTAAAGGAACTGTGTGCTTTGTATTGTTGTCGAAACGGAGGACAATTCCTTGCGTGCGTGTCACCGTAACTGTGACATACTCGGTTGTTCATTTCACTTGTCTTCTCAGCTGCATCAGCAATGATGGGCGCATAGAAAGTGACTTCACCTCGGGCATTGTAAAAGCCAGAGCTATGTTCTTGAACCCGCGGCAACTTTAACGACAGAAGGGAGTTTCCCTACGTCTGAAAGGCCGTGTATACAAGGCCACCGTCAGGGCCATTCAGCTTTAAGTTATTGACACTTGCCCCCTTCCGTCTGAAGCTCTGAGGCGCCTTCACGTCTTCGATCAGCGTTGTCTGCGAAGTGTTGCCGGATTCGAATGGCACCAGCGTGTCCACAGCGATGATGCGCCTAGGCGAGTAATAGGTAGTGATAAACATGTTAGCTCTCTAGCATAACGGCTAGCACTGAATAAGTTGCGTTGGCTCGGGCACGTGCTACGTATGCCTGGTCACCGCTTACCTAGAATGGCCTTGTTCAGTCTACCAGATGAAGGGTGGCGCAAAGCCCGAGGTAGACAGAAGTTGACTTGGCAGCAGGAAATGAAGTCACCGACGATCAAACTGGGTGACGTTTGTCCGCCCCGCCTTCTGGCTGGAGTCCACGTGACTCGCCTTGTGCAGGACTCGACTTTACGGGATACGGCTTGCAGTAGAGAGCAGTGACGCGTCTGCCGTCGGCTCCCAATCGGATTACCCGTTTGAAGTTGGTTTGGTGATGAGTTATCTGCTGGATACTGGCAGATTATGACGCGCGGCAGTGAAGGCCGCAAGGAAACTGTCTCGCCTATGCCGCCTTATTATTGCGCGATAGCCAGCTGTTTGTGACGGTATGTTGTTTAATCAAAGTGAAGCTCATTCCGCCATACTGAGGCGCTACCTTCACGACGTCTAAACAACTGGGTTTAGCTCGCCTCGCACTCACAATAGGACAACCATTGAGACAACCATTGAGACTGCCTGCGTCACATACCTTTCCTGTCTGTTGACGTATTCTGGGTAACTTTAAGTATCCACTACCTACTGGAAGACTTTATCCCAATGACATTGCCAGTTGTCGATACTCCCTGTTTTTTAGCACAATTATCAGTTCTGCGTATTACCCCTTGCGCCTCTGTTTAGAAGGAGCCATTCTTCGAAGGCTCCAAACATCTCTGCGCAAATCCGGAGCTTGTTAAGAGCCACCCTTTACTCCCCTCTGGGACTGCGTGCTCACATCCATTTGCTCTCTGTTGACTGATTCTGGGACACATAAGTATCCATTAGCAACGTGAAGGCTTCACACCAATGCCATTGCTAGCCGTCGATACTCTCTGTCCCTTGATCCAATTATCGGTTCCTCGTATTACCTAGGTCACCACTTTTCAGCTACACCGAGTCATAGTATGTAGCCTACTTCTTTGCGCTAGCAGCCACTCATTATCACTCTAACACTTACTCCCTCGTATGGTTTGCATCACTTTCCTCCGCTGGTTTGTTGAATCTTCTGACACTAACTATTCACTAATAACTGGAAGGTTTAATGCGAATACAGTTGCTTTCCCCTGGTTCTGTCTCTTAGCACCATTATCATTCGTTCCTCTTATCTTCACCATGTTTTCCTCAGTTATTTGTTGTAAGCTCCATACACCTTTGCGCATATCTGGACCTACTACGAGACATTCCTTGTTTCTCCATCATGTAATCCTTTAGACTGTCTGTATCATATACCGCTGCTGGCTTGCTGATGTATTTTATGACACTAGGAATCTACTAATGACCAAACTGCTAAAGGTAATGGTTACATCTGGTCATCGACAGCTCTTCATAGCGCCATTATCTGGCTATCCTCCTAAAAACAACACCTCTATTTAGTAGCAACTAGTGGACATAGGTTCCAACCAGCTCTGCACATATCCAGAGCCTACGAAGCGTAACTCTGTATTTTCTCCAACCTTCATGCTTTGGGACTGCCTACTTCACATACGTTTGCAAACTCTTGAACCATTCTTGGATACCTTAGGCACCCACTAAAATGCTTCACCCAAATATCATTGCCAGCCGCCAATAAGCCCTCTCCCTTAGTACCATTACCAGTTCTGCTTATTACATCTGGCACCTCCATTCAGCAGGAGCCATTCATCGGAGGCGCCAAAAACCGCTAGCGTATCCGGAGCTTGCCAAGAGCCACTATTTTACTCTGCTCTTGGACTGCATGCTTCACATTCATTTGCCGTCTGTTGAGTTATTCTGGGACACTTCAGGTATCAACTAGTATTTTGAAGGCACTACCTCAATGCCATTTCCAGACGCCGATGCTCTCTCCAATAGTACCATTATCAGTACTTGGTCACTACTTTTGAGCTGCAAGGCAACCGTGAGTGTCGTTTTGCTTTAAGGTAGTGACACTTGCCCCCTTCCGTCTGAAGCTCTAAGGCGCCTTCACGTCTTCGATCAGCGTTGTCTGCGAAGTGTTGCCGGATTCGAATGGCACCAGCGTGTCCACAGCGATGATGCGCCTAGGCGAGTAATAGGTAGTGATAATCATGCTAGCTCTCTAGCATAACGACTAGCACTGAATAAGTTGCGTTGGCTCGGGCACGTGCTACGTATGCCTGGTCACCGCTTACCTAGAATGGCCTTGTTCAGTCTACCAGATGAAGGGTGGCGCAAGGCCCGAGGTAGACAGAAGTTGACTTGGCAGCAGGAAATGAAGTCACTGACGATCAAACTGGGTGACGTTTGTCCGCCCCGCCTTCTGGCTGGAGTCCACGTGACTCGCGTTGTGCAGGACTCGACTTTACGGGATACGGCTTGCAGTAGAGAGCAGTGAGGCGTCTGCTGTCGGCTCCTAATCGGATTACCCGTTTGAAGTTGGTTTGGTGATGAGTTATCTGCTGGATACTTGCAGATCATGACGCGTGGCAGCGAAGGCCGCAAGGAAACTGTCTCGCCTATGCCGCCTTATTATTGCGCGATGGCCAGCTGTTTGTGACGGTATGTTGTATAATCAAAGTGGAAGCGCCTTGGCCCTGCATGTTTGCTTAGGGCGTTAAGGTGTTCAGGTCAGACCTCTTCTTCCCTCTTATTATTCTTTATTTCATAGATACCCATGGTTGTATGATAGCAAAACATCAGTCCAAACAACTAATATACTGCAGTTAAAATGATGCTGAGGCCAGCGCTAAATGTTTAGCACCAATGATAGCCGCGCGCGTCGATCTAGTAGCGCAGCATTCAGCACAGCGGAAGAGGAATTGCATGCTGGATGCTGACATTTTGTACTGGTCTGCTGGTAGGCCGATACAAATTTGGTGTTACCAGCGACAGCAACCGCCACACTGCATACCGCCAGCTAAATCTGTTACGGGCTCTGAACAGTTACACTCTTCGCAAGCTGCATTGGATTCAGCAAACGAAGACACCAAAGTCCATCCGTCGCGGTGTTTAGCTTGACAGCCATGTTCATGTGGAAGACAGAGCAGAATTATAACATGTATGCAATAGCAAACCGACCGCAATAAACAAGCAATAAGAAGGTGCAAAACGGGAGCAAAACTGTGAACAACCAGAAACATTACCAGTAAGCGCCAGACACTTTCTCCAATACCACTAATCGATGCAAGACATCCTGGATCAGAGGGAATTTGACAATAGTTCGCGCGACATTTTTCTTGGTATTTTGATTGGATTTGGGGTCAGGTGAAATTATCACTTCCAGCTCGATCACTTGAGTGGCATTTCTAGATCAGGAACCACTGTTACGGTAGGTTCCAAAGGAGTTAGACGCACTAACTGAATGAAGCTAAAGTTGCTCATGATTCCTTAGCAACTGCCACTTAATAGACCAATCAGGTAGCAGGTCGAGTGTCGATTGTAACCGGTCAGCATCTTCCACACTGTGCCATTTGGCTGGCCAACAGCTGAGTCACTCGACTGCGGATAACTAAAGGAACTAATCCCTTATAACCAGCTTTGCCAGTTGCACGTTACCGTCATAGCAGTCGATGACAGTTTTCCAGGATGTTGTGGGGTTTCCCCTGGCAATCGTTCTTCCTATAAAAGGCAATAAATATTCAGTTATCAACAACGTGACATGGCAAATTAGACTCCCCCTGGATAAATTCTCTGCCTACTCTTACCCACTGGAATAACGACCAGTCGTTTTTCGACATTATACTGGCACGTACATCAGAGTTACGCTTTCTTCACGTACTGTCCCTACTCCAACTACGGTGCCATAGTTATTTACTGCGCACATTTGAAACCATTTTACTGGCACCACTGTTGACTTTGCTCCTCATGAGGGCTTCGAATGTTGCTGCACATTGTACAAATTTGGCCACAGCCAATGACGTGCGTTGTAACGTATCTGTTGCACCACAGAAATGATTGTAACATTTGATCATACCTGCTTTGGTATGGCTCGATGAATCCGAGAATAATATATACATTTACTTATTTATTTATTTATTTAATCGGCGTAGATTAGGCGAGTTGCCTGCAGTGCGGACGGTAAGGCATTGAATGAAATGGTGATGCCCGTACAAGCCCTAAATCAACCTGCTTAGTGCTACCAGGGATTTCACTACCGCCGCCAATATATCGGGTGGGAAGATTAGCAGCTCTGGTTCAGAGAACAGAGCACTTGGCTCGATGTGTGGGCATCAATCATAAGGTAGGCCATTTCCAGCGCCCATTCAAGGCACCTTGAATTGACCCAGGACCGCCTCGGGATATCCTAAATACTCCATAGCTTAAGGTCCGCTGCAAACAGTGGTGATGACAATCCTAACTCCTCCGGCAGGTCAATAACATAAGTCGCGAGCATCAATGGTCCGGATACTGTGCCCCGCGGTGCAAGACGCCAAAAGGACAGCTTGCCTGAACAAAAGGCTATGCCCCACCCGTACGCGCTGTTCCATGCCCTCAAGGAAAGCAAACACCCACTGAAGGGCGCGACCAGGTTTACCATAACAGCACAACTTTAGTGAGAGTCGAAGGTGCGGAAAAGTGTAGACTGCTTTCGGAACTTCACGGATGGCACATCTACAGCGTGGTCACTCTCTAACGCTTCGGCCAAGCCTTCTCGAGCTACAAGTATATTCCTTACGGAATCCACCAACCTTTGAGCTTTACGTGGCGCACGTGTGAAGCTATTCAAGTGGAGCTGAAATTGCCTATTTTCAGTAAAGATGCAGAACGTTTCCTTTTGGAGTAAGTCTTCGTTGGCCACAAAATGTTAACAGTTAATTGGTACCCGTGTTGTATTCTACCAAGTCGTACGCGGAGGGCGACTACCACCGATACAGAGCATCTTTGCTGACTTACCTTAATCCCCCGATTTCGCTACACCATAGATTGCTACCTTCGCAATTTTCCCAAGTATGACATTACATTAGGGTGTGACATGTCGAGCACCCGTTTTAGACACACGCCCAGCTATGCAGTGCGATGAGCGCATGAATTTAAAGCACGCACGTTTGCGCATCATTAAGCACGGGATTGTACCGAGCCTTGAAAAGTCAGTCGTGTGATCACATCCTGTTTTTTTGCACCACCTGTAAAGATGCACGACTGCATGCTCTGTCGGGTTCCAGTGGAATAAATGCTGGTAAAGAACCTCCTTCGGAACGAGCCTCTTCTCTCCCAGATATCCGTGCATCCAAAAAAGACGAGTCCCTGTCAGCACAGTCTACAACGATGTGTGATGCCATTGCAACTCCTACTATCAGCGACCGCCCACAGACAGTTGTAACACCAGACAAAGCAGCCAGCAACTCTGAAGCTAGATACTGACCTTGTGCCAAACAGCACGCACCGGACACAACGTGAATATGCCTCCGCACGCGAATACCCCGCGCGCCACGAACTGACCCATATTTTCCCAGCCTCAAACGACAGACGCTGATGCGGAAACAAGGAGACGAACTAAAATGCACAACATGGTGCCTCGGAAGCATTGCCTTATATTATTATACGCTCCGGAGTAAGACGATAATGCCCCTCAATAATAATAATAATAATAATAATAATAATAATAATTTGTTAGCTGTACGACTTAACGGCGCCTCGCTGCCGCGCGATCACCACAATTCGCGCGCGGGCTAATTATACCGCGAGAAAGCCCTCAAGCAAGGTATAACCACGATCCCGAACTTCTGCAAGGCTTGGTCCACCAACTGCTTGATCTAATCGAGCCGGACGTGCGTAAAAAGCGCATTATTCTTCTTGGCCAGCGCGCAAGCAACCATCCGCGACCAATAAAAATAGTTCTGAAAACGCCAGTTTCCCTAAGAAAATACTCGCTCGCCTTGGAGGTCTAACTGGAATAAAAATTCACCTGCCTCCTGATATGGACTCAAAACAGCTGGAGCTGTTCAAGGGTGCTACTCTGGAACTTAAACCGTCATGCAATCCGGTGAAACTGATCTATGCACCGTAAATTTTCGTGCAATTTGCAAGCAAGACTGCATCAACAAACCGATCCTACTAATGTCGCGCGAGGCCTGCGGATAGCGTACACGAATGTGTGCAGCCTGATTTACAACCTGATCGATATACAACATTGGGCCGCACAAGAAAAACCAGACGTTTTATGACGTGGGAACATGATTTCATGAGGGAGTACTGGATGAGGAACCAAACATTGACGGTGTCCGAGTGAAAGCAAGGAGTGTCTAGGGAAGCTAACATTTAGCGATTAAACGCTTATTGACGATCGGCGCAATTACTTTAAATGTTCAGGATTGTTTTAGTTTCTACACGTGACTACAAATCACCTGACACATCTGTTAAAGATAAGAGGAACCAACAACCTTGGTATCTGACCTACCAATTCTAGAAGACGAAGGTCAGTAAACGATCAAGCGATACTGCCAAAGTCGGGCAGTTGTACTGTGTAAGTTGACGGTAATTAATACGTTATTTTTTCGAGGTCATTGGCGTTTTGCATTTGCATTCCGTTGGGTTAGAGGTTTTGTAGAGCAGTAAAGTGTAAATTTCGGAATTGCGTTCAGTGTCAAAATTAAAGCAGTTTAAAACGATGTAACTAGGAAATGTGCTGAACATTTCTGCTGAACAGTTTCAAAAGCGGCGTTTCAAACAGCAAGTTTAAATGGATGCCCCAATGAAAATGGTCGGAAAGCGCACACAAAGCTTGGGTTTGCAGTCAACAGAAGCAGCGACGAGGGACCTGCAGGCGAGTTCAGTTGATTTCGTGGACGCAATAACTGAATTCAGTTACGCAGCAGATTCTGAATGCACATTCGAAGCGTGGTTCAGTCGCTGGAAGGATATGTTCCAGACAGATATCATTCATCAGTACGACTCCTGGAAGGTGCGTTTGCTACTATGCAAGCTCGGAATAAGTGAACCTTCAAGATACATAGAGCATATTCTGCACAAACAGCCGAAGCATCGAAGGTTTGACGAAGTAGTGTCGCAGCCGTTACAAACTTTTGGTAGGTCACAATCCTTGTTTAGTATTCGCTATAAATACCTGAACATTGTCAAGCAGGAATCGGATGACTGCGCCGCCGTAGCAGACATGATTAACCGTGAGTGTAAATGTTTTAACATATCCTCTTCGACGGACGAGCAGTTTAAGTGTCTCATTTTTGTCTGCCTTCTACAGTCGCACATTGCGGCTGAGATCCGCAATGGTCGTTTAGCTAATCCGGATCAGGATCCTGATTGGACTTTGAAAGCCCTCGTAAGTGAATGCAAACGCCTGCGCACACTAAAACACGACACTGCTATGGTCGATCGAAATGGTCTCGCACCACCAGATACCGTACAACTCGTGAAAAAGGCCAGGACAGTCAACCTAAGCAAGCCATTCAAGTGGCCGACGAAAAACCGCCTACGGCATGCTGGTCAGGTGGCCAATGGTATTTCGCACGTTTTTGTCCCTTCATACATTATAATTGTCAAACGTGCCATAAGCGTGGGCATAAAGAGGAATGCTGCAGTCAGGTACGGTAGAAGAAAGGGAAGAAGTCTTTTTGAAAGTGTAATTCTAGAAAGGATGGCGCCGAGGCTTTGTCCATAATTGCCGCATTCCAAAACTAGTGTAAATAGAGACGACGGTTTATCAGTGTGTTGCTCAATGGGATCCCAACGAAACTGCACTTAGACACGGCATCGGACCTCACGATTATTTCCAGGAGCACATGGAATTACATGAAGAGGCCGAACATGGTCGCGTCTCAGAAAGTTGCACACCATGCAGCCGGCGGTGTGTTAAAGTTAGTGGGCAAACGCAATTGCAAGATGGCTTTTTAAGGTATGAACAAGTCAGTACAATTCTACATTTCAGGCTGGCCAAATTTGAATCTTCTTGGCGCCGACTGGATTGAAAAGTCGAATCTCCTTAATATTCCCTTGAATACGACATGCCGCCGAGTCCGAGCAAGTTCAGACCCACCAGCGAACTCGGTCAATACAACGCTCTCCCATGAAGCAAAATTTGCTTCTGTCTTTCATGATCGCTTAGGCCATTATGGGAATTGCAAGGCAACAATGAACACGCGACCAGGCGCTAAACCAGTGTTCAATGCTAAAGTCAGTTACCATATGCAGCCATGTCAACCATTGAACAAGAACCCTATCGAGTGAAACATGCCGAAGTCATTTTACCCGTTAACTTCGCATCATAGGTCGCGACTAGTGGCGCAGTAAAGAAAGCAAATAACAAGGTACATATCTTCGCTGACGTCTCAACTGGCCTCAACGCCGCGCTGGACGACCATCAGTACCCAATACCTTTACCGGGAGATATCATTGCAAAACTGAACGGCGTTAAGTACGTTGCTAACCTTGCTCCATCCTATGCGTATCATTGAATGGATGTTAACGAAGTCTCGAGAGCGTTGTTGGCGATCAACACACATCGCGAGTTATTCCAATATACCGTTTGCGCTTTGGTATGAAAAGGGCGCCAGCCATCTTCCAACGATTAATGGATACCACGCTAGCGAGCTTTTCTGCAACCGCTGCATATCTGGGTGATATTATAGTGTTGAGTCGAACATCAGAAGAATTGTTCAAACGCCTGGATGAAGTGCTTATTTGCCTACAGTCATGCGGGTTGCGGTTCCGTGGAGATATATGCACATTTTTCACGCCGCTCATCAAATACCTCGGTGTTATCCTCGAAAAGGGTGGACGTCGACCAGATCCGGAAAACGTAGAAGCCATTAGAAAAATGCCTCTACCACCAGACATTCAGACATTTTGTTCTTTCTATAGGCTCTGCAGCCACTACAGCGCATTTTTGCCTGAGCTTCACCGCCTGCGTTCCCCGTTAAACATGCTACTAGTCAACGACCAACCTTGGAACTGGACAGCAGAATGCCAGAAAGCCTCTGAACGGCTCAAGACACAGCTGTCCTCAAACTTGCTTTAGTCTCATTTTGATCCCTCCAAAGGTGCTGTCATAATCACTTATGAATCAAGTCGTGAGTTTGGTGCAAGCATTTGACCCACGTACACCGAGTGATTTCAGCAAGCAATCGCCTTTGCCGCCAGCACACTTACGAAGGCCGAGAAGAATTACATCCAGATTGAGAAAGAAGCATCGGACATAGTGTAGGGTTCAAGCAATTCCGCAAAATGCTATATGGCCGTTGCTTCAAGCTTCTGACAGATTACCAGCCCTTGCTGGCTATCTTTGTTCCGAAAGGGCTTCCCGGCCTACACGTCCAATGATCTACAACCTTGCGCCCTTACCTCAGTGGGGTACAATTTCGTGATCCACTACCAACTGACAATTGCCTTTGGCCTAGCGTATGAACGTCACTTTTAATTGAGGCCCGCCAGCATGAACCTGGGGACGCAATCATTGCCCCGGTCGAATTTGAACCAACGTCAACTTTCTGGTACTTATGTATTGCACGGTCTACCAGTTGCCGCATAAGCTGTACGGAACTGAAAACATCGGGCGCCAATACGCACGGTTACAAAATTGCACAGAGCAAGTTGGGCACGTTCATGCCCATCTGCCGGGTTGCAAATGTACTTCCAGTGGAGACACGCGCTCTCTTTTGGAAATGACTGCATACTATTTTCGGAAAGAGTGGAAATCCCCATGGCACCTCAGGCGCGCCTTATTCGGCAGTTCCACGCCGGGGAACCTGGAATCAAACTGACGATGACGCTTGCACGCAGTTACGCCTACTGGCCCCTCATACACATACAGCTGGAAGAGCTAGCTTAACACTTCCAAATGTGTTCCAATGTCTTAGGGGCGTCACAAAAATCCGAAATCTATTCATGACCCAATGTTGCTAATCCCTGGTGCCGCATCCGTGTCGACTTTGCGAGATTGATCAACGCCTGAGTTTTCCTCATTATAGTCGACTCATACAGCAAGTGGCTTGAGGCACTGCTCATGCATAGCACAATTACCGATGCCACCATATCGAAACTGCGCCACACCTTTAGCAGATTCCGCTGTCCTGGGGCAATTGTCACCGACAATGGCTCACAAATTACTTCAGCGACGTTTACGGATGGTTGCACTCAATGGGCCGTCCAGTATGTTCGCTCGCGCCGTTCCACTCACAGTCGGATGGCTAGGCAAAAAGCTTTGTCCATACATTCAAGCTAGAGCCTTACAAATCAAAACGGGAGGGACGTATAAAGGAGGTGGGTGTCCGATTTCTTTTCCTTTACCGAGCAACACCGTATCGACAAGAGCCGGACGGATTTTCTCTAGTACGGGCTATGATGAACCGGAAGCTCTGCATGCAAGTCGACGCTATCCGACCGCGCTCGTAAGCCACAGTTGGTGAAAGAAGCCGCAGGACGTAGCAGGATTTTAACAGGTGGCATGGAGTAAAGCGATCTTTTATGATTGGACAGGAGGTACTAGTACGTGGTTATCGGGAAGGCCATGGGAATTGGACGCCAGGGACGGTCAAATGCAAGCGCGGAAACGTCATTTATGACTTGTTGGTAGGCTCACAGATCTGGTCACGGCATGCAAGCTAGTTACCGCCCACCCTGTGCCAAGCAAAACAAGCAAGGCGTAACGTCTTCCATACGATTTACTTGTGAAAAGCACCAAGTTGCCGAATGTGGCAGCGGACGACTGCGCAAAGTCGAGCAAAATTCCAGAACACACACTTCGGAACGGAGTTCTCTGGCAGTGCTGCCAAATAGATGGACTGACAGGCAGGAAACGCCGCCCCGAAGAATGAAAGCTAATCCTAGGCTTCTGTAGTATACCCCGGACGATATCTCAGGAGCGGAAGTGTCCGAGATAAGGCAAAAATGGTCTAGGAAATCCACCATTTAGCGGGTAAAAGATTATCGACGCTTGTCACATCGATTTTAAACGTTCCAGATTGTTGTGGTTTCTGTACGAGGCCACTAACCAAATGACACCTGGGCGAAAGTATGGGAACCAATAACCTCGGTACCTTACCTGCAATTACTCTCGGTCGAAGGTCACTAAGCGACCTATGAATACAGCCACAGTCCGCTGTAGTTGTGCAGTGCTCGTTGGCGGCGACTAATACATAAATTTTTCAAGGTCATTGGCGTTCTGGTTTTTTCTTAGGTTGAGCTAGAGTTTTCGTAGAGCAGCCAAATGTCAATTTTTGAATCGCACCTAGTGGGAAGATTATAACAGACGGCTATCTTCATTTGCGTTGTGCTCGTAAATTGAATTCACAAGACGGCGTGCTGCTGTACACAAGGGCCAGCATGGAATGATGCCTAATAACTACCTGTCTACGTGGTGACGGCTTCTCTGAACGAACCTAGTGTCATACACAAGGAGCCCAAGGGATACTTCAGGGTGGAATTGTGTATCTGAGTACAGTGATGTTACCGCCAATTTGGTTGAAGCCCCGTTTTCACACGTTCGAGAACGTAACTTCATTTCAATGGGCAAATTCAATTTCTTCCATCCTGGCGGTTTACCAGGAGGTAACCTCGTTGAGCGAACCTTCCTACACGTGGTGCTCGAAGCGGGTCTGGGCAACCACCAGCCTGCCTGGACCTTATACTGACAAATTCCGAACGACGCGTGAGTCACATCACGCTACATAAGCCAAGTGGAAAAGCAAGCATTTACTCGAATTAGCCAGACTGAACCTACGGCACTCACGCAACCCTGATCGGAAGCCACGTCGTAACGATTAAAAGAAGGTTTCTGCCAGTATTCGCCAAGAAACCGAATAGTTTGCTTGTTCCCTTCCGTAGGGTGACGCAGCCCGTCGTCCTGGTCAAGAATATAAGCCCACATCCCATATGAAGTTTAATTTCGTCGCACTTGTGAGATCGCATTCTACATGAACGTTTATTCCGTTACACTAGCTTCGGAACGGAAGGTTTTATCATCACGTGCACGTATACTTAAATCCGAGGTCAACATAACAAAACTAATACAGTCTTCTCGAGATTGCCTTGGATACTACATCCTCACGTCTTGTAGTTAAGTCTCGCTTGGCCCACATCACAAACGAAGTCAACATAACAAAACTGTTTCAGTCTTCTCGGGATTGTCTTAGATACCACATTCTCGCATTGTGTACTTCAATTCCTCTTGGCCTACATCCACGCATCGTAACACTTACGGCCCACATGCTTGAACGCCCGAACGAAGCGTTATAAAAACAGTATAGTACATCGTCGACAACAATAACTCCAGACCGACTACTGTGTTACTCCTTTACAACGAACGCCACACGACCGTTCTGACTAGTGCTTCGACAACCGTCACGAAAAGCGCTATGCCTCCGACGACACGACAATAGTCACAAGACCGGACTGGCCATGACCTGCAATTACCCACGAACAGGATTTGTACTCTGAGATAAGTCACCACTTTTTCATTACCTCATTTTTGAGTGACACTATTAAATTCTGTTTCGTACCTTGTATTCTTAGGGCCGGCCTCTCCTTTTTATAGCTTTACTGCGCTGATACACAACGAACACGCCTCAATACTTATACTTCACTTTTGTTAGTGCACACTTTCTGCTATTTTCAAACGCCAACAAGTCGAGTAGTAACCTACTAATCCACCAGCAATTCTCAGGGACAAACATAAATCCATGAACTAGAAGTACCTACCACTCAGATACAACACCCATAAGCCTACGTTACTACCATGGTAACGATCAAAATTTGTCAGTTTGCCATGCGTCGTAAGGGGTTGTGGCTGCATCATCGGGGTTCCACGGATACAGGTACCTATGTGGCCTACAACACACAGCGTAATTCAGGTACTACTTCCAGTCTGACGAAACGCGCAGCTGAAAATAGTCCTTAGTTGCTTCTGCCAAAGCGGCTCCAAGGAAGATTGTACTTACATTTACCGATGTTTAACTGAAGGATTTGGTGCCCACACGTAAAGCTTTCCGCGGTCAAACAAAATTTGCTGGTGTGTGGAGAGCGTAGCTTCTGGCGGCCCTTTTCGCTTTGGTTTTTTCTCCGTGCCAGTCACTCCACTCGACCGATGACTCTATCCCACACTCAGTAATAGAAGACTTAAAGTACACCGCTGAGGAGGTCGCTGGTATGCTGGAAGCTCTTTGTAGTCCAACTCTCCTGGCCCGGACGGTTTTCATCCTATAAGGATGAACCCACAGCCTCCTGTGATAGCCACCCCCTCTCTGATCTGTTCAACAAATCGCTAAGTCGGGGTGCGTTTCCTCGGGAGTGGAATGGTTCCGTTTTAAAACCTTCCCTAAAGAAGATAACGCGCACAAGCCAGAAAATTATCGGCCAATGTCTCTGACATCACTACTTGGGAATGGCTTGGAGAGGCTAGTGAATAAGGCCCTATTGCAGGTCGTGGAGACATGGGAAATCTTCAACGCAGCTCATCCGGTATTTTGAGCCAACGTTCGTTTGTGAAAAACTTGCTTGTGGCCCGGCAACGCTTGTATGACTAGTCTATACTAGTCCGAGTGTTTTTGCTCTTGTGCGGATATCAGGAAACCGAAGAACGGACACAACGGATTGTATACAAAATAGGCTACAACCGAGAGGAAAACAGAGGAAGCGAAGAGGACGTACGTCAGTGTCGGAACTCACGGTGGACACAAGTGGTGAGCCAGATTTAGGCAAAACAACCGTAGGGTCAGCGTTAAAACAACAAACATGATTGCACGAGGGAGTAACAAAATTGTACAAAAGATAAAAATATCTTTTGAGTTGCTGCAACGCTCCGCTTCTAGAAGGCTGAATCAGGAAGGTTTCGAAAGCCAAAGTGGTCCTAGATCAAGGTTCTTAAAAAATATTCGTATGCAAAGGTTTATTTGTTTTTGTCCGGAAATGGAGGTATTCGCCAATGAACATCCGCTGTGCCGCTGGAAGTTTATTAGATATTGTTTTCAGGACAGGCAGCATTTCAATGAACACTTAAAGCGAGGTTGTCGGACTAGAAACTGGTGGCTAGCCAAGATAAATGCCGACAGCACGTCAACCTCCGCTGCTGCCAAACCGTGCGCACGAGGGTGGCCTCCCTGATAGCCGCTCGCGAAAATGACCCGCGTTTCACAGAGAAACGACCATCGACCCAGGAAGCAATGAACATCACCCCACGGAGAAGTGCCCCACGTCCCACGAAGGAGCCACGCACCTCCGACGGAGAAGCGACCAGAGTTCGCGACAGGATCCTCGAAAACATTGCGCGCGTGGGCCAGTTGATCGAAGGTGAGGTCTGAGGCGTGTAGAGACGAGAAAAAACGCGCGCAGGAAAAGCCAGCAGGAACGAAATAATGATCCGCGACTTTAGAAGTTTGGTTTTGGATAATTTTAGGACAGGTCTTTTTAGCTACACTTGTTAGTTTTGTTTGAAACGACCTTCCACTAACAGCAGAACGAATATGTACACTACCTACAAAGCTAAACGTAGCTACGTTGTGCGTAGTCGGACAAACAAACCAGCGTTGGTCGTGGGAGACGGCGAGCTGGATTCGGGAGACGTCAGGACGACTGATAGTTGTATACCGAGGTCGTCGTCTGGTTGAACTGAATTAGTAGGCTAAACGTTTTGGGGTCAGTTGTGACATCGCTTGGAGCACTATTAGACGAAGTAGACGTGGTGGTTTCTTCCATAACCATGGACATTAGAAGGTCGATTGTGACAACTTTGCGTCGGCCACCGGTGTTAATAGTTTACCTTTTAGTCGCTCGGTCCTAGGTACTGAGACCGAAGGAAAAGTCAAAAACCCTCTGCGCGAAGAAGGTGAGCAAACACCTAGAGAGCTTCTCGGACACGTCCTCCGGTGCCTTCTGGGATCGGGGAGCGGGTGGACGTAGCTCACGCAGCTAGTGAGCCAATCGATCGGTGTAACTTCCGTAGTCAAAAGAGCAACTAGACAAGGCTGATGCTGCCAGCCGTCCGGGCAACCGTAGTAAAGTTGCGCTGGTGTTGTGTCGAAATCCGTTGTAACCGTGTTGCTTAAGCCTAGGAGGACGAGAGAAAGTGCTACAGCCCATGCGTGCTCTGCGTGCGCACGTAGTGTTGCATTCAACTAACAATGGAAACGCTCCGACGTGCAGGTGGCGTACGGATGATAGGTCGTCGTTGGACGTGGCGACAACCCGTCCTTAAGTATGCAGCAACAGTGGGGAAAATTGTGACCCACGGTCAGCGGTTATTATGGCAGGGCAGCCAAACGATGCAATGCAGCTTTCTAAAAATATTTTTACGACTGTTTCTGTAGAGCAGTTTTGGATAAGGACGACCTCATGCCATCTGGTAAATAGCTCGATACAAGTCAGCAGATACGCAGAACCTTTCGAAAGCAGCAGAGGACCTACAAGGTCGACGTGTACTTGCTGAAAACGTGCGCCTGGCTTGGGAAATGTGTCTACTGGGCCCCTCGTGTGCTTGTATGCCATCGCGCGTTGACTCGGAAGGCAAGCAGCTGCTCAAGTACGGACGTCCCGATTGACATTGCGTCAAACGAATCGTGCAGTTACAATTATAAACCGACACACGGGCGTCGTGCAACGTGCCGAACATTGTCTGCCACAACTCGCGTTGGACGACTGGGCGCTACGTGCCCGGCGATAAAGCGCAAGGTACAGTTCTGTCAGCTGAGGTCAGAGGAACGCTTCGTATGTCCAGTGAGAGAAACCAGCGGAGTAGATGAATCTTAGGATGGCTGCGTTGCGTTGAGGTCATGGCTGCCAAATGGGTAGCAGTGCCGGCGTCAGCGAGTAAAGGTTGCTTTCGGGAAGTGCATTGCCGACGACGGTGTGCGCACCTAACATTTGCCGTATATCGGTCGTAACCTAAGCGATATCGTCAAGGTGGCGCTATCTCTAGGAGAGTAGCGGTGGGTAGTATAGCCGAAGCGTTAAGCGAACAATGGTTGTCGCTTAATTCTTCGTCAGACTCATACAATGATATACATCATCAGTATAAAAGGTTATTGATCAGAAAATGGAACTTGGGGTCATGTTGGCAGTCATCTGTTCACATGACTAAAGTTAAGTGAAGTCACGGAGCACCATCAGTTCCCTCCCGGCTGATGGTCGATTTGCAGAAGTGTTAATGTTTGTGATATCTTCTGAACCCACAAGTCCAGGTTGGTCAGGCGTAGGCATAGTGCATCAGCGGTGGCATAGAAAATCTGCAGGGAAGACACCACAAAAGTCGAACGCGTACGAATCGAAGAAACGCTGCTCGGAAATGGATATCCGGAGAGGGTTACCGAGATCCATGAGGCAATACTACCAAAAGTATTAAAACGAACCACTGTAAGCAAACAGCTTCGCTTGACTCTTCCATTCAAAGGAAGCAGTGCGGCAGAGACATGTACGCGTCGAATACAGCAAAGCTGCAAAAAAGCGTTTAATGTGGCGCAGCTGAATGTATTGTCACAAGACTTGAGGACTGCGTGCCTGCGCATCTCCAACGAATGTTAATCTACCGGTTCATCTGCCCGTAAGGGTCCAGGTACGTTGGACGGACGACCAAGCATTTAGCTAAAAGAATTATGGAACATCTCTTAGGTGGGCTCTAAGACGGCGAGAATAGGACAAACTGCAGCGCAAATACGAACCAACTAACCAACACAGGCCAACAGATAAACAACCAACCAAACGTACAGGTTCTCTACAGATTAGCAACATGGCAAAGCCATCGTGTAAGAGCAAGCCTAATTGCAACCGCTGCCGCAGTATGCATACGCCTGACAAACCCGGCCTTGTGTGTAAAGCAGAAGATGATGCCAACACTATCAGTTCCGTGGCCGACCATCAGACGGGAGCGAACTGATGTTATTTCGCAACTTCAGTCAGGTGATCGGCCGACTGCCATCATGAGCGCCAGTTAACTTTTCTGATCATTGTTTTTCTACTTACGATTGCAACCGACCTTACGCTAATGTATATTATTGTATGGGCCTGACGAAGAATTAACCTGGTTTTCGCCAAGTATCGACTTTGTGACCGACCTTCCGTACGGTGCACCTATAGGGTTCGGCGATCACGCATATATATCCATTCGGTGTGTACTGTCAAGGCACCAACAGACCGCCGTTGAATTACTTCCGATTATTTGGCGGGTGGACTTAAGTGCATTGCAAGCAAACGCTTTATTCCCGAACTGTGAGACCTCGATGGCTGATTCTGTTCAGTTAGTCTGGGAGAAATTTAAGGCATACCTTACGAGGTTTTTACTCCCTATATTCCGCTCATGAGGAAAAGAGGGTTAGGGACACTTCCTCCCTGGATAGACACCACAGGCAAGCACTTACTCAAGGAACGGTCTAGATGCTGCAGAACCTACCAAGCAGCTCCATCAGCCACTTCTTATGATAGTTTTCAAGATGGTAGAAATAAATATAAGCAACATCTCAGGAGCGTTCGGTTCCAGCACGAGCAGGGTTTAGCTGGCTCGGTCGCATCTAATCCTAAGAAGTATTTTGCTAACGTCAAAAAACGCCGCGGTCCCAACTGCCAACATCAGCTTTGTTGCTAACAGACGAGACCTGGGCGCAAACGGACTATGGCAAGGCCATTAACTCAGTGATCAGTATACTGAGGGCTTTGTTTGGGAGACCGCTTTAACACAGGTTGGCTTGGTTTCAATAGTTCCAGAGGAATGTTGCTTAGATGAGTTTAACCTAACGATGAACCAGGTCTTCGATCTGCTGCAAGGCATTAATTTCTAAAGCTTCCGGTCCCGACTCACTTTATCCGAAGCGGTTGCACGAACTGGCCACCGAGCTGAGGGGTTCTCCCACCTGAATGTTCTCAAGGTCGCTTGACAGCGGCACCCTACCTTCGGAATGAAAAGATGCACTAATCTGTCCGACAGCGCAGGGGCCGCGAACTACCGGCCTGTCAGTTTGACGAGCGTATTTGTTTGAAAAGCCGATAAGGGATTAATTGGAGAAACATCTGAACAGATTCATCCGTCTCAGTGTTGGTCAACATGGGTTTCTCTGGGGAGTTTTGGGTCAGACTAATCTGCTTGTACCTCCAGAAAGCTTGGCCGAAGCGGTAGGCAGTGGCCACGCTGTAGGCGTGCTGTTCGTGAACATTTTGAAAGCACTTGACGCTGTTCCTCATCTTCGGCTGTCACTAGAGTTGTGATCTTACTGTATATCTGGTCGCGTCCTTTATTTGTTGTCTGCTTTCCTTGTGGCATGGGCATTAGCTTTGGCTCAGGCAAGCTGTTCTTAGCGGCGTCCAGCACCGCAGTGCTCGGTTTCGGGGCCATTGTTGTTCGCGATCTATGTAAATGTTTTGCCGGAGGAGCTAGGAGTGTCATCATTCATGGTTGCTGACGGCCTTAAGCTCTGGAATATTGTGGATATCCCGAGCATTCCTGAGGCAATTCAGTGTGGCCTGGATAAGCTCTGGGTATTGGCTACCTTATGGTGGATGCCCTTAAGTCGGAGCAGGTGCCCTGTACACCGAATCGCAGCTGTTAATCTGTTACCCGATATGTTGTCGGCGATGATGAACCTTCTGCTGCCCGTCAACTGGTTGAGTTAAGGGTGGTACACTCATCAGCACTGGATTCTGGGGTCAACCGGGATAAGACTGCTTGTGGGGGAGTTCGTATAACACTTTATCCGCCACATTTCCGTATTCTAACGGCCAGTTCGTTTATGAAGCAATGCTTGGCATTCGCCCCACCCCACCTGGAATGGTGTATCCAGGCTTGTCCAACAAGTCTTGTCCGAGACAAAATGGACTTTAGAATTTGTTACCGAGTGGTCACTCGAGTGGTGCAGAGTTTGCGGGTACGGACGGAGCTTGAACGCTTTCTTAGTATGGGGATGTACTCCATGCACTACCGAAGGTTATGAGAAGAGCCGATTCCCACTTTCCTACTTTGACGGGTAAGATGGGCCCGGACTTGTCACGGCTACTTAGTCCCGCTACGTTACTTTATCTCCGCGTCCAGTTCAACTTCGGGAGGGACTGGAACAATGGGAGAAACCCATGCGTGTTCCACCTTGTGTGGACCGTTGAGCCAGGAAATGATGAAGTGCTCAGTTATTGATGGAGCTAAAACGAAACACGCATAACGCACGCTGGCCAATCAGCTAATGCCCATGTTTCATTCCCCAGCGGTCCCTGCTTTGACAGTCAATTGAGGTAAGCAAAAGATCATACATCATCATTATACAAGTCAGCTTGAGGCAGGAAACACCTCAGCTACTGTGCCCTAATACAAAAAGCAAAAGAAAAATATATAAAACGGTCCCATGCCAGCTGCGCCACCAGCAACGGATAGGCATCGTTCCGGTAAGCTACCAGCCGGCTATTAAGCAACAAGGAAAATTATTATGTTTTACGCCACGAAATGAGACCGTACAATGAACAATAAACAATGAAATTATACGGGTTAAGAAGCGTTGCTTTACAAGTCCCGTTGGATAGTTGCAGGAGATATCAACATAACATTAATGATGATAAGGATAGTAAAATAGTTAATACGTTAAATATGAAAATAAGGGCTTATCGTTTGCTTCGCTGCAGTCCTGCGCTCTTCTTATATTCACAGCATCCACAGTTAACAACAAATAATTCCATGGTGAACTCCAGGTGCAGATGGTGACGTAGTGTTAAGTAACAAAGTGTAAGTAGATGAGCGCATTGTCCAACCGTCATTTAAATACTGTTAGTGTCGATGAAGATACGACCGATCCTGGGAGAGTATCCCACGGGTGACAGACACGAATGGAAAATAAATTTCGCCGGCACTCCCGACCACTGTATTTTTCTGCAAGTTTTAATGAGTGGCCTTTCAGGTTTGTATTGCTACTGAGTTGCAGTAAAGGGCGGCACACATGACGTGGGTCTCGCAGAATCAAGTATGCCATAAGCAGGTCACCCCTTAGTCTGCGATAGCTTCCATTGAACAAACCCAGTCGTCGCCGCCTCTCCTGGTAGGACCGATTGCGCATTCCAATTACTTTCTTAGATGCCCGGCGTTATGGCTCCTCCAGTGCATTAAGGTCGTGTTTCAGCCATGGATGCCAGGCTTGAATTGCATATCCGATATGGGGGCGAACATCCGCACTGAACATTTGTCGAAATATGGAGCTGTT
Source organism: Dicrocoelium dendriticum (assembly GCA_944474145.2). NCBI lineage: Eukaryota > Metazoa > Platyhelminthes > Trematoda > Plagiorchiida > Dicrocoeliidae > Dicrocoelium > Dicrocoelium dendriticum. The sequence goes on along the minus strand of OX104063.1, from coordinate 267,145,112 downwards.
TATTTGTCCAACAGCCCCTCCAACAGCCGACTCAACAGCCCCACGTGTCGGTTCCCGGTCTTTGAAGCCTTTTCGGATTGCCTGGATCAACCCAAGTCATCTTGAACCAGGACACCCAAGCCACGTTCGACAGTTGATTGTTGCAGTACAGCCGTTCCGAGTCGGTATGAGTAGCTGCTTTGATGTCGGATGGAAAGCACCTTGCATTTACTGACGTCGAAATGCAATAAATTTTGGGTCGACCATTGATACACAGTATCTAACTCACTCCGAAGCAAAGGTTGGTCGGTGCTCGCCTGGATCCTGCGCCGGATCTTGCTATCGTCGGCAAACAATATGAAGTTTGAAGCGATTCCATGTGCAAGTTCAGTAATAACCACCAAAAACTAAAGTGTACCTAGAACCGAGCCTTGCGGCACACCACACTCCACTTGTATGGGGTCCGAGAAAGAGCTCCGAAACCTGACCACTAATTGCCATTGAAATAGAAAGTTGGCGATCCAGCTTAAAAGAGGGTCTCCGATCCCGTAATGCTGCAGCTTGGATAGTAGTATCCGATGGTCTCGACGATCGAAAGCCTTGGAAAAATCCAGGTAGATCACATCAACACCTTCTCCAGCGTCAGCTGCCTCGGTCCAACTACTGCGTGCAATTAGCAAATTAGTTGTACATGACCGCTGTCGACGGAAACCGTGCTGTTCAGGAGTGATAAGGTTGCAGGTTTCCAGCTAGCACACCATTGCATCAGCAACTATGGATTCCAGGACCTTGGAGAATAAAGGAAGAGGGGTTACTGGGCGGTATTTGGATGGATCAATTCTGCTTCCACCTTTGTGAATCTGGCTTATTATTCCAAGCTTCCACATGGCGGGAACTTGGTTCTTGTCTAAGCAGTGCTGGAAAAGCTGAGCTAAATGTCCAGCCAGTTGGTTTGCTGCTGCTCCCAACGGCTCTGGACGTATGGTGCCGACCCCGGCGAGCTGTGTTTGCGTAGAGAGGTCAGCTCTTGCAATACAGCCTCTGCGGTAAAATTGATGTGGTTTAGTCCTGGTGAGCAGAATACAAAGCTTTGTAGATCGCTTGATGGCAAGACTCTTTGAAACGTGGGGTCGTATTGCATCTGCAGCGCGTTTGCAGCTTCCATAGAGGTTCTTGTTGGGCCATCAGCCGTCTTAAGTAGAGGAAATCATTGCCTCACCTTTCGTAGGCTATTAACTTGTTTGTGCAGCAGTTTGTGGTTAGCGCTGAACGTTTTTGCGATGTTCTGCTGATTGGCGGCTTTGGCTTCTCTTAACAGTTGAGTGCAGTGATTAGGTTGGGCTACGTATTTGTCCCAAGTTTCTGGTGCTGGAGCTTCTCTGTACACTCGCCATGCTGCGTTGCGTACTGTCATCCATTTTCGGATTCTGCTCCTAACGAAGGAAGCTGATTTGCACTTATTTCAAGCTTTTATCTCTGAAGCCTGTGCAACCAGCTGACTGAATATGTTGACGCACTCGTATCAGGCGACTTCCGGGTGTTCTTCTTCGAGGAAAGACCATGTTGTGGCGCGGACTAGCTGGGCGAGTCGGTCGTACCTTGTGATGGTTCGCACAGCCTCATCGTTCTCATTCAGATATTCTGCACAGCAGACGAAGTTGAAACTGATGACTGCTTGATCACTGCGACCTAACGGGCAGTCTAAAACCAACGCATCAATCATATGCTCCCCGTTGGTAAGCACAAGATCTAGCACAGATGGCGTGTCACCAGTTCTGAACCGAGTGGGCAAAGTGATGTAATTGTAAAGAGGAACCGTAGTTACTAGATCTTGTAGATTGGTTTTGAATTGTTCTCGGATCGTGGCGGGGGCTTCTAAACAATGTACGTTGAAAACGACCATGCTAAGAATGTGAGTGCACTTTGGTTGTGAGCTGCACCTTAAAGCAGCCGTTAGGTGGTAGTCGGTTTCGGGTGTTGAGTTAGGGGCGCGGTACACCAAGACAATAAGGTAAGCATCCCTGCCTTTTAACTGCAACCGGCACCAAAGAGAGTCAGGGAGCTGCGAGTCTGAATCCTCCACGGTTTCGCAATGTAAGTCGTTTCGGTAGTACAGGATTACCCCTCCTCCTTTTGTGAGCCTGTCGTTCCGGATCAGCGACATGCCGGGTAGCGACACTTCAGCGTCCGTCATTCCCGTGTGCAACCATGTCTCGGTGATACCAATGACACCATACGAGCCGGAAGCTTAGCGATCTTTCAGTTCAGCCAGTTTGTTAGAAAGTCCCTGAGCATTTGTATACAAGCAGGCCACTTTCTCGGTCTCCAGGAGCCCGCAGAGCGGTGAAGCTGTCAAGTGTGGGAGGATGCCGACCGATGGAAGGTCCGCAATTACTCATTTTTCTTGATGGGTAAATGATACCTTGTTTGCAACTTGATTCGACCAAGGTGCGTAGATGGTCGTGAGGCTAAGAGGGATGGGGCGGAACAAAGAAACTCACGGCACGAACGCCACTGAGGTTGGCTCCTTGCAAAATCAACAAGTGCATCCAGCCAAAATTATTCACCGTCTTTTGGACCTCAAGCAGGAAGCATTGGCGCTCCAATCGAGGCCAGCTCCGAAGTGGGGACCTATATTCCGCTCAACCAAGTCATCGCTGGCCACCTCTCTTCTTCCTCCATCCACATCTCCCGTGAGCAAACAACACACGTCGTGCAAGCCTGTGGGCTAGCATGCGCAACACGTGGCCCAGCCATTGGAGCATGTTGAATGAAATGACGGTGCCGAGCGGTTCAGTTCCTTTTGCTGTGCCGTAAACAAGGTGTCGAACACGCTCGCTGTTCAGCGGCGTTCCCGCCATAGGTGAGCAAAATTACGAAGGCACAGGTGGTCCAGCGTAGCTTACCTTTGTATGTCTTCCGCTCTTTAGGGGTCAGGTTGCACAGCACTACAATAAGGTCGAAGGTACCGCTGTGTTGTATACCTTACCCTTCAGAGCGAGAGTAACGTCGCGACGCCACCAAAGGTAGCGAAGGTTACCTGATCATGCCTTTCATGGGCGTGTCACTCATAGTCGAGAAAAAATAGTTATGTATTTATTTAAGTTAGCAAAAACATTTCGAGCTTTTGCTATACGGTTAGTTATCTCATCTATGATCCCAAAGGCGCTGATACAACTTCCCAGGTAGTTTAATTGCCGAACAACTTCTAGCAGATCCTCACTAAGGGTCAGCTATCCCTGCCAATGTTGAAAGATGGCTTGCATTTCGATGGTGCAAAACAAAGCCCGAAACGGCCGGCAACTGGTGCTAATTTGTCCAGTACGGCTTGGCCCGTCTGGCAGCTGTCACAGATGAGTGCAATATCGTCTGCATAGTCTAAGCCATGGAGTCGTTCCCTGTGATTAGCTCCACATTTTCAAGATCATGCCCTGCAAATGCCGTCTACATGCTTTCGTCCATAGGTAAGCTGAATGGGAAAGGTGACAGCGGACAGCCTTGTCTCACACCGCTGGAGACATTGAAAGTTGGCGACAGCTTGCCGTAAGCCCTAACTCTGCCCGTGCCACGCGCGTATAATGCTTGGATAATATTAACATATTGCTCTGGCACACCTTTTCTGAGTAGACACTTCCAAATGGCACATCCATCAACCGAATCGAAGCTGCCTTTGCTGTTGAGGAACACGATAACGGTGGGCCACCAATATATGTGACGGTGCTCCAATCACGGACGCAAGGTGCAGATGTGGTCGATGCTCCACAACCCGACGAAACACTGCTTGCACCTTAGGAATATGGCTTTCATTAGCTCCAGTCAGTCTGTGAGGAATTATGGATGCCAGTAATTTGGAGGCGATGGAGATCAGACTGATTCCTCTATGGTTGCCGCATTCCGAACGCGAGCCTCCATTGAAAATGGGAACGATAACGGAGCGGCTCCAATCGGTTGGGACAGGCTCCCGCTCCAGCAGTTTTACCAGTAGTTATGGTAAAGCAGCAACAATAGTAGAGCCTCCGAAGTCGAAGCGGGTTGGAGGGAGATCATCTGGTCGCGGCTTTGTTCAACTTCAACAGCCCTATCGCACGTTCGATTTCTGAGAGAGAGGGTGGATGCAAGGGAATAGCCCAGGTGGCAGGGCGCTCACTGGCCGGCGAAGAATCGAACAATGCTAGCCGATTAAATCGCTTTTCAAAATGCTCCGCCCAACGCTCCAAACGTTTTGAGAAATTGTGGATAGACTGTCCACTCTCGTCACGTATAGTTTCACTAACACCAGTGTTCCTGCTGCCCGGTTCCCGTATCAGACGGCATAATGTATGCGGTTTGCAAAGGGCAGCGGCCAATGCCGTCTCTGAGGCACGATGAGGCCACCAGAATTCGCGGTCCCGCTTCAGGCTAGCACGGAGTTTCGCCCGGAGCTCTTTGTGAGTTTCACTGTGTTCTCTTCCAGCCGGAATATGCCGGCTATTATGGATAAGTTCCGGAGACCGCGAAGGGACACAATATCCATGTTGGTTATTAAGCATGCCACATAAGGACTTGAAAGCTGCTAGTAAGATCTGGCAAACAAGTGGCCAATGACCATCCATTGTTTCCAGAGAGCGCTTGTTCAACTGGCATGTACCTCGGTACGCATCCAAAGCAGCTGGCTTCGTCAGTCGGCTGTTATTAATGCGTCCACAGCGTCGTCGTGGGCGTACGCCAAAACGCATCCGCAGGTCAGCACATACAAATGCATGGTGGGTAACCACACATGTGCTCCAAATCGAACGACAGACCTGGATGCAGCCTAGCCGGCGGTAACTGTTAGCTATGTGATCGATCTGCGTCCAAGGCTGATTACAGGCTGGTGGACGCCAAGTCATCCTCTGGCGGATGCTGCGTCGGAAGTTAATGCTCGCAAGCAATAGGCGGGCATCTTCACACAAATGAAGTAACCGCTCACCGTTACCACTACTGAAGCCTACACCGCGCTGACCGCCCAGATGCACTTCATCAGTGGACAACGGTCCAACTTGTGCGTTCCGATTCTCCGCCAGCACCAGCATGTCCGTGCTTCTTCGGTGGCAAAGGAGCTGGGTCAGTTGACGGTAGAAGACGTTCGTTACAGAATCCTCACGACAGCTTTTGGGCGCGTAGGCAGCGATGATGAATAGACACCTATTAGTCCCGCGCTACTTCGAAGTTTTGAACGAGCCAGCCAATCGGACCGCACACATCCGGCTACTGCTTGGGATCCAAGCAACCAGAGCAACTTCAGATCGGGGACTGGGGGCAATGCTAACCCTGGCTTGGCCGGTGCTCAAAGCTGCATCATCCCTCGATAGGCGCAATGAGAAAATACTGCTTGCGTCACCTGAAAATGATCGCAGGGGGAACACAGAGCTTGAGCCTTGCAGGGTGGTCACTGATAAGCAGCAGATAACGAAAGAGAGGGTCTCTAATGTTCGGGCAAGTGCTGCCTGTTGGCCGATCGGTAGTAATGTGCGTTCCCCGAGGCGTGCCAATCGGGAGGCTGCTCGAGTGCTCCAAATGGAAGCAGATGAACTGGAATGGACCGCGTGGTTGGACACGGCCCTGTCCGCAGGGGAGGAGTGACGTACCGCGTTAGCATTTGAGTGGCGCTTAGAAGATAAATGCCTAGCAAAACATGTTAGGGGAGGGCCAAGTATCGTGGGTGGAAAACAGGAGGAAGTAAGCGAAGTTGGAACGGAAGGCACGAATGTAAAAGCGTAAGGGGCATAGGAAGACGGAAAGGCTTGAGCAGTGGCATCCACACCCCTATCCACCATGCCCGATGCAGCAGATAGGGCGCAGTTGTTTATCCTCTGCGGTGGCTAGAGCAGCAAGAAATTGTTTGCCGGATGATTCATAGTATTGCTTAGGCAGGGTACTGTCGGGCTGCCCAGGCTTAGACAGGAGAACGATTAGGGTTCTCAACCAAAGCCTTTGGTTCAAAATCTTTACCGCAAGGCAGCGGGTCTGGCGTTGGGCTAGAAGAAGTCCGTTTTAAGGAATAAGGTGCCGCTGTCATTTCAACTCCAACCTGGAGGACCAGGTGGCTGCGTTTGGCTGGTCTCTAAACATAGACCAATCTGGTCTGAGTGCCTCTGAAGGTGCAAACGCATCACCCAGCATGGCTCAATGGATGGCTGAGGCACACAAACCACCGCCCCACCGTAACGTCTAGCCATATTGCAATGCAAATTATAGGAAGAGCAATCGAAAGTACAGATTAAGGAAGTGCACTTGAAATAAGCGAAAATAATACCAATGAGTGAAGAAGTGAAAATCGAAGTACGAACGTGTGAGTCACTCCGGAAAATGCAGAGGTTTCGTGTTGTTACCTAAGTGCGTCAAGTTGGCGCCCAAACTCGTAAATCGTGCTTTCCCTGATAACACTTTCTGGAAGCCATTTTAAGCGCTCGGTAACTCTGCTCGACAGCCGGATTTCAGCTCTACTCCCATCGGACCACGGTTTGTCCAGCTTCAAGGAATGACCGCGTGGAACAGGCGATCTAGCGAAACTGGGTAACCAGGGTAAAGCTGTAACAGCCTTCCCAGTTAGGGTACGGTAGTTTAGGATTTGGTCTTCTCTAAGCCTTCGGTAGTGCACTGAATGTATTCCCAAACTACGTAGACTCTCGGGGTAGGACCGTCCCCCTATACCCTTGAGTAACCTGGCACCCACCCGTAAAACTCTCTAGCTCCATTTTGTCCCAGACGACGCAGAGCGGACAAGCCTGGACGCAGTAATCCAGAGGAAGCCAAACGAAAGCCGAGAACAGTTTCGTAATGGTTCCGCCCGTAAAGCCTCCGAAAGGACGTCTTATTAGCCACAACAATCGAAAAGATCTGTTTGCGGCCTCTTACAGGTTTTGCTTGTGTGCAACGCCGCAGGATTTACGACCAGGTCAACCTGGTTAGTCGCACGGGGAAGTTCGGCCCCACCGACCAAGCGTTTCGCAGGCGGAAACCCTCCCCCAAATCGAAGAACGGTGTACTTTGCCTGATTTATGGGCAATAACCATAAAGTAGACTAGTCACAAAGCTTATCCAATGCTCGCCGAATAGCTTCGAAATCCTTAGGGACATCGACAATGTTCCACAGCTTCAGCTCATCAGCAAGTAGCAGCGATTGCACCTCAAGCTTTGCAGATATGCCATTTACAAAGTTAGGGAAGAGCAGAGGTCCAAGGACCGAGCACTTCGGCACCGGAATGAGGACAGAGGGCCTAAACACTGGGCCCCGGTCTAACCATGCACACCGTTCTCTACCCTCCAAGAAGGCAGTCGCCCGATGGGGGGCACGGCCAGTTACTCCGTAGGAGGTCAGATTTGGCGCGAGCCTTAAATGAGCTACCCTGTCAACTGCCTACGAAAAGCACGTCCAGTGCGTGGTCATTATCCACTGTATCCGTTTAACTTTCGCAAGCCATCAGTAAGTGCCTCAGCCACGGAAAACCTTTCCGGAATCCGTGTTGTACGTTGCTGTAGATGTAATCTAACCAGTTTACTCTCCAATGAATCTCGCGCCTGTTTCTTGAGGAGTTTGGCTACTACACTTCTGAGGCTAACTGGCCTGTAATTTGTAGGCACACTCCTGTCCCCAGGTTTGAAGCTGGGACAAAGGACAATTTCCTTCCATTTGGAAGGCAATGTACAGCTGGTAAGCGTTTGCTGAAACACCAAAGCGAGCAGTCCATTTTGTTCCGCTGTCAGTTCGTGCAGCTGGTTGGGTTGAAGTAAACCAGGCCCGTGTGCCTTAGAAGGGTCAAGCCCTTTTAACGGTCTGCGTACTTCCGTCTCCACTACAGTAACTTCAAATAGTCTTGAAGTCTCTGGGCTCCTGCAAACATGCTCAACGCCTGCCGGAAAGGTTTGTTTTATAAAAGCTGCCGCATGTTGCCCAGTAAGTAGGCATGCCTTGTCATATTCCGTATGCGCATGAGTACCAACCTCACGCAACATAGCCAGTTACAATTTGCCATTCAGTGGATTGGTGGCAGTGTTCCAGGACGTGGTGGGTTTTCGCCTGGCAAGCGTTCTCCCTACAAAAAGCCACAAATGTCCGTTTAACAACACTGCAACGTGGCGTATGTGACTCGCCACCGAATAAAGTCACAGCCCATAACTTTACACTGGCAGGTCAACTAGCGTCACAATTCTACATAGGATCGTTACACTGGGACTTCTACATTTGTATATACTGTTGTCGTTTTACATCCTACGACACGTTACCCTTTTCCTTCCTTGTGTGCGGGCTCTTCCATTACCTTTCAATGGATCATTCAGGATTCTCAATCTCTTATTAGCTGAGGTCCCGTATTTTACGACAACCAACTTATTGTTTCGCATTTTCAGCATTGTACAGTTCCAATCATGGCTATATGAACAATTTTCTACGTTACTGTTACAATTGCATTAAAATGTTTGTACCGTTGAACCTATCTGATCATGCCTCCACGAGCGTGCCTCGCATAGTCGAGAATAAAATATTTATTTGTTTATTTATTTATTATTGGCTGGCTAGCCCAACTACCCTTCGTGGTGTCAGCTCGGGGAGTTTGGGCTTATCCTGTTCCAGCGAAGGGTTTGGCGGACGTGTTCCAGAACGTGGGCTTTTGCCTGGCACGCCTGCTCCCTATAAAAGCCACATATGTCCGGTTAACAACCCTGTGATATGACGGATGTGGCTCGTCACTAACTAAAGTCTTGGCGCCTTGCTGCCCTCTGAGTGGCGTTGTAAGTTAAGGGTTGTTGGGCCCCTGGTCCTATGCAGCCCTAAAGGCGCATGAACCACTCGGTTAGTAGCCGGCTCCTAATGGGTTGGGATACCCGCATATCGCCCAACCGCCTTGTAAGTTAGAGCATTAATCAAAGGCCCAGGTTGGGCTCCTAAGCCACTCCTCTACTTCGGCCTGCGCAACTGGGTAATATCTCGCCCACTGACGAACCGTGGACTTACAACCACAACCATTCACCCGCTCACTTGCTGCTACCATGCTACGCACTCAGGCCACTGCGTAAGCTGCACAAGCGCACCCCACTAGTTTACCTTCTCTCTCACCTGGTCAGTACAGACGCCCCTTAGCTTCTCAGTTACAGGTGTTTATTACTCAATTATTCGCTGCTATGTTTGCAAAACTTACCCATGTATAAGTCCAACAGACTCACTGGCTTTCCCAGGGTCAGCATATTCTACGCTCCCCAGCGAATCTTCCCACGCAACAGTTGTATCCTAGCAGAACGATCCTGTGTTTTCTTTTCTCAACGGCGCAACGCTCTGTAACCAAGGTATACGGTAGGAACCAACCTATAGGGCATTGTTTCCGATGAATATTCAAAAGACACTTTTAGCATAATCAGTTACACATTGCAAATCATATGTTTCCACTAATTGTTAGACCATAGGATATAAATAGTGCTTATTCCCACGTCTGTTCTTTGCAGACCTGTTTGTCTCCCACCTTCCCTTTATCCGAGGTCTGGAACTTCCTGGGGAGCTGGGATCGGACAGTGAAAGAGCTTGTGCCTGGGACAGGACATAGAAACCCCCAAGGACCTACAAAGAACACGGCTGTACAATAAGTGGATAAAAATGCACTCACTACCATGACCGTCGTCCAGTAATGGTAGCTGGAAATGACGCCTTCATACTCCTGCGAAGTACACATAATCCTGTAAATTCTAGAAGCAAGAATCGGAAGTTTTGCTCACCTGGACACGAAGATGACAAAGGTCTAACCCTCCATGGCCTCAGCCATTTTAGCCGCCCCGACTAAAAATAACCTGTTCAGCTAACAGAGAAAATTGGATGACAATAGACGGCGGTTAGCCGAGGGTTAAATCAGTCGACGAGCTGCTTTGCCAGTTTTACATTAGTGTACAAACGGATTTCTGACAGTGTTTCAGGACGTGGTGGGTTTTCGCCTCGCAAGCGTTCTCCCTATAAAAAGCCACAAATATCCGCTTAACAACACTGCGACGTGGCGTATGTGACTCGCCACTGAATAAAGTCACTGCCCACAACTACATACTTGCAAGCCGACCAGAATCCTAATGTAATATTTTCCTGACAAGTTTTCACTACAAACGGAATGCCCAGCCTGTTTACACTACGCACGCCAGAACCCAACTTTTCGTCATGCATTGACGAATTTATAACTCAAGATTAATTTTACAACTTCCAAAGCCTACACAACTTTCGGCTTACTGCCGGTTACATACATAGCAACATGTTTGTTGCGAAACATAATTGCTTGTAAACGTTGATCATGCCTGGTCTGGTGTGTCTTGAAAATTCAAGAATATACTATTTATTTATTTATTGTACCATTCACACCCATTTTTACCTGCTTCCTCTATGGCGATCAACCCCACCTGCACTGATGGACCTGTTCCCGTGACCTCTGCCAACTCAACCAGACAGTACTCAACCGAAAGCTGCCGGTCCCAAAGTCGCCCATCCTCCCTCCGGCAACTTAGAATGCAGTTCAAACTTGCAGACATCAATGCACGCATATTACTGCAGTACGGTCAGCAAGGTGGACGCGCACGCACGCCAGAGACCTTTGGAATTGATAGCTGCTGCCTGAATGAAACACGACTCCAGGAATCTAACTCAGTATGCCAGCTGGTGTCACCGCTCCACACACTAATCCACTTCCATCTACGCCTCTCAAGTGACGTCGAGTCTGCCGCATCTAGGCAAGCTGGTGTTGGAATCGCCCACAGTGGTAGGGTCGAGACTGCTTTGATTGATTAGATTCCGATCAATAGCCGCCTATGTGCAAGGAGGCTCCATGCTTCTTGTAAATTTAGCGGACGTCGAGTCGAAAAGCATGCTCTCTTCGTGATCTGCCTACGCGCCCACCGACTGTAGCTGGGACACCGTCAGACAACTTCTGCCAGCACCTTCATCATTTGCTCCTAAGAGCTTCTACAACAGTCACCATTGTTTTGTTAGGTGACTTCAAATCGCATGTCGGTCGTCTGCTGCCACGTGAGCGCCATCTCGGGGGACCGTACGGATATAATGAGGTTTGTTCCGACAGTGAAGGGAGACTGCTCAGTCTGGGTGCTGATCATCAACTATTTCACTCCAGCACCAGCTTTCATCATGCCGGACGCCAGTACACTACTTGACGCCTCACATCATCTACCCAGCGCTGACTACAGCTTGAGCACATAGCTATAATTCGCAGCTGGTGCGACAGCTTACCCGACTACCTGTGGCTTGGTTCAACGTGCGCTGATACGGATTATGCGTTGATATGGGCGAGCGTTTGAATGCGTTTTGATGGTTTGCCTAGGTCAAACCACACCCTACTGAACACATACAATTTGGAGGACCCAATGGTGATGATGGAGTATCTAAAAAGGCTTCGTGAAAAGCTCGCTCACTTACACTCTGGATGTTGATCAACACTGGTCTGGTCTGCAACAAGCCTTGCTATCCTCGAGTCTGTCCATCTGTGGCCATGCTCGCTCCACTCCCAGAAGCTAGATCTCGGGAAGGTCCTCGGAATTGTTAGATCGCCGACGGGCGGTGCCTGGTGGCGCAGAGTACAACGAACACCGCCGGTCTAATACGCAACAGTTGACAGCAAGCATTTGCTCTGTTAGTGCAGCCTGGTGGTTAAAACAAGCAGATGAGATGGAAGCCGCAGCATCAACTGGCGACTTCCGTGGTTTATTTTACCTCCTCAGGGTCACTGGCTACGGTTTCTACCCTACCAGCCGGACGCGTTGCGACTCAGACGGCACGAAGATCACCAACCTTCACAGGCGATTAGGTCACTGGGAAGAGCATTTCGCTCTTCAATACAACCATCCAACACAGCCCCATGGGACACATCCAGCCCCAATGTATGATGCCTGGCCCGTCTCCACCGCCCCTTAATTGAAGCAAAGATTCGAAATGCTAGCCAACCTTTGAAACACCACCAGTCTCCGTGTCCCGAGAAACCTACAATCTGCTCTATTAAAAGATGAAGGGGGTGTACTTGTCAGCGTAATCCTATCGCCGTTCTTGAAAGTTCGGATTGAGGAAGTTTCCGAACTGTTAGGGAGAATCGGTCATTGTTCCGTTTCACAAGACGGGCTCCCGCGACGCTTGCTGCAACTAGAGCAGAAGCTCGGTAAACTCGGTCGCGTCTAAAATCTTCATGTCGGCCCTAATAAGCGGGCTTTCAACGACTAGAGAGAAGTTTTCCCGAAAAGAACCAGCAGGATTACTTTCACGCCTCGGCTCCATAAACCAACTTTTCAGGCTTCGCCAATTCCTTGAACTTCGTCACATCCACCGGCGGCCAACAATCGTAGGTCTCTTGGATATCCGAGGGGCATTGGTTTCAGTAGATAGACGTACGTTATGGAACTGTTTACTGAGGAAAGGTGTGCCCGACAAGTTTGTAACTATCCTGAAAGAACTTTACAGGCACACTTTGGGCACAGTCGGGGCTTACAGCTCGCACGATTCATCATTTGCTGTGCTCAGCGGTGTTCGCCAAGGTTGCCTTTTTCATCGTTCCTCTACAATTTCTCCACCGAAGATGTTCTCCAAAGAGCAATGGAAGGTGTCCAAGACTGCTGTGTTGAGCTCCACCCTGGAGACAGAGTCACCTACTTGGACTAAGTTAAAGATAACGCCTTGCTGGGGGAGGACCCACCATCCGCTCAGAGCGTTTTGGACAGCCTGGCGCTGGAGACGTCTAAGTACGGCTTATGCTTTACACCCAGCCAATGTAAAACGCTGCTCTAGAACTGGCAGTTGCCTGAACCCGCCCTCACCACGTCTGGACATGTTCTGGAGCAGGTCCGTAGCTTTACTTATCTAAGGAGTTGCCTCCCGGCTAGTCGCGACGTTGGAGGTGAAGTCTCACAACTGATTGCAAAGACCCGCCTTACATTCATCAAACTGGGACCCTATGGCATCGTCGTGATGTCAGTCTCAATCTCAAGGGAAGGATGTACAATGCTTCCGTCCGTGCAGTACTCTTGTACGGATGTGAGACGGCCTATGCGCATGGAAGATATGAAGCGGCTGTCCGTCTTCGACAATCGCAGCCTACAAACGATTGCTCGGGCGCGGTGGCCACACCACGTAAGCGACGCAGAGGTGAGAGACCGCATGCGTAGGACTAATAGTGCCAGTCTTCAGAGGTTATGCTCCGACATCGCAGGCGTTGGCTCAGGCACGTTCTGCGGGTGCCAGCTCAGCGCCTTCCGCGACGAGCTTTAGCTACACTGTCAAGGAGCGATTGGAAAGGTGCCGCGGTGCACAGCCAATGACGTGGAGGAGGAGTATGAAAATGCAAACTCAAGTTTGGCAGCAGTCGGACCTGTTTGTCTTCCAGGGTGAGAACCACGAGCTGCTAACTCGCAGTGGCTGGAAGCATTAGGCATCGTGTCCCACAACAGACATCAGTGGCGTCAATGTATTCCCACAGCTTACACTCATTGCGCCTATCCAAGTTATCCTCGTGCGCATGATCTCATTCGCGCTGAGCTCGCTCCTGAGTATTGGCGGCCCTCGGACCATTGCTAATTGTTGCTTGGCTAGTACTTCCATTAGTATGCTCAACTTAACACTCCTCCTATTCCTATGCTCTTTACCTTATGCTCGCACCGGTATACTATTGAGACCGTACTTGTCATAACGACACCCAATGCACGGCAGTTTGGTCCCCTGTGACCATTTTCCTAGATTCTGAAGGCTTTTGCACTGTAGAATCATTAACGCTTTAGTGTAATTACTCTTACGAACTACTCCTCGTATTGCCGTCAGCATTCATTCTCTCCTAGCCGATCCCTTGAAATTCCTTTTCCTCTTGGAATGTTGCTCTACCTGTCTTGCTCCCGCATTCGGTCTCAACCTAGTTGTCCTCAGTTTCACCTAAGATGCCTCTCGCATTCTGGCTTCTGCCATCATCATCGGTTTACCTGTTTCTCTAAAACCATCGCATCATTCGCTTAACTTTTGTTAAAACGCTTTGTTATATCGGTCTTTTGACCCTGCGCGTGCAGAAACTTCTTCCAACGTAGTAGCTGTAGTCTGAGTCACACCGGCGACGTAATGTATGGAACGCGCTTGCGAATTATGTATACTAAACAAAATTACATAAGTTTGAATGTATCATAGGCACCGGTGAGCGCCACCAGTATGTGTTCTTGCTTCTTGATTCATTGCTGTATCTGTTTGACCCGACCTAAAACTAAAGATGCATCGCTTGTCACATGCTTTACATCATTGTGTAGTGTTGATTTAGATGCATCACAAAAACGACAGGATGGTCCTTTAAAGTAACTACACCAAAATCGGGCTAGGAACGAGATACTGCAACTATTGCAGAAAACGAAACCTTCAGAGCGTTATCGAAATGTGACTCTGATATGCGCGATACCGATACGGAACCAACAATTCTGTCTATCGCTTCACCCATTACTCCCATCATCAGGAGTGAACGAAATAATGCAGGAACATTTTGCGGAAATCCGCCTATTCCCTGTAATGCACGCCAAAGGTGTCTGCTGCCCACACCTACAACGAACCGAGCAAACATCCGCAGGACACAAGTAACCCAGTTTCACAAAAATGTTAACAAGCAAGAACCTGAGCACCGGATGGCACACGCCAACGCTTGGACTCATGCGAGGAAGCCAGCAACCGAAAAACCATCTTCCCCAAGATATCAGTCTTTGATGGGGTCTGCGAACATGGCTAGGCTACAACATCCACGAGTAAACCGTTGCTTAGTTGGAGCTCCCAAGTTAGGAGCCTGCGCCCCGACTTACCAACAATCGCCCAAAACACCACACTCGATACAATCTATTCCTGGTCATAGTTCTTACGGTACTCCCCATCGTACTAGAAGTACCAAAGCTGCAGGCTCCACTATTACCAACCACTTACCAAAATCTGGACAGTCACAGTTTGTGAATCTGTATGACATAACCGCACACAACACAGCCCCCTATACCACCGTCCCTTTTTATGGGACAATACAGGGTATGGTCCACCGCAACCAACTCATCAATAGCTGGCACCTGCCCTACTTTATCTCCGAAATCTTCTATGTTCATTACAGCCCCTCCAAACCGCTGGTTTTCGCCATTCGAGTAGATCCAGCAAGCCCCAGGTTTCCTCTTGGCATTTCGATGGCAAATATTCAGCAGTATCAAACTTTGCCATCCCCTGATCTCACATATGCGCAGCGTTTACCTAATAAACGCAACTCTATCTTCCATAACTCCTCGCTGCCCCCTCCCCTACCATGAAGATGAAAATTGCCCAAGTTAGTCCGCAGCAAACACTCTCACATAGCGATCCGCTTCCGCCCACAAAGTACATTGATGATCCGGTCTTCCCCCATTGCGCTGTTCCATCCATCCACCCTCGGTCCATCCTAGGGACCACCTTAGCCCCACCCATCTCCGTCTTATTGCCACCAACACAACCATGCAGAGGAACTGAGAGTAATCTACCGCATGATTTAAATGCCGACGAAACTAAATAAATATTAAATAAAGATAGTTTTTTCTTGAATTTGTCGAGACACACCAAGCAAGACATGATCAATATTTACATGTAATATTGCTTCGCAACAAACACGTTGCTATGAGTGTAGGCGGCAGTAAGCCGAATATTGTACAGGCTGCGGAAATTGTGTGAGTAATCATGAGGGATAGAGTCTTCAATGAATGACGAAACGTTGAATTCTAGCGTGCGTAGTGTAAACCGTCAGGGCACTACATGTGTAATGAAGACGATACATATAGACACGGTGTAACTTATTATTGAAAGTGTCAGGGCAATATTGAATAATGATTCTGGTCGACTTGCCAGTAGGTTGTTCTGGGCAGTGACTTTATTCAGTGGCGAGTCACATCCGCCACGTCGCAGTGTTGTTATACGGACATTTATGGCTTTTTATAGGGAGAACGCTTGACAGGCGAAAACCCACCACGTCCTGGAACACTGTCAGAATTTTGTCGGTGTACTAATATACAACTGGCAGACCAAGTTGTCGACTAATTTCAAACTTAAATATCCGCAGCCAAATAACCTTCAGTTACCTCAGTTATTTGATCAGGTATCTTGGGCCGCCATAATGGCTGAGGCGAATCGAAGATGGGGGCTTCACGAAGAATCGTCTTTGTGGGTATTCAGGTGGGCGACACGTCAGTTTCTTGCGTCAGGATTTTTCAGGAGTATGTATTCTTTTCAGGAATGTGAAGTTCTCGAATCCAGCTATCATCACTGGACAGCGGTCATGGTATTGAGTGCTGTTGTATCCGTTTGTTGTACAGCCATGTGCTTCATAGGTTCTTATTGGTTGTCCTGTCCCGTACAAAAGCGGTTACTCGGTCCAATCCCAGATCCCCAAGAAGTTCCGGACCTCGGAGAAAAGGAAGTTGAGGGTCAACCTAGGTCGCAACAGGAGTGGCAACAAACATTGTTAAAATCGTATGTTCTAACATTTATAGTGGGACAAATTATGTACAATGTGCAGCAATAATTGTACTGAAAGTGTCTTGAATGTTTTTCAAAAGCAGTGGCCCTGTAATTTGGTTGTTACTATCTACATGGAACACAGAGCGTTGTGCCATTAAGCAGAAACGCAGTATCAGTTTACTATGATGCGACTATTGCGCGGAAAGACAGAAAGCAGAGTTCAGGGACCAGCGGTGTTTGAATGGTGGATGGACGCCTGGTGGCCAGCCTACATCGAAAGAGATAAAGAAGTCAGTTGGTGGTAAGTCAGCGGCTAGATAGCACTCAAGCGTTGAGTAAAAATTATCGGGTGATCAAGAAAGAAAGAAGACACGAGGGTACTACGAGTATAGTGCTATGGCCTATTGCAATAGGAAATGTCTATGAGAGTTAAACTCCTAAAACGTAATTGTTGAAACACTTGCTGCTCAGATACTGAGTCCTGTTATGGTGCTAAGATTTTAGTGCTAAGGTAGACTGGTCTGGAAAATGCCAGTGCAGGATCTGGAATCCTATATGAGCAGGCGTCACAGACGTTACAGCAAGCAATGGATAAATGGAGTTTAGAAGGGAGAGGCAATGGAGCAACTGTGCGCAGGCCACATGAGTTATGTTCGCTCCACAGAAGAAAGTTAAGAAAGTTATTTTGAAGAGATGACAACGAACGGATGAAGCGCAAGCATACGATATGGTTGGTAAATAGTTCGCAGCATAAAAGGCGAAGATGCTGCGACGCACAGATGATGAAATCATGTCGTGGTGCTAATGTAATAAAAGTAGGGAAGCGTGAGCAGGGAGAAGCTGGTGAGAGGGCCGAACTAAAAGTAATTAGCTGTCACGGACGAGTGACAGCTGGGCATCAAGCAAGTAGCGAGTAATGAATAAATGAACGTCTAGAATAGAGAGGCTAAGGAACAGCTTTGGGCAGGCCATATGAGTTATGTTGTATCTGCAGAAGCGAGCTAGGAAAGGTTTCATGATGGAAAGACAGTGAACGGGTGGAGAGAAGGCAAAAAGTAAATTTGTTAAATAGTTCAGAGCATAAAAGGCAAAGACGCGCAGATGGTGAAATCTTGAGGTGGTGCCAATGTGATAAAAGTAAGGTAGCCTGAGCAAGGGAAGCCGGTGAGAGGGTTGAACTACAAGAAATTAGCTGTCATGGACGATGGACAGCTGTGCATCTAGCAAGGAGCAGCTGTGCCCTGACCGGATGAGTTAAAGCAGGTGGCCAGACGAGAGCTAAAACGGTCGAATAAAAAAGAACAGTGGACAGGAAGAATGCAAGCGTGCGGTGAGCTGATTGAGGGAGTCATATCATATAATGCTGAACCACGGCGGTGTATGGTGCTATGGTGCTGGGATACTACTACTTTGGAAAGAGCCTGGGAAAGTTAGTCCAATAGCTGGAGGCTTACGGGTGAAAAATTCGAAGACATTAAAACAATTAAGAGATATGAGAACGTCTAGAATAGAGAGGCTAAGGAGCAGCTGAGCACCGACTTGAAGAGTTGGAAGGTGTGCTAGGAGAAAGCTGAAAGTTTAGTTGGAAGGACATAAAAGAGTCGGAGTGCATGCATACATTAAGTCTGCTGAGGACATCGCAGCATATGAGTCAGAGGCGTGCAGATACTGAGTCCTGTTATAGTGCAAAGGTTTTAGTACTAAGGTAGACTGGTCTGGAAAATGCCAGTGCAGGATCTGGAATCCTATATGAGCAGGCGTCACAGACGTTACAGCAAGCAATGGATAAATGGAGTTTAGAAGGGAGAGGCAATGGAGCAACTGTGCGCAGGCCACATGAGTTATGTTCGCTCCACAGAAGAAAGTTAAGAAAGTTATTTTGAAGAGATGACAACGAACGGATGAAGCGCAAGCATACGATATGGTTGGTAAATAGTTCGCAGCATAAAAGGCGAAGATGCTGCGACGCACAGATGATGAAATCATGTCGTGGTGCTAATGTAATAAAAGTAGGGAAGCGTGAGCAGGGAGAAGCTGGTGAGAGGGCTGAACTAAAAGTAATTAGCTGTCACGGACGAGTGACAGCTGAGCATCAAGCAAGTAGCGAGTAATGAATAAATGAACGTCTAGAATGGAGAGGCTTATGCTGAGTTATGTTGTATCTGCAGAAGCGAGCTAGGAAAGGTTTCATTATTGTAGGACAGTGAACGGGAAGAGCGCATGCATACAATACAGCTTTTAGATAGTTCAGTGCATAAGGACATAAGGAGCAGCATTGAGCAGATATTCAAATAATGAAGGGTATGTAATAGTATATAACTAAAAATGCTTGAGGCGGGAGAAGCCAGTGAGAAAGCTACATTGCAATTATTTATGTGTCGCGGAAGAGAAGGTGACAGCTGTGCATCTAGCAAGAAAGCCTGTGCCGGGATTAGCCGGTAAGAGAGCTAAACTGCAGTTTACGTAGGTGTCATAGATGTAGTGAGGAATAAATAATTGAACGTCTAGAAAGGAGCGGTTGCGCGTGGACTACTTGATTGTTTACTGGACAAAAGGGAGCTAAGGTTACATGATGCAAGGACAGCGAACGGAAGAAGCGCAGGCATGCAATATGGTAGCTAAATAGTTCAAAGCCTAGAGGCTAAGACACAGCGACGCGCAGATAGACAAATTATGCTAGGGTGCTAATGAGATATTACAAAGGTAGCTGGAGCTGTGGAAAAGCCGGTAAGGAAGCTGAGCTACAGTTACTTAGGTGTTACAGACAGGCAAGTGACAGCTGGGCATCTATCAAGCAGCGGCTGTGCGCTGACCTGATGACATAAGGAAGGTCGCCAGAAGAGAACTAAAAACGTTGAATGAAGAAAGTACAGCAGACATGGAGAATGCAAGCATACAGTAAGTTGTCTGAGTGAGTCACAGCACCTGAAGCGAGCTAAAAGAGATTAAATGAAGAGTGGACAGAAAACGGAAAGAATGCATACTATGGTAGACTGAGCCGGAAAAAGCAGATGAGAGAAGTGGACTACAATTGGACTACATTGGATTTGAGTGAGATAGGATGGGGAAAATGCTTATATGTGGTCAAGACCATTTTCCCACTGTTCGTCTTCAAGTCGGTTAATGCTTAAAAGAGTAAAAACCTGACTGACTATGAGGTACCTATTAAGTGCTGTACGGCAGTGGATTATATTATCAGCTGCACGCACCTTATGTGGAAACCTATTCCACACATACGCATATCTGTAAAGATAGAAGTTTGCACGGGTACTACTGTGGGCTTAGGGCAAGATAATGGAGTGCGGTCTATTACGAAGAGGGTACGAAATGTTGGCCGATGATAGGAAGGGAGTTAGTGAGTTCGCAAGAGGATTAATGTTAAGCTGATCTCGGAAGATGAAGTTACTTTCCAGCCTGCGCAACCATAAAGGCTTTAGCACGAGTTTGATGCACCGACCACGATAGTTGAGAGTAGAGTTTCCCAGAAGACTTTTGGTAAACGATCGTTGAACCTTTTCAATGGCTACTCTATCGCATTTTCTGGAGTTGGTAAAAACAATGGAGCAGTATTCTAGCATAGGTTGGGCGCAGGTTTTATATAGAGCAATCCTAGACCCTTGCAGTTTCATGGAGTTGAATATGTAGCTTATAAGGGCGCGTGCTTTTGCTGAGCAATGGCTCACTTGCTCTGCAAAGTTCAGCGAACTGGAGTAACGTACACCTAGGTCTCGAACTGTTAGGCTGTTAGCAAGTGGAATGCCTTGAAGCGCTAGCGCCTTGGGCGGAACGATGCATCGGTATGAGAGGACGTTGCATTTAGCCGGTGAGAATGCCAGATTCCAATTGTTGCACTAAACATCTGGAGCCCTAAGTTCGCTTTGAATCTGGGGAAGACCAGCTTGAATGTTTGATGGGTGAATGGAGAACACCATTTTGATATCATCTGCAAACAGATAGGACTTTCCATATTGTATTACCTGGAATACGTCATTGATATATAGGAAGAATAACAGTGGGCCTAGTACGCTGCCCTGAAAAACGCCACTTGTGACTGGTTTGGGGAGTGATATAGACTCGTTCACCTTTACTGCTTGCGTGCGAGATGAGAGATAAGATTGGAACCATGAGAGCATGCGGCCTGAGATTCCGTAGGATTCTTGCTTTACTAATAATTCCGAGTATGGCACTCTGCCAAAAGCTTTTCTCATATCAAGGAAGATCATGACTAGTGCTTGTTTAGCATCAAGCTGTGCAGTCACATTGTTAAGAAACTCAAATTGGCAAGCCTGACAAGATTTGGACGGTAAAAATCCGTGTTGTTGCCTACTGATAATTTTGCGACTAAGCAGAAAGTTCAGCAGGTTCTCCTTAACAATTCTTTCCATCACTCTCGAGGCAATAGGCGTATGGCTGATGAGGCGGTAGTTTTCTAGGTTTTGACGGCTACCTTGTTTACGTCTAGGGATGACTATAAAATGCTTCCACCTGTTTGGATACACGGCGAATTGCATTGAGAGTGTAAATAAGTTAAGCAGTAGAACAGGAAGGTCCTGACCACCGAGTATCAGCAGTGCAGATGGGAGACCATCAGTGCCAGGGTATAGTGCCAGCTTAAGAGATCTGATTACTCGGGTTATGGAACGTAGGTTGAAGGTAATAATGTCTAGCGAGCCGTGGGTAAGTTTGGGCACAGCAGTCGGTAAGATCAGGTTGATGTCAGTGAAGCAATCGCAGAAGTGGCGATTGAGAATCTCAGCTATTTTCTTAGGATCGCTGATTACGGACTCATCAGAGAGTCTTAGGGAGGTGATGGATGCTGCTGTGCGATTGTTTCTATATTTCAATAGCTGAGTGAGGGACTTGGTTTTATTGTTGCTGTTATAGGCGGCGCGCTCTTCAGCTAGCTTAACCATCACCTGGGAGTGCTGCCAGTTTTCTATGACTCTGTTCACGCAAACGAGTATATGGAAATCATACGCCTTAGAGTATTGGTGACGCATTTTCCGGAGCTTCATCAGCACCTTGTTTAGATGGGATGAACTCATTATCGGTTTTGACCTGTGGCTGTGCATTATCGGAACGACCACGTCTAGACAATTGGTGAGGTTGTTGTAGAGTTCATAAGTGGCTGAGTTCACATCAGTGGACAAGAAAAGGTATCCCAGTTAGCTGATCGGACAAGCAGAGAAAAATTATCCCAGTTGATGCTTTTAAACATTCACGATTCATCAGTTAGACTAGTTGAGCGATAGGATGAGTCAGAGAGCGTGAATGATAAATGAACTACCTTATGGTCGCTTCCTGGGATGTTGTCTTTAATGCTAGTAACAGCATCCAAGATGCCAAGCGTAAAAGTTAAGACAAGAGTATTACATAGCCTCGTCGGAACATGGACGTGTTGAATCCAATGGTTTCTTATAGATTGTGTCAACAAAGCCTCTGTATTTGAGAGGTTCACTCTGGCCATTCCAAGAGACATGTGGCATATTAAAGTCACCACCCACTACCTTGTAGCGTAGAGACACTATGGAGACGTCATTGAAGAGGTTAACTAGTTCATCAATCATGGTATTAGAGGCATGTGGGGGATTGTATACGCAACCAATAAGGAGGTTAAGTTTACCCCCATTGGTCTGGATTCAGATTGAATCCTCTGGGCCTCCAATTGGTAACAACTCAAATTCAGAGGCACCAATGTCGTCCCTTAAGTAAATAAGGCATCCTCCTCCGCTTTGGTTGTTGAGTCCATTGCAGAACGTGATGTAACCGGGGATATTTAGGTTGTTGTCAGGGGTGCTTGAGGACGGCCATGTTTCTGTGATCAGAATGATTTGTGGAGAGGAGAGAAGAACAAATGGACCGATGTAGTGCATTTTGTGGTTCATGGGTCTTGCATTGCTAAGGAGCATACTGCAGGTTCGACTGCGTACGTTCTCGAGAGAGAGTGGGGTCGGGGTCCAGTGTAGTATCCCTGGGTGTCATAACTGAGGAGTCAGTATAGTGTGAAGCAGATGTTTCACGTTCAGGTAATACACTTGTTACAGTTAGTGCCTCAGAGCGATCTGGGGAGATGTATTAAGCTGTCTGGCCATATAGGTTATTGTGAGCCCACAGGTTGTCCGCTAGGGAGTTGTTAGACGACTGCGAAATAAAGCTTCGGTAAGGTAACGGGTCTAACGGCTCATTCATTTCCGCGGAAAATTTTATACTGCCACGTAAGGAGGTTGTTGTAGTAGGAGCATTACTACCTCACCTTCCCTTTTCTTCGAGGTCCGGAAATTCTTGGGGATCTGGGATTGGACCGAGAAACCGCTTTTGTCCGAGACAGGACAACCAATAAGGACCTATGAAGCAAATGGCTGTAAAACAAACGGATACAACAGCACTCAATACCATGACCGTTGTCCAGTAATGATAGCTGGATTCGAGAGCTACACACTCCTGAAAAGAATACATACTCCTGAAAAATCCTGACGCAAGAAACTGACGTGTCGCCCACCTGAATACCCACAAAGGCGATTATTCGTGAAGCCCCCATCTTCGATTCGCCTCAGCCATTATGGCGGCCTAAGATACCTGATCAAATAACTGAGGTAATTGATGGTTATTCGACTGCGGATATCTGAGGGTGAAATCAGTCGACAACTTGGTCAGCCAGTTGTATATTAGTACACCGACAAAATTCTGATAGTGTTCCAGGACGTGGTGGGTTTTCGCCTGGCAAGCGTTCTCAATATTAAAAGCCATAAATGTCCGTATAACAACACTGCGACGTGCCGGATGTGACTCGCCACTGAATAAAGTCACTGCCCAGAACAACCTACTGGCAAGTCGACCAGAATCATTATTCAATATTGCCCTGACACTTTCAATAATAAGTTACACCGTGTCTATATGTATCGGCTTCATTACACATGTAGTGCCCTGACGGTTTACACTACGCACGCTAGAATTCAACGTTTCGTCATTCATTGAAGTCTCTATCCCTCATGATTACTCACACAATTTCCGCAGCCTGTACAATATTCGGCTTACTGCCGCCTACACTCATAGCAACGTGTTTGTTGCGAAGCAATATTACATGTGAATATTGATCATGCCTTGCTTTGTGTGTCTCGACAAATTCAAGAAAAAACTATCTTTATTTAATATTTATTTAGTTTCGTCGGCATTTAAATCATGCGGTAGATTACTCTCAGTTCCTGTGCATGGTTGTGTTGGTGGCAATAAGACGGAGATGGGTGGGGCTAAGGTGGTCCCTAGGATGGACCGAGGGTGGATGGATGGAACAGCGCAATGGGGGAAGACCGGATCATCAATGTACTTTGTGGGCGGAAGCGGATCGCTATGTGAGAGTGTTTACTGCGGACTAACTTGGGCAATTTTCATCTTCATGGTAGGGGAGGGGGCAGCGAGGAGTTAGGGAAGATAGGGTTGCGTTTATTAGGTAAACGCTGCGCATATGTGAGATCATGGTATGGCAAAGTTTGATATTTTGAATATTTGCCATCGAAATGCCAAGAGAAAACTTGGGCATTGCTGTATCTACCCTAATGGCTGAAACCAGCGGTTTGGAGTAGGCTGTAGTGAACATAGAAAATTTCGGAGATAAAGCAGGGCAGGTGCTAACTCTTGATGAGTTGGGTGCGGTGAACCATACCCTGTAGTGTCCCATAATAAGGGACGGTGGTATAGGGGGCCGTGTTGTGTGCGGTTACGTCATGTTGATTCACGAACTGTAGCTGTCCAGATTTTTTCAAGTGGTTGTTTATAGTGGCACCTGCAGCTTTGGTACTTCTTGTACGATGGGGAGTACCGTAAAAGCCGTGGCCAGGCACAGATGGTATCGAACCTTGTGTGTTGGGCGGTCGTTTGTAAGTCGGGGGCGGGCACCTAACTTGGGAGCTTCAAGTGGGTAACGTTTAACTCGTGGCTGTTGTAGCCTAGCCGTGTTCGCCGACCCCTCGACGACTGCTATCTTGGGGAAGATGGTTTTTCGGTTACTGGCTGCCTCGCAAGAGTCCAAGCGTTCGCGTGTAACATCCGGTGCTCAGGTTCTTTCTTGTTAACATTTTTGTGAAACTGGGTTACGTGGTTCCTGCGGATATTTACTTGGTTCGTTGTAGGTGTGGGTAGCCGACACCTTTGGCGTGCATTATAGGGTATATGCGGGATTCTGCAAGATGCTTCTGCATTATTGCTTTCACCTCTGATGATGGGAGTAATGGGCGAAGCGGTAGACAGAATTGCTGGTTCCGTATCAGCATCGCACATATCAGAGTCACAGTTCGATAACGCTTCACTTTCTGCAATAGTTGCAATATCTCGTTCTGGGCCTGATTTGGGTGCAGTCACTTTAGGGGAAACATCCTGTCGTTGTTGTGATGCGTCTAAATCAACCGTACACAGTGGTGTAAGGCATGTGACAAGCGATGCATCTTTAGTTTCGGGTCGAACTTTTATATTGGATGTTGATGTAGAGGTACGTGCCATCGATCTTTGTAGTGGGACATATCTTCTCTTATCTGTTGCGCCCCGAAATTAACCTGTAGTTTGAGGAGATATCTGGAGGCTATGAAGCGTGTTGCAAACTCAAGACCTACAAATCTAAGCATGATTGGACAAGTACGGCCGGGAATCTTTCTTAATCGTTTAGCTGTGCAGCAATCTAGCGGCAATTTGCAGACGTTTAGAAGCTTACGTAGCCAATTTTCAAGTGGAAACCGGTCAGGGACATTAAATAGTATGGCATTACTGGGGCGGCGCAAACGCTCTTTGGCCTCTTGGGCAATTACGTTCAGAAGCGTACCAGCTCGGTTTAGAACTGATGAGTTTTGCGGCCTTTGTATGCCCGATAGGTGTACTAGGGACATCACCTTCATCAACGTCTCATTTATTTTCGGTGTGTCGCTTTCTAGTGAATTCACTTGTTTTTCAAGTGCGTGTATTTTTAGCATCGCTTCAGTAAGAGGATCATTAAGCATGACCTTACATTTCTGAGAAGGAATGAAAGCGACCATGTCAGGTATTGACGTATGATTTACGAGCTCTATACTACCAATCCTTGTGCTAGAACTATTGGCCACCACGATGGCGTCAAGTTGGTCCATGTGTTGGACACCGCCCACGTCCGCTAAAGCCGAGTTGTCTTTAACGGTGGGGATTGTAGCCGGTTTCACTCTTTGTCTGTTACGCCTCATAGCTGTGAGACGTTTAGGTACCATGATACAGAAAAATGGAGCACTATACCATAACGCTATAAAAGCTGACTTGGACAAAATGTCGAAAGGAAACCAGATGTACGGTTATAAGATGACGGTGTGATACAATTAAATATCACAAACGTATGATTGGGTTAGTGGAAGCGATATAGTAACATTGAATAGCCAACCAAAAATGTTTGACTTATTCGATTTTACCGCGGTAGTTTTTTTGTTGCCGGAGATCTCACAACGGAAACCCGAAGGCTTGGCTCACAATGATTGCTAGTCTGCGTGCCATATGTTCGGGCAAGACGCAACGGTACTCCGGTAGCGTTTGGACAGGCTACAACTGAAGGGCAAACCAACCTGATCGCTGGAACCCAGTGGATGTCGGTAAGTAATGTCACCAACAAAAGCGAGTGAATAAGCAAATACAAGGTCTAAGGCAGAGTGTACTTGGGCTTCCATGTACCTATTGGGGAGAGCATTGAACTGATGCAAAGATACGTGGAGCGTAAGCTCAAGCATATCCCCGCCAAAAGTGCCTGATGCTGAGTCGCAAGCAAGCTATGGCCACTGAAGCTGCATAAACCACGGTCTGATGGGATTGGGACGGAAACCCGTCCGTCGCGCCGAAACATAGATCGCTGGAATTCGCCTCCACATCATGTAGTTAAAGAACACACGGTTAAGAGTTTTGTGCGGTAGGTCGATGCTCTTGGGTGGAAACACCAAACTATCCCTTTTCCTAACGGACTTACCTCCACTTCGCAGTCCTTTTTAAGGGTTCAACTAGCTTGGTCTTCTACTTGCTTGGCTATTTCGAACCCTTCTGGTTTTCTGCGTCTACCTTTTTGCTTTCTTACTTCAAGAAACCGGGCCAGCAGGGACCGCTAAGGGCAGGATACGTGAGTATTAGTTGGTTGGACAGGGTGTGCTGAGGTCTTCGTTTTAGGTCCATCCGTGTTTCAAAGCCTGTCAAGTCCTGGTACATGGATCCGCTGAAGAGGGAACACTCACGGGATAATCTTATCGTTCAAATCCCGATAGAACTTGAAGAATTGTTCGCTTAAGGCTTTGTGTCTTGTTTCCTAATGAAGTTAAGTAAACTGTTTGAAACTGCACGCGTGCTAACCGGGCGCAACAAGTGGTAGGACTAGTCAATACTAACCTTCCGATTCTTTCTCCAAGCTGAGGAGTTTATGACAAACGTTTCACCACCTCCCTCAGTGGCAGCTTCAGTGCACTGCTTCGTGGAGGAAAACCTCCCGACAAGTGTCGTCGGGAAGTAGCGTTTGAAATTAGCCTCTTCGATCTGTTTCCCGTGACCTCTGTTTGTTCGATATTTGGCCGTCCAGTTTCACGCGTTCTCAGATGTAGGTACGCGGGATCGAGTTCAGGGCGGAGGTCCAAGGAATTATTCGACGAGAACATTGCCTCTAGGGATTCCTTTCCTTTTCTTGTCCCTCCGTGCGCCAGAATTTCTACTTCATCCCAGTTAACGTTGTGTCCTACCTCATTGAGGTGCGCTGAGATCTGGGACGACACATGATGGTATCGACATGCATACTTGTGCTCTTGTATTCTTGTGGATAGTTTTCTACCCGTTTAACCTATATAGTCTTTGTCGCAGTTCACGCGTTGTATCCTGTGGACGACCTGTTAACGTTCATGTGCCTCCAGCGTTTCTTCAAGTATAGATAATATTCTTTTCAATGTCCCAGTTGGTATGGGAGCTATCGTCAGGTTGCGCGGTTTGAGGGGTCTGGCTGTCTTTTCAAATACGTTTTTGATGTACGGCATGGCGATGTGTTTCTTCGTT
This sequence comes from Dicrocoelium dendriticum, assembly GCA_944474145.2. Classification (NCBI taxonomy): domain Eukaryota; kingdom Metazoa; phylum Platyhelminthes; class Trematoda; order Plagiorchiida; family Dicrocoeliidae; genus Dicrocoelium; species Dicrocoelium dendriticum. The sequence goes on along the minus strand of OX104063.1, from coordinate 267,117,646 downwards.
GTGGGTGCTGGTGCGGTAGTTGTGCTCCTTCGCGTTGGGTTTTTTCGGATGAAAGTTCGTGGGTAGCCGTCGCGAATGAGAGACGTAAACAGATGTTATTCTGCAGTTCGTTTTGTCTCCGTTGTATGGCAATGTGATTCCATCCTACGAAACACGGTCCGTATACAGCCTATTTGGTGACTCTTAGGGTGGTTGCTGTTAAAGTTCAGGATTTGGTGGGTGTGTTGCTTTTCTGTAAACTGTTGTTTGTAATTCATCTCCCGCTGTTCTGGTAACGCAAGCACAATAAGGGTAGTTGGTTTTCCGCCTTTTCTTCCATGGTGAAACGAATGCCTTCCATTGCATTGTTAAGAAGGTCTTGTGCGGTCTGTAGCTGGTTGCGATTGATAACCACAAACGTATAGTCAACGTATCGCACCCAAAATTTAGGAGTACTGACTGGGAGTATAGCCTCTACTAAACTTTGCAGGACGACTTCCGCAATAAGTCCATATATGGGGTATCCCAATGGAGCTCCTCCGACTTGCTCGTAGAAAACTACGTTGAATTTGAAGTAAGTAGTAAGACACAAGTCGAGGAGCTTGCCTATGCTTTCAGTTGTTAGATTCCCAGTCATCTGTCCACCGTTGTTCAGACCTTCCTTGGTATCTTCTTTCGCTATCTGTAAGTCGATGGAGGTGAACATTGCGCTGACGTCAAAGGATACTAGCACACCTTTATGGTCTATCCACAAGCAATTGAGCTTTTCCAAAAACCTTTTTCTCCGAGGTCTGGAACATTTTGGCGATTGGATCGAGAAAGAGATTTTGCCCGGGTCAGGATATAACCCACAAAGACCTACAAAGAACATGGCTGTACTACAAATGGATAAAAATGCACTCAGTACCACGACCGTTGTCCAATAATGATAGCTGGACACGAGGCCTTCAAGGCCTGAAAGTACACATAAACCTGAAAAATCCAGACGCATGAATCTGACGTTTTGCTCACCTGGACACAAAAAGATGACTAAGGTCTCACCCTCCAAGGGTCTCAGCCATTATTGGCATCCCGACCAAAGATACCTGAACAGCTAACAGAGAAAATTGGAAGTCAGATGACTACGGATAATTAAGGATGGAATCAGTCGGCGCGCTGCTCTACCAGTTTTACATTACTGTTCATCCGGATTTCTCACAGTGTTCCAGGACGTGGTGGGTTTTCGATTGGCAAGCGTCCTCCCCATAAAATACCACAAATGTCCGCTTAACAACACTGCGACGTGGCGGATGGGATACGCCACTGAATATAGTCGCTGCCCGCAACTACATACTGGCAAGTCGATAAGAATCATAATTTAATATTCTCCTGACACGTTCAAGGGGAAGATATTCCCTGACTACGTGTATCCTTTACACTACATACGTAATGCCCAGCCTGTTTACACTACGCACGCTAGAACCAAAAGTGTCGTCATGATTTGACTACCTTATTCCTTATCATAAAGTTTACAATTTCCAAAGCCAGTACAACTTTCGGCTTACTGCCGATTACATACATAGCAACCTGTTTGTTGCGAAACATAATTGCATGTAACTGTTGATCATACCTTGTTTGGTGTGTCTCGACGAATTCGAGGGTATACTATTTATTTATTTATTGATCGAGTATTGCGATCCGCTGGCCAGAGGTTTGAGGCCTTTCCACAATTCTGTATTCAACTTGTAAGTTGGTGTACCTGGGAGTGATACTATTAGGCGTAGCGGTGCAACCACCTTATAAATAAATAAATAAATAAATAAATAGGTATATTTCTAGACCTGCTAGAGGCTGCACCCTAAAGGGTTCAGATCAATGCTTACATTAATCCGATGCTCTTGCATGGAAATTGGCAAAATATAAGTATAT
>OX104063.1:267023396-267115259 GCA_944474145.2 Dicrocoelium dendriticum | reverse complement strand
GCTACGGCCGAGTCTCTTATTATTGCTTGATATTCAAACTCGTAGAGGTCATTAGGAAGGGTATCCGATCCACCACTCAGCGGTTGATTGCCGAGGCGGTGGAAATTGCCAAATCTGACGACTGCGTGAATAGAATGGAGGGGGTAGAAATCCCTAATGCGTGGCGGGCGGTCTTAAGCCGACCAGCTTGACGAGCATCGATGCGTGGATCAGATTGGAAAGTGCAAACCGACGCCCATGGCTTATCCGTCAATGTCATGACACACAAAGGAACACCTGGACTATTCCCACTGTGATCGAACCACCTGAGGTGACATCCCGAACTGTTCCTGTAATGACTCATGGCTCAAGACTCGGGTAAAGCGGTTATCGCCCCTGTTCGCTATAAAATCCCACACCAATTGCACACTGATTCACCTGGTCTGATGAAGCCTCTATGTTAGAGGCGAAACGTTACCAAATTACTATACCAAACCGATTGTTTTCAAACCTCTCTGAACTCATGACTACTCGATCGGTTCCAAGTATCTTCCAAGAATTTGAAACCATCCCAATGTGTTAAAATTAGCGGCAACAATGCTATTCCAGCTCTCATCGCACTTATTCGGACTGTGATTGGATAAAACTGGTACATGCTGTGTGAAAGCAGGGTATAATTGCACTAATGTTTAACAGCGGTTGTTATTTAAAAGCCGAAAATTAGCGCCGAATGAGTATTCTCCAGCAGCTGGGCTGGTGGATTCAGACAACCATTTAAAAAGCTACAACCTTACGGTACCGGGTCGTCACGGTTTCTGTTAATACCGATCATGCATTAAAAGCTTTTTGATTGAATGCGACAGTTGGATGGAAATGACTGACAGAGGGGCTAGGACTGACGTCGTTTTCATTGAGTTTTTCACAGCCCTCAATAGCCTGGATCATCACATAAAAGGCTAAAGGGCTACGGAATCGGATATTCTATGTTGGGTGGATCGGGAATTCTCCGGCAAGGACAGCTGCATGTAAGCGTTCGGAGTGCTTCTTTCGATCCCATCCATGTTGAATATGAGGTTCCACTAGGATCAGTGCTGAGGCCGTGTCCTCTTGTATTCCTTAACCATCTTGAGCGCGTGATGGCTTCACTTTTCTTACTGCCAATTGTTGGCGTTAAGATGTGGTTGACAATATGCAACCAAGGCGGTCGTGAGTCATTTTAAGGGGCTGGAAAACGCCTACGAATGGTTACTCGAAAAGCTGTTTCAGTTTAATTCCTCTAATAGTGAAGTAATCCACCTTCGTCATCGACCGAAGAGTACATAGGAAGTTGGAAGCCGCGTCCCGCATGCGGCCTCCTTGAAACGCAATATCAGATTATTAGTTCAGAAGGAACTTAGCTATTCAGAGGAAACGGTACAGCGGTCAGAGAGAGGGAACCAACATGTTGACCCTCAACAGACGGTGCTGAGATGGTTTAAAGCATTCGGCTGCTCGCAGATGTTTAACGCTCGTGCGACATCTCATATGGGATGCACTCTCCATGTTAGACAACTTTGGCAGAAATAAGACCTCACCGAGCTCGAAATAACACAACGCAGGACGATCAAATACCTTGAAGGATTGCATCAAATTATGTGTCTACTAGGGCTGGTGAACGTAGAGACTATAAAGTGATAATTATCGGTGCCTACATGTCGACTTTATAAAGACGTACCGGATACTGAGTAACGCCAACTACGTTTGCCGTGACCTACCGAAGTTCGGTCACAACATGAACTTGTCGCTCTACCAGCGTATGTTGGTCACACAATGTAGCCGTCTGGATTGTTTAGGAAACTTCTATCTCTTCGTGGGCATCAACCATGGAAAGCCACCTCGTTGTTATCTCTTACATCATTTATGTGTTAAAAACGCCTTAACACACCTAAATCAAAAATATGTGCCGTGTGTGCCAAGAGATAGTGTGCCGTGGCGAACGATAACGAGCATTTCTTCCGCACAGTCAAAGGAAGCTCTTCACGGGTGCCTGTGAAAACACCATGGTAACTCTACCAAACACACTTCATTTTAATACTACATATTTTGTTTTCGTTTTTTTGCTTTCATCCTGACTATCGCGCGAGACTCATAAAGCACTTGAAGTACCCGCAATCCCACATTACTCTACTGCCTCTTTGAGGCTCTGACGTTTAACGAACGCTCAATAATTATCATTACCTTCAACCTTATTGATTTTATCATTTTGACAAAAGTCTGTTTTATGGTGGACAGTGCATACTCAAGGCTTGCATACAGATGGCTCTGTTGTGAGCAATATATTGGATGAGTGTGTCTGTCGAGATTAGTTCCCAGTGTAAGGACACACGCGAACAACATCAGGCTTAACTGACGGCCAACTATTTTACCGCCACAAACGTTGCAGACGGGAATGACTTAATTGGGTGTCTGCTGAATGTACGGCTAGCAGATGGAAGAAAAACCAGTTCACTGAGTCGATGGCATACACAGCCTCTCCGTGGCTACATTAAATAACGAATAATGAACTTATACGGGTTAAGAAGCAATGCTTTACAATCCGCAACGGGTAGTCTGATGGGTATTGAAAAAGATTTCTGAAAAATTGCAGTTATCAGTTCTACTGCACTCCGACTGTTTCCATAGCTTCAATAGGCGAAAAATTAAATCCAAGGTATTTCCCAGTAGTAGGATGGTGGGTAGCGTCAAATAACAAAATGTAAGTGGCGAAGTGTGTCATCCAACCGAGTTTTAAATATGGCTATCGCGGGTGCAGAAACAACAAATTCGGGGAGAGCGATCCGCGGTTGACACACATGAATGAAAAGATATTTCTACGACATGCCAGACGGCTGTATTGTTCTGCTAATTGCAAGGAGTGACCTGTAACTTTGACGTTGCTGCTGAGTTGAAGTAAAGAGCGGCACACGTGATTTGGATTGTGTGAAATCAACTAGGCTATAAGTAAGTCGCCTCGTAGTCGGCGACACCGCCCAGTGAAGACTCCCGAACAGTACAGCCTCTGCTCGTACGGAAGGTGGCGCATTCCATTGAGATATTTAAAAGCCTGAACTTGAGGTTGGTCCAGTGCAGTTAGGTCCTGGTTCAGCCATGGCTGTCAGACTTGGATTGCATATCCGACAGGGGGACGAACATATGCATTCAACATCTGTCTGAAAATAGTGGTGTCTAGTTGTCCGAAAGCTCGCCGTAGCAAGTTGACCTGCTGGTTACCAGTTGTCAAGGCCTTTGTGGATTGCTTGGTTACAACCCAAGTTATCCTGGACAAGCCCGCCAAGGTCGCATTTGACGGATGACCACTGCAGTACTTGGGTTCCTAGCTGCTAGGAATGAGTACTCTGGCAACGTATGGAAATTATCTTGCATTGGTCCACGCGGAATTGTAACAGCTTTGGGGTTGACCACTGATGTACAATGTACAGGTCAAAATGAAGTAAATTCTGATCGGCATCCACCTGAATCCTGCCCCATATCTTGATATTGTCAGGAAACCGCAGGAAATTAGAAGCGATTTTCCGTGCAAGGTCAATAATGAATACTAAAAGCAAGTGTGGACATAGAACTGAGCCCTGGAGCAAACCGAACTCGACTGGTATGGGATCGGATAGGGAACGCCGGGCTCTCACCACTAATTGTAGTTGTGAGAGAAAGGAGGCGATCCAACTCAAGGGAGGTTAACCGATCTCCTAATATTGGAGCTTTGAAAGGAGAATCCGATGAGCTAAACGATCGAACAACTTCGACAGATCCAAGTATCTCACATTAACGGCCTCTCCAGTGTCGACTAACTGTTCTACTACTACATGCGATTACTAAATTCGTTGTGGACGATCGCTGTCGACGGAAGTCGTGTTGCTCAGGAGCAACAATGTTACAATTTTCTAACTAACACACCAGCGTATCGGCAGCCACGGACTCCATGACCTTGGACAATACAGGAAGAAGAGACACTGGGCGGTGAGTTGAGGGGTCACTACCGCTTCCGTCTTTGTGAATCGGCGTTATTATTCGGGGCTTCCTTATCACAGGAATGTGGTTCTGATCCAAGCAGCGCTGTAAGAACTGCAGCTGCTCCCAGTGCAGCTTGGCGAACGGTGTTGACTCCCGGGGAGCTGTGGTTACGTAGAGACGTCAGCTTCCGCAAAACAGCTTCGGCAGTAAAAGAGAGGTGGGTGAGTACTGGAGGCAGCAAAAAAAGCTGGAAGATCGCCTGATGGTAGGACTCTCTGAAATGTGATAGCAAATTGCGTCCGCAACGCGTTTGCTGCTTCTATGGCTGTTCTAGTTGGACCATCAGTCGTCCGGAGCGGAGGGGTCCCATGCCTCAATTTACGACGGCCTTTGGCATACTTGTACAGTAGTTTGTGATCAGCGCTAAAAGTTTTCACCATTTTCTGCTGGAATGCGACTTTGTCGTCGCTGAACAGTTGAGTGTAGTGGTTACGATGGGTTACCTAGTTGTTCCAATTACCTAGCTTTGGAGATGATCTGTACGCTCACCCGGCTGCGATGGGTATCATCAACCACTTTCGAGTTCTGCTCCTTACGAAAGAAACGGTTTTGGACCCATTGATAACACTTATCTCTGCTTCATCCGTAAGCAGTTGCTTGAATTTGCTGACTCACTCAAGACAGCCGACCACCGGGTGGCCCTCGGCGAGGAACGACCAGATTGTGACACTGATGAGCTGGGCTAAGCGGTCGTAGCGCGTAATTGTGAGCACCATCTCAGCGTTCTGGCTGCGATATTCCACATAGCAGATGAACTCGAAACTAATAATTGCATGATCACTACGACCCAAAAGGCAGTCTACAATCAGTACATCAATCTATGGTTCCTGGTTGGTGAACCTAAATCCAGCAAAGATGGTCTGTCAGTTATTCTGGAACGAGTGGACATAAGGAAGTGATTGTAATGTGGAACACTCTTTATAAGCTCTAACGTATCTGCTTTGAATTGTTCGCCAATTGTAGCAGGGGTTTCTAAACTGTACGTTGAAATCACTCATGATAAAGATGTGAGTGTGCTTCCACTTTAGAATGCACTTTGAACTTGTCGCAAGGTATTAATCCATTTCCGGTGTAGAGTTTGGGGGGTGCTACACCAAAGCTATAATGCAGGTTTTTGTGCCATGTGACTGCAGGCGGAACCAAAGAGAAGCGGCGAACTGTAAGTCTGCATCCTCAACGGCCTCGCACTGTAGATTGCTTCGGTAATTCAGAATTAACCATCCTCTTTTCGTAAGCCTGTCGTTTCGTATGAGTGACATCCCCGGCAGCGGGACTTCAGCGCCTGTCATTCCACTGTGCAACTATATCTCCGTGATACCGAAGATATGGCATGGTTTCGCAATTTGGTGATCTTTCAGTTCGGTCAGCTTATTGAAAAGATCTTAGGCATTTGTATAAACGCAGGATAATTTCTCGGGCTCTAGGAGCCACAGAGAGGCAAAAGAGTCAAGTGTGGTTGAATGCTGACCGATGCGAGGTCGGCCGTTATTCGTCTTTTTGATGAGACGATGCTGGCACATTATTCGCAAAGTGAATTAGCCAAGGCACGTCCCATTCTTCGTCTGGGCAGATTGCAAAATCCAGTGACCGAGCGGTAAAATGATGCTCAAGCGCAATTGCTGGTTCGTTTGCCTTTTCCAGCTAAGCTTATGTCTGGTCATTGCATGGAATCAGCAGCTTTTAGCCGAAGCACAGATGGAAGGCTTTTCCGATGTCGCCGCCAACGTTCCAATACTTCCGTTGCTGTCTGTTCTGACTGAACCAGGAGTTTGAGGATTCTTGGTCCGCCTTCTCTATAATTTTGTGAAAGAGGTAGCCTTTTGAGTGATCGCACCACAACATTGTCCAAGGAAAGAGCTTCACCAATGAACCGCCACTACTCTATATCTTGATTATTGGCCTCATGACTATCGTGGGAAGCAAGTTCTGGCGCGACATAAATAAAGACAGTGTTTAGACAATTCAGCATGTTGTGTTATTCTGAGGTGTTTCTTTTCGATTGACACGTGTTCCAAGTGATCTAAGGATAGATGTGTATCTTAGAAGACCCGTGTTGTAGAGCACTTGTAGAGTAACACTTTTTCTACATTAATGGCCGATTCTAGTATTACCCTAATAATTATGGGTTCGTCATGGTGTGCAGAGTTCGGAGGACGAGTAACTCTCACCACGTCTGTGTGTTTGACTATTACGTTCCTCGAAATTTACAGTGAGTTCCACTGGTCTTGATCGTCAGACAACTTACCACGCAAGGTGATGGCGGCAGATTCGGGGACCTTTGTGCACACGACAGTCAGTGCGTTATTGTTGGATCCCTTTTTCGTTGAACTGCAAGATCGTTGGGCCCGGCTTTAGGCCAAGTGATGATAGTCTACTGTTTGTTGCTCTTTTGGCGTTAGCAGAGTTAGCAACAGAGGAGACACTAAAGGGAGCAATCCGAGGGACTTTCGCAACGGTCTCTGCATGTGACTGGAGTCACGAGGGATTTGAACTGGACCAGAGACCCTTGGGTTGAAGATGCAGTAGACTGGGGTTCAACTGTCCCATCCCTTTTTATTGATACAAGCTGTCAAGACCTTCTGAATTTGATCGATCACACGTTTCGAGTGATGTCTGAATTTCGTGATTCTGTGTATCGTTTGACTATCAGGTCCACCTTTTGTTTTCGTGTGGTTGTCTTCCAAATTAAAGAAGAAAACGGTAATGCGGACCTTGTAAATCTTGGTTCGAGCGAAATAAATTTAGCATCATTGCTTCTCTTACAAGTCACTGTGTTGTTCTGGTGCATAGTCAATTACAGTGATATAAACTTACGCTGAACAGATTAGCACCGGCTGTCAGCCGTTTTGGGCTTTGCTTTGCACCATCGAAATGCAAAGCGTTCCTCCAAGATTGCCAGGGATCGCCTCCTGCACTGACCCTTAGTGGGAATCAACTAGAAGTCGTTCGGAAATTCAACTACATGGGAAGTCGCATTAGCGCCCTTGGGATTAAAGGCGAGATCACGAACCGTATAGTAAAAGCTCGAAGTACCTTTGCTAACCTTCACCACCTATGGCGGCGGCGCGACATTACTCTCGTCCTGAAGGGTAGAGTGTACAATGCAGCGGTACGTTCGATCCCACTGTACGGTTTCGAAACCTGACCCCTAAGATCGGCGGACATAAAGAGCCTAGTTACGTTCGATCTTCAGTACCTTCGCAGTTTGGCTCACATCTGGTGGGAACACCGCGTGAGTAACGAGCGTGTTCGACGCCTTGTTTATGGAACAGAAAAAGGAACTGAATCACTCAGCACCGTCATTTCATGCACCAGGCTCCGATGGCTGCACCACGTGTTGCGCATGCCAGTCCACCGACTTTCACGACGTGCGTTGTTTGCTCACCGGGGATGTGGATGGAAGAAGAGGAGGGGTGGCCAAGCGATGACTTGGTTGAGAAGAATAAAGGCCTTCACTTCGGAGCTGGCCTCGGTTGGAGTTTAACGGCTCCCTGGTTAAGTCCAAAATACGGTGAACAAGCATGGCTGGATACACTTGCTGACATGGCTAAGAGCTGACCTCAGTGACGTTCCTGCTGTGAGTTTCGTTGTCCCTCCCCATCCCTTTTAGCCTCCCCCTCCACCTACAATCACGTTTCGTAGCGTAAAACACAATAATTTTTCTTTATGCCTAGTAGCCGGCTGATACATTACCAGAACGATGCCTATCCACTGCTGGTAGCTCAGCTGGCATGCAACTTTTGTATTTATTTTCCTTTTCCTTTATGTACTGCGTCACAGTAGCTGAGATGTTTCCCACCTCTAGCTGAAGTGTATAATGAATGGATGAATGTTAGAAACTTAGGATTCATTCGTCGTTCAACTACTAATGTTGACAGCTCGCACTAGTGGACTAGAAGTGTGCATTTGACTAGTGGGATGGTCGAACACGCAGTACAGAACCAGATATTGTCTTAGGAGTTGTTTCAATCTCCCACTCGTTGTTGGGAAAGATTTGCAAATTTGGACGGTACTAGTTGAAACAGTGTGAGCGGAGTAAGCCAAATTTAACTAATAGGTTACGTACTGCGGATCCATATTGACTCTTCGACTGGAGCTTTTTTAGATTCGCATCAGCTTGCGTTTCACTACTCGGCCTAGTGCTGTTACCTTACACGGTGAGCTAGTTGACGTTGCGTACTTTTCCGATTGGTCGGGTACGCATCCTAGTCAGACGAATGGATGATTCCATTTCGCTTCTTGGTCACACATTGGCCCGTGGAATTAGAGAGAACTCAATGAAATCGATCTGCCCTGGCCTGAAATTGCCGCGTTTATTCGGACACGTGTTATGTGCTCCGTACGCCATGAATTCATAGTGTGGCCACCGGAAACGGTGAACTAGATTGGTGAGATTTCTGCTTGAAATATATAATGCTCATGTAAATGTCATAATCCCAGTAGTCAAAAGCAGGACGATAAGAGGAGTGTATGATGGTGGCTGTGCCCCATGTTTAGGCTGATTTGCATTCATGGTGCTTCTTCACCGCAGTTGGGCTAAACCAACTTACACTTATACCAGGATTTCGTAAGCTGGATACATTTCATTCCACTTTATTTGATTTGTTCTGCCTACCGGAATAATCTTCCATTAAATTTCCACATTGCTTATGGTAATTGTGCTTATCTTCGTTAACGTTATTGCGTTTGGAGCATTTTCTGAGTCACTTCTGGACATTTTCTTACCTATCGCGGATTCATTGCTAACCAACATACTTCATATGCTAATTTAGGGAAGAGTTATGTCTGCACAGCCGTATTCCTTAACAGATATATTTTATTTGTTACTGTCATTTCAAGTGCTTGACTGTCGTTTGACATCCCCGGTGCGGCTGCGCTTGATGTGCATGTTGACAAGGTGTCTAACTGTCTATTATTCACTACCTCGTCCATACAGTCACTAGGAGATAGTTGATCGTTGCTGGCGGGGACGGGGTGCACGGTCCTTGTGGTCGTGCTATGCTCGAAGAGTGGTTCCAAGCACTCAGTGTGGAGCGGACTACGGTCCAGCCACCGCCTTGTGTGCGCTTGATTCCCCAAATACAGTGTGCTTGTGTTTTGCTGTGAAGGAGTGGGGGCCGGCTCCGTTGATGAAACGTGGCTCCCATCCACATGCCTCCCGGCCTTATTCCATCTGGTTTACACTGGATATGGGGTGTGTGGTTGGAGCTGTGAGTGGTGCAGCGCAAGCCACCCATGGTCCCTCTGTAGGCGTAGGCGTCCTGTGGCTGTCCACAGTAACAGGCAAATCCGAAACCGGATGCCGCCAACCATGATGGTGGCTAGTCAGTTTTGCAATGACCGACACAGCGTAGACAGTTGAGGCCCCAATCAGTCGCTGCCAATGTGGGATGACTACGCGTTCACAAATCGAGAGATCGAGAATCGTCGGCTGTCTACGGTGATTGAAGAGCCGTTGTATTGCGGACCAGGAGGGGGTAAATTGGCGCTGACATTAGCAAGCGAGTAGCGCCTCAATCCAACAAACCCAGACGGTCGATAAAGAATTATACGGCGTTTGGTCCACTGTGCAAGCTGGAGCAAAGCTTAACTACAGTGGCAGAATACAAAGCAAGCATCATTCACGCGAGGTAATTCTAATGATACAACTCACATGGGCAGCGGAGATTTGGGGTAGGCTAGCATGAGCAAGTTACAACGTGGTCATTGCAGAGCCTATGTGGGTAGGCCTGGGCACAGTAATGGACTAGCGCGTATGGGTTAATAACTGGTGGCACATAACACAACAAAGAGAAATGATTGGATGCAGTCGCAACTTTACCATTGCTTGAAACTTTAGCACACTATACATAATTTCACGTTCCAAGAATAACATCTTTGTTCCATGACCAGACTTAATTTTAACACTAGGAGAGCTACACAGCTGAGTGGGGGCCAACGAATAGCTTGATGATAAAAATGAAAGATACTTCGAGTACTCAAGATCTGTGTACACTTAACTTTCGTGATCGTTCAACTTCTATAGGCAACGATAGCAGTGTGGTGGCAGCTGGCGAGCAAGCAGCAAGGATCCCAGGCCGATCTCTTGTTTGCTCACGTCAATAATCGCAATAGATGCTGAAGAATCGTGTCGATGGCATCAGGTGGATAATTAATCTGGAATGCCGAGAACAGAACACAACGACCGGGTGAAATGCGCCAATTTGTGAATGGCTCTAATTGATGCGGGCCTAAACTGATCCTGTGTTTTTTAAACAACCGTATGTTCTTCGAGGCCCAGATTTCATGTTTGTTTCTCTGAGGGCCAGGATGACAAGCGGCAGTTGCATATTTTGGTAGACTTGACGGTCTCTATTTAGTTGGATTAACTTTCTGACGGATACGGCATAACGGAAGGGTGGATGATGAACATGGATGTCGCTCAAGTATGGCTCATATCTGACCTGTTTTGCTGGATGAATTCCTCATCTTCTCAGGTCGGATCTATATACCTGCGTCAAATTGGGGAACGAGCCACGTCTGGGCATTCAAACTACACACCTCCTCGATCTTTTTAGCTGCGGTCTTACGACATAGTGGGCGAAAAGCATGCGTATTATTGACAAACGTTGGGCGGGGCATGCACTCAGCCGTCTCTTCTGCTTTGGTTTCTGTTGCACACTGTGAAGCTGCTAAGTGGTTCGAAGATTTGTGCTTATGATAGAAGTGACTCACCAGATGCACGCGACCAAATCCTCCGATGCCGATCGTGCCGACAAGTTCGAAATCTTTCAGGTTTGAATCGGCAAACTGTTTCACTAAACGACTGCAAAGGTCAGGAAAATGTATCAATGTGCAGAGAGCCAACTGAACCTTAGTGCAATGAATCAGCAAATCGATGCTCATAAGAAGACCGCTGGTTTAGACTTGTGAAATGACCATGCACGAGCCTTGGTAAGACCCTTGATTGTGAGGAAAATGGGAAGTAGGGACTGCCGAAACTGCCCACTAAAGTAGTAAATCAGCGCTGACAAATATAAGTCATTTAGTTTTAATCCAAATCTGCTTTTCACTCTAACCAACGATTGTTTGAGCTCGGCAACTCAACGAACAGTGCACAATTTTATCAGATTTTGCGCCCGTTGAATGCAATTGGTAAGCGATAAGGAGCATTTTGAGAGATCTATGAAGGAATGTGATTTCCTTTAAGATGAATTTTAAAGTGATATACATGCAATTGGGTGGAAATAGGTATGAGCTATAACTCAATATAGCAAAGTTGACGAAAAGAAGTAAGATAGCGGTCCCCAGCTTGACACATTTTAGCTTACGGACACTGTGCATTGAAAACCTGTGAATTACTACTGATAAAAGTGGGGATAGTTCGAGCTGTGTCGTTACTTAGACCGAATAAGATTTGATCAGGATGGGTGAAAAGTAGCGTTGAATTAAAACGAATTGGATCTCACAGCTATAAATGACTTAGATTTGCGCGAAATGTACTACACTCAAGCTCTCCAGAAGAATTATTCGACCATGTGAAACACACTTCCATTATCCTTATCCTGTTTGTCTGGTATGTGTTCCTTGATCGAGTCAACAACTCTTTCACTGTAGCTAAATCAGTTGAGCGCAGCAAGTTGCCTAGTAGAAAAGGCCGTATGGCATATAATATGCACATGAAAATGGTGAACACACTCACAACCAAACTGGATAAACGATCAACGCATTTGTGTTTCTCCCGCCTACCATGGCCTTTGTTTCATTTTCGTCACACAGAGTAGCGCTGTTCATCACCCACACACGCAAACACACACACACCCACACACGCTGAGTCGCGAGTAGGCGGATTTACATGTCTGTTAACATGAATATAATGATAAGTTCAGCGATGAGCAGTCTCCCTTGCGGGAAAGCTTTTTCTCCAAACTTATGTATTTCACGCAGGCCATCATGCAAGGCTTGTTGTTCTAACTTTTTTTTGTTCATATGCTACCTTTCTTCCTTTGTTCCACTGTTTGAATAACCATATCGTACTCTACTAGTTTCACAATTATTCGGTTGGATACTCGATCATTGACTGGATAGGTATTTTGCTCCATAAATGTTGACCGGAGACAGGAGTCCGCGGATTCCCAATTGCCGCATGTAAAATCGGCTGCGACGTGCTAAATGGTTTAGCACTAGGGCCTCACGTATTCTCGGTTTTTATAAAGGACCTAGCGAGCGTTGTTATTTCAAATTTCTTCCCCTTCACATATTCTATTAAAACGTAGTGAGTGGTCAGGGTACTTAGGCGCCACGACGCTTCGAGATGTTGGGGTCAGAAGAGCCTATTAATCAAAATAACTATCGTGCTATCTCGTAGCGCCATCGGAATGTTCACATGAGTAGGTTGGAACATGTGACCCCCAGCTCACTTCCCACGAACAAGTTCTCGTTATCTTTGTACAGGGCGATCTCGTCTGCTCAAGATAGCTTGAGTTCCTTCCACAAAGATGCATCCGACACTTCAATCTACTAGGAAGTTCACTGGATTGTTTTGATCCTTTCAAGTTCACCGTGCTGCACAAATCACGTTGGAGCCCTCACGTCGAATATGTAATCAAAGCCCAGTAACTTCGACTGAGGTGTGCCTTCGCGGATCTAGTGACCGCATAATGCCGAATACCGAAGAATATCAGAGATTTGCACGTTTTAAACCAACAAACGCTGTAGGAACTGGGAGTATTCCGCAAGTGTTACCAAAGGCTACGTGATGACTTGGGGTTGTGATACGAAATTATAAGTGATTCCATCACTAATGTTGCCGCATGCAGACCCTCTACCAAAGCATCGATATCAGAGTGAAAACCCTGAAAACGACGGCGTAACACAGAAATCTGGATTGCTACCAGAAATACGTTTTGCTTCATGTATTCCAGATAAAACACAGAAACTTCCGTTCTTCCTTCGAAGCTATTCACATACGGTCAGGCATTGCACCTAGCTCCACCTTTGTTGTCACACAAACTGTGGTACCATTGACTACTTCTCTGGGATCTGCCTTATTAAAATGTTATCTTAAAATCTGATTGAATTAACCAAGGTTCACTTTACTACAAATCGTGTTACACCCAGAGATTGCGTGCCGCAATCCGCTTACATAACAAATGTCTCAAAATAATCCTTCCAATTGGTCATCAACCGTTGTGACAAACGCTGGCTGCTGTGACTCTAATCACAGTGCATGGGAATAGGTAAAAGAGTGATGGATTTGGTGCTTCTCACAATAAACTTTGATGAGTTGGCACGCTGTATCTCCGACTCTTACGGAGGGCTTTCGGAAATTTCGAGCCATCTGTATTTCCGCAAATGCTGAGCGCTTACGTGAGACCCCATGTGGAGTATGCGATCCAGGCCTGGCGTCCCTGGCGCAAGCGCGACATCAGTGCACTTGAAGCTCAACAGCGTAGAGCAACGAAGCTCGTCAGAGGCCTGTTTCACATCCCCTACCAACGCAGACTGCAGTCTCTGGGATTGTACAGTGGTGAATATCGTCGTCACCGAGGAGACCTCATCATGGTCTACTTAATACTGACGAATCCAAATCATCCATATCGCATTCTCTTGCAGCTGAGCCAAAATACCAACCTGAGAGGTCATCAGCCCAAACTGGCTACACACTACAGCCGACTTGATTGTCGACAAAACTCTTTCTCACTCCGTGTGTCCCGTGCTTGGAATGCGCTCCCCACTCACGTCGTCCTTGCCCCCCACATTGGCACTATTTAAAAAACGCCTAGATGACACACTTTCCAACTTGCATTATTTGGCATAGCACGTCCTATTCGGAGGACCAAATAACGAGACCCAAACCATGAGGTTACTGACCCTCCCCGCAAAGTGGCGGTGATGTTACATACAGAAGTGTCCCAATGAGCGACATGGATGTATACAAACTGGAGTAACGTACCACATCTCTCAACGGAAGCAACACACGAGTGAGCGCTATCCGTTCCTTTGATTTCTTTTCCCACATTTGCTGTAATATAACAGCTCTACTTTGGGTGCAGACATCCAGTCCATACTTCAAACTATCATTATGAAGTGATGCGTTGAAATCTGTAGAGACTTAAAAAAACGATTTACTTGTTCGATCATCCTTCCATTTTATCTATTGCTCCAACCACCCTACGGGACCTGTCAAGCATATGCTTTTTTACCCGTTATAAATCATTGTTCATTGTTCATTGTTCATGTCAAACGTCATGTATCGGTGCGTTTAGCACATCCGCGTCTTTGCCCTACTGTACCAGCGTTTTACAGCTTCGCTAACAACACGCCTTAGTATGCTGACAGGTATACCTCCGCGGCTTGGGGGTAGAGACTTCAGCTAACAACCCAAAGGTCCCGGGTTCCATTCATAGTCCAAGTATCTTTACCTGATAAGCAGAAGCGAGCACGAAGCGGGTAGAAGAGTCCAGAGTTGCGAGCTGCTCACACCCAAAATTTGTTTATATCGGCCTAGATCCAATGACCGAAATGACTCAAGTTAACTGTAAGAGGTATCATTACCCGTCTTTAGATTCCACGGCACTGTGCATTCACCCAACACGTGTTTTATAATGAACTTTCCAATCCGTCATTAAGCGTTGTGACGAGTGTTGGGTGCTGTGACTCGGTGGCCTAGAGGTAGTGGTTTCAAGCAACATCCCAATGGCGCCGAGTTCGATGCCCGTCACCTCAACCTGATGAGACCAAGCTTCGAACCCGGTCGTGGAGCACAGAGTTTTCTGGTGGGCAACACCCAATATTCATTTGCTTTATCGGTTATGGTGATCGAATCGAACAAGGTTCACTTCAATACGAATCGCGGTACACATTTAGATTGCGTATCGCAATGCATTAGGATAACGAACGCTTCAAAATAACCTTTCCAATCAGTCACCAACCCCCGTGAGAACAGCTGCCTGCTGTTTTAGGGTACAGGTTTTGGCTAACTTCACAAAGTTCCCTGGTTTGAGTCGCACCTATGCCATCTTTACCTGGTGAATACAATTCAGTACGGAACTGGTCGCGGGGTGTAGTGTTAAAAACCGTCAACGCCAGACTTGTTTCTGACATATTTACTGGTTAATGTCGTTTTTGCATCCTCACCATCCTTCATACGATGAAGTACTGTTCACTGATCAAATTCCTCAAACGCTGATGCAAATGTTTGGTCCTGATGTGTTTCGATAGAACGACACAACCACGTACCGGTATTCTCTCAACGGTGTGTCTTAATGTAAGCGCTATCTTCACGCATTTCAAATTACAAATAGCAAAAGAACCCAGCTGAAACGGCTTAAACATTGAGGATGAGGCAAATGTGAGTATACGTAAGCTTCTCGAGCCAGAATTATGACCCCAATGAACTTTAGTGGACAAATCTATAAGGAACTAAAATAAAACACCCGTGGGACCCCCTGTATGAGGAGCAATCACAGAGGTTGTCAAGTAAAAGTAGGGAGAGAATCTATTACCTATAGTCCACCCTTGGCTGTGAATCCGAGGCATTAATTCAACACCAATACTACTCAAATATACCACCTACACTGACGTGTGGGCCTACACTGTTTGGAGGTCATGTAAACTCTTGAGATCGTTGGAAAACTGTAAGAAATCCAACTGCAATACACCAAAAGGATCATTTAGGAGGACAAGGAATAAACTTGTGACTAATGCTGATCCTTGGGGTACTCCGCACTGGACTTCAATTTGGTTGACAATGACCCTGCGGACTCTCTTAATCAGCCGACGTTGTGTGAGGAAGTTGCATATCTAATCCAGGACAAGGTCACCGATACCATAACTTCTGAGATAGTGAAGGAAAATGCAATGGTCCAGGTGGCCAAACGATTTAGAGAAGCCCAGGTTTTTTTATACACGTCAGATAGAGGCGGGAAACATCTCAGCTACTGTGCCGCAATACATAAAGGAAAAGGAAAATAAATACAACAGTTCAATATATTGGAATATGTTTGGAACCGACTGTGATTTCATGATTTCAGAAGGTTTTGTATACAAATCGGTTTTGGTAGAGTTTTATTGTGGCAACGTTTCGCCCTTGACACAAGAGCTTCTTCAGGCCAGGGGAATTGGTACAAAATTGGCGTAGCTTTTTATGGGAAGGTTGACCTGTAACACTATTATCCAATGGTTCATGTTTTTTGTCTTGCAACCTTCCCATAAAAAGCTACGCCAATTTTGTACCAATTCACCTGGCCTGAAGAAGCTCTTGTGTCAAGGGCGAAACGTTACCACAATAAAACTCTACCAAAACCGATTTGTATACAAAACCTTCTGAAATACAACAGTTGCATGCCAGCCGCGCTACCAGCAACGGATGGGCATTGTTCCGGTAAGCTACCAGCCGGCTACTAGGCAAAAATAAAAATCATTATGTTTTACGCTGCGAAATGAGATGGTAGGTGGAGGGGGAGGCTAAAAGGGATGGGGAGGGACAACGAAACTCACAGCAGGAACGCCACTGAGGTCGGCTCCTTGCCATGTCAGCAAGTGTATCTAGCCAAACGTGTTCATCGTCGTTTGGACCCCAACCAGGGAGTCGCGACTCACCAACCGAGGTCAGCTCCGAAGTGAGGACCTTCATTCCTCTGGACCAAGTCACCGCTTACCACCCCTCCTCTTCTTCCATCCACATCCCCGGTGAGCAAACAACGCACGTCGTGGAAGTCGGTGGGCTGGCATGCGCAACACGTGGCGCAGCCATCGGAGCCTGGTACGTGAAATGACGGTGCTGAGCGATTCAGTTCCTTTTTCTGTGCCATAAACAAGGCGTCGAACACGCTCGTTACTCACGCGGTGTTCCCACCAGATGTGAGCCAAACTGCGAAGGTACTGATGATCGAACGTAACTAGACTCTTTAAGTCCGCCGATCTTAGGGTCCAGGTTTCGAAACCGCACAGTGGGATCGAACGTACCGCTGCATTGTACACTCTACCCTTCAGGACGAGAGTAATGTCGCGCCACCGCCATAGGTGGTGAAGGTTAGCAAAGGTACTTCGAGCTTTTGCTATCCGGTTCGTGATCTCGCCTTTAATCCCAAGGGCGCTAATGCGACTTCCCAGGTAGTTGAATTTCCGAACGACTTCTAGCTGATTCCTACCATGGGTCAGTGCAGGAGGCGATCCCTGCCAATGTTGGAGGAACGCTTTGCATTTCGATGGTGCTAGCAAAGCCCGAAGCGGCTGACAGCCAGTGCTAATTTGTCCAGCGCGGCTTGGCACGTCTGGGAGCTGTCACAAATGAGGGCAATGTTGTCTGCATACTCCAAGTCAAGAAGTCGTTCTCCTGGGAGGAGCTCCATACCTTCCAAGTCATGTCCTGTAAATGCAATCTCCATGACTTCGTCAATAGCGAACTTGAAGAGGAAAGGTGACAGGGGCATCTTTGTTTCACACCGCTGGAGATATTGAAGGGTGGCGACAGCTTGCCGCAAGCACTCACTCTGTCCGTGCTACGCGCATATAATGCTCGGATAATATTTACAATTTTCTCGGGCACACCTTTCCTGAGTAGACAATTCCCAAGGGCACATCGATCAATCGAAAGTCTTAGTAGACGATATCAACTCATACTGTGACACCGGTAGACTCCTTCCAGCTTGCTCTGGCAAGCAGAAATTTTGTACTGCAGGAACGACTTGGACGGAATTCGTGCTGCTGTGATCTATGTTGATTCTACTCACATAAGCGCCTCGGCGAAAGTAAGTTCCATTATTTAACTTAACATCTGGAGGAGCGTTATTGGACTGCAGTTCGAAGTCTCCAAACGATTGCCACTTTTGCAACTATAGTATAACCACTTATAAAATCCTGATCACCTCACTAATTTGACCGCATTCTTTCCATTGCTTGAATGTCCACTGTGTAAACCTTATGGGTCCAGATCTCGGTATGTCGAACACCTCTCTATGAGAACACTTTGGTCCAGTCCCTTGAGCTGTCAAATTACTCAGGTCTTGCCACAACAGTGATTATTCCATGTTTCCACATTGTGGAAGTCTGCATTTCATAAAGGCATTGTTGTAAAAAACGGGCTAAGGGCTTAGTTATCTCCATGGCGGCAGACTTTAATTCTTTCGGTTTTATGTTGTCAACACCAGGACAGCTATGCACACACCGTAGTGAAGGATACGTAGGTCAAAACGGGAGGCGGTGTGAGTTGTGTCGAAAGCGGGTGAGGTGAAGATTCATTGTGCAATGTACGGATGCACTTGCTGAAGCGCGGTGGCCGCTTGTGTAGATAGCACCAAACAACATGATACACGTAGAACTGGGATTCTAAGCTGCACTCTTAGAAGCTTGTTGACGCATCTGTAGAGCATTTAAGGATTAATATTGCACTTTACTTCTAAGTTTTGTTGGTGCTCGGTATGTCTTTATGGACCAATTTGACGTTATGTTTTCGTGAAGTTATCTAGGCTTCCAGATGTGCACACTAGGCCAAGCTTCATAAGCGGACCAGGCTGAAAACCTTATAACCATTCACTTTCGAGTCCGGCTCTTCACCAAAGGTTTCCTTTGCTTCAGGTGAAAGATTGGTTTCCGACGCATCTGTCACTAGACCGGTTAACTTAATGACAAACTTCTTCCATGTGACACCGGGAAGCTGTTGGTCCAGGAATGACCAGTTGCTTCCTAGAACCAGGTCAAACAGGATGTCGTAATGCGTGACGTCCGGAACATCCTCTGGTTTATTCCACGTAGCAGATGTAACGGAAGAGAAGCGTGGCAGATCGCTTCGGCCAAGCCATGCATATATGGCTGCGTAATGTATCGCTTGTTCCTTTTTGCTGAGCACGAGGTTCGAGACAGATAGTTCACCACCCACACTGAATCGCTTGGGAGACGTGACGTGGTTACCTAGCGGTACATGAGCAAGCACATTTTGCAAGTCCGCCTTGAGTTGTTCGCTGTGAGAAACTGTTTGATTTCCTCCAGTGGAAGGACTTGTCGGTATGTGCGTGCCAGCGCTTGTTTCACAGCATAAGTCATGCAATGATCTATTTACAAAGTGGCCATTCCAGGGCAGTCAGTTGTTAGTATTTAATACCCATTAGCATTTCTCAATGAACAATGAACAATGAACAATGATTTATCACGGGATAAAAGCAAGTGCTTGGCACGTCCTCTAGGATGATTGAGGTGAATATGATGAAATCAAAATATATCTGGGTCATCTAGCGAACGTCTGCCTAGATAAATATTTGATAAGTTACACCAGTGTAAAATTTAAAAAAATCGAGCGTAAACGTTCAGGACACTGGTGTCAAGTGCTCGTTGATGTAAGGCATGAGAAAAGTGAAATATGGTCGCTTACTTAGGTTCATTTGATACATAAATCCCGTTGAAAAGCGTGCTTGACAAAATCCACAATAGAGCAGTTTAGGTAATAAAATGCTGGGAGCTAAGAGCAACATCTAATCGTTTTTTGAAAACATCCAAGGTAGGAGAGGGTACAACTGAGTCTGGGAGTGCGTTCCAGGGTTAGCAAACCCGAAGGGAAAAATAATTCCATCGACACTATAGACGGCTATATTGTTCCTTCAATTTTAAGCAGTTACCTCTGAGCTGCGTGTTGTGGCTAAGTTTCAGCAAATGGCATATACGTGGTTGGGGGTCACTCAAAATCGGATACGCTAATATGAGATCACTGCGCAGCCTACGATAGCGTCCACCGAAAACTCCCAACAACTTCAGCCTTCGGTGGTAAGAGTGATAGCGCAGGCCCTTAACGTGCTTTTTTGCTTCTCGTTGTGTTGCCTGGAACGCTTCGAGTTCGCGCTTTAACCAAGATTGTCAAGCTTGGATAGCTTATTCAACATGCGGGCGCACGGAGGAATTGTGCACTGTTGGGTAGATTGATGGGTCGAAAATCTCCTGAATACCCTTCGCAGCGTGTCGACGTGCTGGTTGCCTCTTTTTGAAGCTACCTCGGCCGGTTTTGAACAGTTGTGGTCGCTCTGTACGATCTCACCAAGGTCACGTACCTGGGAGCTATTCTGTAAACCGTTTGTCCCAAGCAAATAGGTGTAGTTATGTCTATGGCGTAATTGTACAACGCGACATTTGTCTACTTTGAATGGTAGGGCGTTTTGAATTGACCAGTTCGACACTGTGTTAAGATCGCACTGGAGTCGTTCGTGGTCGTCCGGTCCTCTGATCCCTCGCCATATCTTGATATCATCAGCGAAAAATAGGAAATCGGATGTAATTGACCTCGCCAAACCGTTAATGAACACCAAGAATAGACGAGGTCCAAGGGATGAGCCTTGTGGTACTCCACGCGCCACATCGATCGCATGAGAAAATGATTCTCGGACTCTCACCACTAGGCGTCGTTCCTGTGGAAAATTGCTAATCCAACTCAGGATTGCGTCGCCAATGCCGTAGTTCCGAAGCTTCTGAAAAAGAATGCCATGGTCTAAGCGATCAAAGGCTTTTGAAATGTCCAGGTAGAAAACATTAACTCCTATTCCATCATCAACAGCTTCAGCCCAGCTATTACGTGCAATTAATAGGTCAGTATTACACGAATGCTTTTGACGAAAGCCATGTTGCTCTGGGGCTATTAAATTGTGGCTTTCCAAATATTGCATCAGCGCATCTGCGATGATGTATTCCATCACTTTGGATAGTACGGGAAGTAGTGTTATTGGACGGTACTTGGCAGGGTCAGTGCGGCTATCTCCTTTATGGATAGGAGTAATGACCCCTCGCTTCCATACTGGTGGAATATGGTTCTCTTCTAGACGTCGCTGATAGAAAACAGCCAGTGGTTCTGCTAGATCATTAGCTACCGCTCGCAGATCCTTTGGGCGGATGTTGTCAACTCTAGGAGAACTGTAGATACGTAAGGATAACAACTTCTACAACACAGTTTCCGCAGTGAAGTTGATATCGTCTAGCCCCGACGATGGAGTAATAGAAAGGAGGTGAATATCTGGGCTCGTTATCTGCTGGAAAGTTTGGGAGTAATGAAGCCGTAGGAGATCATCCGCTTAAATTGCTGATCGCATACACCTATCAGCAGTGACTAGTGCAGGAATCCCCCGCTTCACCTTTCGAACGCCGTTAACGTGTCCGTACAGAAGTTCGCGATTCCTGCAGAATCGCTTCATTAACTCCTGCTGATTCGCGTCCTTGTCTTTGCAGATCATTTTCACACAGAACATACGATGTGTCACGTATGCAGTCCAGGTTTCGGTATTCGAGCAGTCCTGGTGATCTCACCATGCCAAATCCCTCCGGGACATACATTTACGTGTTCTGCTCCTCAGAAATTATTTATGCTTGTTTTTGCGTTGGAAGGACTTCTGTTCTGATGCGTGCGCAACCAGAGTGCATATGGTGTCAAAAACAACCAACAACTGAAGTTTCTGGTTCGTTGCTAATGTCCATATATATATCAGACCGAAAATACAGGTTTGCGCCGCCTCCTCTGTCGTGGGTTTGGACTGACATGACGATGTCCCAAAGAGTTGAAACCTAGCGAGTGCGAAGCTCTGTTACGTAATCGAGAAAACCTTGCGTGTTTTTATACAAGCAGTTTAGCAGAGCATTTTTGGATGCAGATTTCAGGTGGCATCATAAGACAACGCTCGTGGGGTGGGTTGTCAGTTGTTTATTCTGTCGAACCGCTGACACAAGCCCTAGAGCCATTCCGGATCGGTGTTTAGAGGGCTCAGCGTCAGTAAGTGGCCGATAATCTACACCTCCTTCTGGTGTTAGAGTGGTTTGACAGCGTCCTGTTTCGGAGTCGCATACAGACCGGTTCACTCACGAGACCTGCTTGTCCAGTGTTGCCTTGCCTATAGGTGGCTGTGTGTCCATCGCCTGTACACATTTCTCAGGTGGCGACATTTTGCGCATATTGTGTCACAGTTCGAATGACTATCTGCCATGGCTTGGAGAGCCAACGCTCTCTGGTGCCAACGAAAGATTTGGGTATGATTTACTATTGCTAGATTGGATTCACAGAGAAATTGACTTCTCCAACCTTCTTGGCTTTTTCTGTGTATGACCGGACGGCAAAAGAGGACAATCTTATCGGGCAACTACGCAATCAGAACAGAGGCGGCGTTTCCCTCAATTATAACAGTAACACTGGAGAGATAGTGCGACGCCTGAATCTTGCAAAATAGTTCAGCTTGGATAGCAAAGGCCGATGAATGTCTTGAGCTTAGCCGGTATTGATCAGACGATGTCTGTTCAGAGTAGATCACATGTTAGAGTCACTTTTACACCATAGATGATTAGTTGGATAGCTATAAAAGAACGCATAGGTTTCTGACTTTCTCCACACTGCGTAGTCTACAAGAATGCAATACGATCTCTGGCAGTTGGTGAAATAAACCAACTCACAAACTGTTTCCCCTTATTATTCTCAATAATCTTTAGAAAGTGAGTTGTTATAGCAGGTATTTTGTCACCAGGATAAGCATTCTCTCTATGCAATGACCAGTGAAGACACAACGACGATTTTGCTTGGTCTGTTATTTGAACATCGATGACGAACTTCAGTGGTTTGTTGAATCATTTAAAACCATCATCCACGTCCTGGGTTATGAGAATTCTCAGTGGATGCCAAGTTGTGCCAATAAGCGCCGGCACCGGTGTACCGCAAAGTACCTTGGTACCGCATCACTGCTTAAATGATAAAGCATTTAAAGTTACTGGATCGTTGTATGAAATTACAAGTCCCCTATCACCTTTGTGAAAAACATGTTTGCATTATTACACAAAACTTCGAATCAACAAGGGAGGTCGCCGTCCCTTCGCCCAGGGAAACAGCGGCCGAAATACCAGGCTATGTTTTAAACCGAGCAATTTATGCATTTTAGTCGAACAGGACATATCTGTGCAAAGCAGTGACTGAGATGCTCACTTGGAAGTCACAGGTCTCTCATCTTTGTAAGTTCGTTTGAAACTGACCAGATCTTTGATGAGAAGATTATAGGATCTGAAAAAAATTAGACCAGTAAAGATTAGCAAGCCGAATAAAGGAAACGGACATTTTTCTTGCACCAGTCGTTAGAACCTCGTTCTACATTACCTACTAGCCCCCCGCTCCCCCGAATGTGTCAAAAATTTTATTGTATGGCGTCGAACAGCATCCGATCGATGGAATTTGCCAACAGGTTAGGAGGAAAGAATAAAATAGCCGTATTGACAGTAAATCTTCATGACTGAATGCTTGCGATACATAATATTTCATAGTGGGTGAATTTTTTATAATGGAATTCTAGCATTTGTTCCGTCTCTTGTAGGACCACATAGTAGTAGCATTGTCAAAAGCGGCGAACATCGCACCCATGTAGGTAGCTCTATTGGCCTCACGTGTCTTTCCCAGGAGAAAATCAAGATGGCCATATTTTCTCGACAATTTTCCTTTTGTTATTGCAGTTCTGAAACTACTCTCCCAAAAAGGCACCGAAAGTCTTAATGTTGTAGCTTTAATAGCCTGTTGCTTCCTCCCTTTTTTCCCAGCTTTATCGCTTCTCTTAGAGCTATTTCATCTATTCGTCATTTTGTACTATGCGGCAAGTGTCCACATTCCACAGTTACCTAATCGTTTATCCATAGAAGCGGCCTCATCAGTTTGCAATGTTTAATGACTTACTCTCGATCAAGCAGCAAACAGTCCACGCCATCTGGAGCGACAGCGATTATGTTCGCAGTTCTCACGTCCTCACTAAAATAACAGGAGAGAAGTAACGTAGTGTGTATTAGTTTACAATTCGCATGCTGTCATCTACTACTGAGAGATAGTGGTCGTTTGTAGTTGCAGCTTACCATTGTTACAGTTCTTAGAGTAAGCGTGCAAATTTCCAGTGAAGTTGTGCTTAACACGGTGAGTTCCGTCTCTAAGCGTTTGACTTTTGATACCTTAGATAGTTTGTTCTAGTCGTGTGAAGCATCAACATGCAGTAGCACCCTCCTATACTAAACTGTACACATCAACAGCGTTATCGCTCACTCACCCAGCAGACACACAGCTTTAAGCTCCCAAGTGTCAATTGTTTCGTGTTTTGCTGCTTTAATAAGCTATTTCAATCCACACGTAAGGGGAACCGCGATGAGTAGGTTTGCATGGGCTTGCATTCATCAGGTCAAAACCTCGGCAGCAAGCAGTAGCTCTGCACCCACTGTCTGACTGGAGTATTCTCACGTGATGCAGATCACGTGAGGTAGATCACGCGAGATCACCTGCGTGCCAGCCAGCGTTTCGCGTGATCACTGATTCTAAGTACCATGTATTGTATCAGCCACCCGCTTTAAAGTACTTTGTCCCATACAGAATAGACACGCGATTTTCAGGAACCACTTTTTCCTCGCATGCCAGCTTACATACACTGAGCTGCAGGTAGTAGTCCCTCAATGGCTGATGAATTTGGTCACGACAACGAAATTAATGCAATTGCGGTCAGCAGCTGCAACTTGGAAATCCACGTGTCCCACTAGTGGTTTCAGTCGGGTTTGTCCCGTTTTTGTCGAAATCAGCAGCGGCTTCTGATGCCAACTTTCGCCTGCTAATTGTGAGCTCGTTTATCAGAAATAGCACAACTGTTTGAGCTAACTGGTTTTGATGGATTGCCATCATCCTTATGTACGCGTAGATCGCTTTATGTCAACGGAAGTTCAACACCACGCACCCAGTCACTAATGATTAGTGGTTTTGGTCGACAGTTCATTGTTTATTCACCTGGCTGATTTCTGATAAATGGGGTATTTCAATATGTTAATCACTGGTCAGCAGATAAATATGGGAAATATGATTGGAAATGTTATGATAAGTTATACAAAGAATATAGAATCTTTCCAGTTGAAGTTATCCGCAGTGTTCAGGTCCATTGAAACCAACCGTGGATCACAAAATGTAGGGTTGGTAAATGGCAAATACATCTTTTTGGGGGACAGTTACTGTCCTCTTGATGATTCCTGACAGGAAGAAACAACTTAGATTATTTTATCGGACTTGTGGTAGCTGTCTTATTGATATTATTTGTGAGGAACTTCTACTTATACAATTCGAATCTCCTTTACTACGCCCTTGTAGTCAGAATGCAGACCAAAGTGCGTATAATGCCATCAGTTGAATGGCGGCTTAAGTTTGTTATTTTCGTCACTTGGTGAAGGGGCTACGCTCTTCTCTGCACGGCAGTAGGGTGCAAGTCAGTGGGTAGTGAGCAGTGCAATATCACATCTAGCAACTTGGTCAAGTCAATCGGTACCGTCTCCCGTAGCCTAGTAGACTTCATCAAGGACTCGTAACAGTCTAGTTGCGGGTTCGTTTCCTACATGAGTTAGATGGAATGCGCACTGCTGATGATTACCGAAGGGATGAAACGGCCTTACATGGCTTTTCCGGGGAGGTTGTGGCTGTTCTGTTAAGACTTGATGTGATGAAATTCCAAAAACCAATCGCTGGAAAACATTGAACTTCGTACTCTAGAACCGTTCACCCGTTTTACTGAAAGTAATTTCGCTTTTGTGATTTCTTCATGAGTAACGCGCCACCATGCTCCCTGCTGCTCCTCACCTGTCTTCGACTGGTTGTAGTCCCATACAATACGCATCCCGCTCCAACCAATCATATTGCTCTCCAGTATCGCGTGTTTGACATACTTCGTGCGTGTCATCGCATACAGCTGGGATCTGACACGAACCCCACAGATTTTAACTGAGCAATATGTGTTCCCTTCATGGAGGATAAACGCCGTCTGTGCTCGACCCAATTCAGTGCATTTATCAACCAACTGTTTATCCGGGAAGGAAAATCGTTGAGATGTATCATAATGTAAGACTGCAACCAATCCAAACTAAACGCTTGTGCTACATACGGGAGTGACGAATTGGATCAATTTACAACAAGGCAATTCGGCACAACTGCGTATCAGTAATGTCAGTCACTTGAGTGATTTCGCATTAGAGCCATCGATTCGCCTGAGATGCATGGTGCGTCCTTATCAGGGAAATAATTTTGCTGGCCTGAATTGTTGAGGTTTACCGGCCGATGGGTACAACCAGACGATATTGACAATAGCAGTGCTACGTAATGAGTCACTGATTCCTGCTGAGCGTAATGCAACTCTTCTTTCACCAGCAGGTCCTGATGTCTGAGTAGGTGGTTGGTGCCTTCAAGTGTTGTGATTTCTAAGATACTTTCCAACTAGCGAAACCGATAGATGGGCATGTTGAACGAAGATCAGACAGGAATTTCCTACCATCCGAGTTTAGTACGCTGAGTTCCTAACATTTGATCGCTATATATCAACAGTATTCTCTGTCATGTGAGCAAAGGGAGGTGCATTTCTACTCAGCTTAGGTAACCAAGGTATGTGTAGGCTTAGGAACCGGTTAAGCATTTACACCTTACATTAGGAATACACTCGTTTTGCAATGTTACATGAAATCTTCAAGTCCAAACACCAAGATTGCCCCAAGTGGTTATTTGTACCACCGGTAAACTGACGGCTTTATTCTGGCAATGACAAAAGCAGTTGCATGAAATGTGCGGTCTAGAAACACCGACTAAGTACTCCGAACGTAGAAGCTTACTCGCACAAAGCCTTCTCACCAAACCAATCACCCCGTTGCATGTAGCCGATGAATTGTTCGGTGCCTTCTTTCCCGCGATTCTTGGTAACTTTGACCTACAAAGATAATAGTGGAACAATGATTTATGACAGTAGTAAGGTATAGAGTTAATATATCCCGTAATTTGGTAAGGAAAGGAATTGTAAATTCGAAGTGCAACAAATAAACTTTGCAGGGCAACGGCATAGTAGAATCATGAAAAACATTTATCACGGGAAAAGAGCAGCCGATTGACAGGTTCCGTAGGCGGGTTAGGCTGAAAACTACAATATCAAAAAGTTTGTGTATCCTCCGTTGAACTATAAATCAAGCAAATGCACTTCTGAATAAGGGTAGTAGGAAATGAGAATCAAATGCATACATACAAGGCAACATGGGGGTCGTTATAGCTGATGTATTGCGTTAGAAAAATGAGCGCAAAGACGCTCACTCACTCAGTTGCATGTGACACATAAATCCGGTATGAGGGCATCATTAATTGATTCCAAAGTAGCACTGTTTAGCTAATGAAATGATGGGAGCTAAGAGCAACATCTACACCATTTCCCGGCCAAGTTGTCCTCTTAGGCAACAGAAATAATCTGAGGGACATTCAACATCAGTCTACTCAATTAATTTGTTCCGTGTGTAGGAGCTGAAGCGTCCCACCTGCACCCCTATGACTTAGTGCGTCTGAGGTCAAATTGGCTGAAGGCGACGGGCTATACACGCAAACCTACACACCTGCACAAGTGACTGGCATACGCACGGAACAAATTAATTGAGTAGACTCATGTTGAATGCCCTCTCAGATTAGTTCTGTTGCCCAAGAGGACAACTTGGCCGGGAGATTTTACAGATGTTTTTGGCAAAGTCAAATTAATGGAGAATAGAACTGTGCTTTCGAGAGAATTCCAAGGCTGGAAAACCCAGAATAAACATATTTCCGTTGATATTCCAGACAGCTGTATTATCCACACGGTTCCAAGCAGTTACCTCTGAGCTTGGTGTTGTAGCTACTTTTCAACAAATGGCGGCATACGTGGTTGGGGCGGTCACGCTTTGATGCATACCATGAGGTCATCGCGTAGTCAAAGCTAGCGTCCGCTGAAAAGTCCCAATAACTTCAGCTCTTGCTGGTTAGAAGGATTGCATAGATCGTTAACATCCTTTGTTGCCTTACGTTGTGGAGTCTCTAGGATTTCCCGGTCGCGCTTTAACCAAGGTTGTCAAGCTTGCATTTTTCAGCCTAAGGGTGCACGATGGAATTGTGCATCATTGGGAGGATTGATGGGTCAGATCTCCAGAATGCCATTCGCAGCGGGCCGACGTGTTGGTTGACTCTATTTGCGGCTGCCTTAGCCTGCTTTGTACAGTTTAGGTCAATTTGTATGAGCACACAAGTCTCTTCCCTGGGAATTAGTTTGCGGTACGTGTTACCCAAGCCAATGCACGTAAACGAGCGACACTTTTCCACAGGGAATGTGACGACACCAAGAAAAGGGAAATAACATGTTAAGCTCGTTAACCGTAATTGTAAAATACGAGCAATTTGCGTGCGTCAGTTTGGATAGTAATTCTAAAACCTGGTTATCCGGAATACACCCCAGGGTATCCGTACCTGAAACAAAGTGTCGGAGGATGAGCACGATATCTAACCGTTTCTTGAAATGTTTAATTTGGGGGCACAGACAACTAGTTTAAAAGAACGTTCCAGAGTTGGCAAACCGTGGGGAGAACTAAGCTCATCTATAATCTGGACTGCAGTATTTTTGGCCTAACTTCAAACTGTTGCCATGCAGGTTGGTTCTCGGAATGAGTTTCAGAAGGTGGAAGCAGACGTCACTGAGATCTTTCAGTACTTAGTATTCCAATATTAGGTCTTCAAGTAATCACCGGTAGCCTCCACTTAATACCGCGTTTCTTCGGTCCTTCTTGGTAAGGAAGGTGGCAAAATTATTGATATTTTTTTTCTTTTCCGACGTTGTCGGGTCTTAAATGCCATGAGGTCACGCATTGGCTACGTTTGCCAAACATGGATAGCGCATTCGACTTGGGACAAAGGCCATGGATGTTTTCATAACCAAAGAAATCTGCGGAAGCTCAGCGTGGCATGGTGTGCTGCAGGATTTTTAAACAGGCCGCATAACGATAAAACGTACTGCTAATGGTGTGCACCCAGTTGAATCGGCCAAATCGTCAGGCGCGTAGCTATGTACACAGTTTACACGAAGCCAGTGACATTTTTTGTTTATTCACCGACCAGACTGTAACATTTCCGTTAATGAACAGATTGCGCAACCACTTGCAAGGTGGAGTAACCTGGTAGAAACCCGTCCTCATTATTTCCCTACTATCTCCCTGAGTTCGGTAACGCAAATCGTACCGTAGTTCAAGCCAACATTAACTGCAGACACGAGTAGTTTTCTCAAGATAAGTCAGCAGCTCATTGGCTACCTAGTAGCAGCTTACCTGGTTTTGGGCTCTCCAATTCGTGCCAGTCTTCCTCCTGGGAAACATAGCCGTTTCATAAGTCTCAAAACCGTTAGAGTAGTTTCTCAATATATTAATGGTGGTTTTTGTGAGAAGTGTAACCCTCATAGAAAGTAGAAGTCACGATTAAAATTTGCACAATAATCTGCCTCGACTGGGAAGCGAATCCCGGACCCACGGACTACCGGTCCGCTGCCCCATCACTGAGATACCGAGGGCTGACGATCACATGCGCACTTTAATACATGATTTCTGCTTGGTTCGCGACGCATTGCCAATAAGCTCAATCTGTCCTGGTGTTGCAAATTGATTCACTCACCCGTCACTTCCCAATGAACCGAAGTATCTGTCCTCCTGATGTTCAAAGGGCGCTGGTAAATTGCTGGTGGTTTTTGTGAGGAGTGTATTTTTTGTAGAACGTAGGATCCACCAATAACATTTGCACGATAACCTGCTTCGATGGGGAATCGAACCCCAGACCCACGGATTACCGAGGCAGATCAAAGTGCAAAGTTTAATCGCGGCTTCTACTTTCTACGAACAGTACACTACTCACAAAAACCACCAGTAATTTACCAGCGCCCTTTGAACATCAGGAGGACAGACACTTCAGTTTATTTAGAAGTGCCGAGTGATTAAGCCAAGCTGCAACACCAGGACAGATTGAGCTTATTGGCAAAACCTCGCGAACTAAGCAGAAGTCATGTATTAAATTGCGCACTTCATCGTCAGCCCTCGGTAGCTGGGTAGTAGAGCAGCGGACCGGTAATCCGTGGGTCCGGGGTTCGATGCCCCGTTGAGACAAATTGTTGTGCAAAGTTTAATCGTGGCTTCTACGTCCCGCGAAAAGGATCAATATATATAGTTGGTACACAGCGCATCAACCACACTGCTTCAAGCGCGTCCGTCAAATGTAGATTGCTGCCTCCAACTTCACAGTTTTCAGCCTAATGCTGGCTGACTTCAACTTACGCCGCTGTTCGGACCTCAGCCAGCTACTCCATGGTCATACACTGGAAGCGGGTTATGTCATGTAAGATCGAAGCATGTTTTGGTTGTATTTCCATCAAGTCATTAAAACGACTAGCTGTTAACCAAGTGGGTCGCAACCTGAACCAATTCAATCCCATTCCACAGCTTTCTGGAGTAAAACAAGACCAACAAGGAAGGACGAAAACTTCAAAATGCTTAGGCATAACTGGTCATCTGGCCGGTTGAATAATGCAGAGATGTAGCTGTGTGGCCTGGCGTCGATTTATTCGACCACCAATCCGTGGCTTAGTTACATTAGTTCACCCACCTTCTTAGGTTCATCGTTCAGATCCCTACTGGCTGGCTAGCCGAACAACCATCATGTGATGCCAGCTGGGTATTTCGGGTTAATCCTGTTCTAACGAATAGTTCGGCGGCAGTGTTCCAGGAAGTGGTGGATTTTCGCCTGGTAAATGTTCTCCCTATAAAAAGTCATAAAGGTCCGTTTAACAACACTGCGACGTTGCGGATGTGACTAGCCTTTAAATAAAGTCACTGCCTAGTCCCCTTCCGGAGGATCCCCACTTCACGAAAGTCATCCAGGTCAAACAGTACCTTTGATGTCTTCATACGATGGCGAAGACAGCAAATAAACACATGAATTCAGTCACCATGACCACTAACACATACATGGTTGGTGGCGTCCGGTTTCGGTGTTGTCTGTCACGGTCGCCTCCACAGGGAGAGCCACAGGACGCCTGCGCCTACAGAGGGACCATAGGTGGCTTACGCTGCACAACCCACAGCTCCAACCACATACCCATATCCAGTGGAAACCCGAAGGAATAAGACCGGGACGCATGTGGATGGGAGCCACATTTCACAACGGAGCCGGCCCACACTCCTTCACAGGCAAACACAAGCACACTGTATTTGGGGAATCAAGCGCACACAAGGCGGTGGCTGGACCGTAGTCCGCTCCACACTGAGTACATGGAACCGCTCTTCAAGCCCATCGCGGTCACAAGGACGGTGCCCCCCTTCCCGTCCAGCAACGACCAACTATCTCCTAGAGCCAGTATGTACGAGGTAGTGGGTAATAGACAGGTAGGCACCTTGTCAACATGCATATCAAGGGCAGCCGCACCGGGGATTTCAAGCAACAGCCAATCACTTGAAACCACAAGATGAAAGAAAATAAGTTGGATAATGCATACAGATACGGTGGCATAACTCTTTACTAAACGAGCGCATAAAATAAATTGGTAACGAATGAATCCGCGATGAGTTGACGAGGTCAGAAAATATATTTTAACGAAATGCCACAAAATCGAAAACGTTATCGAAGTTAACTACAATTAGGATAGTTCAGCTAACTAACACATACATGGTTGGCGGCATCCGGTCTCGGATTTTCCCGTCACCGTGGCCAGCCACAGGACGACTGCGCCTACAGAGGGACCATGGATGGCTTGCGGTGCACCACCCACAGCCCCAACCCCATACCCCATATCCAGTGTAAACCCGAAGGAATAAGACCGGGACGCATGTGGATGGGAGCCACATTTCACAACGGAGCCGGCCCACATTCCTTCGCAGGCAAACACAAGCACACTGTATTTGGGGAATCAAGTGCACACAAGGCGGTGGCTGGACCGTAGTCCGCTCCACACTCAGTACATGGAACCGCTATTCGAGCCTAGCACGGCCACAAGGACCGTGAACCCCGTCCCCTCCAGCAACGACCAACTGTCTCCTGGAGGCAGTATGAACGAGGTAGTGGGTAATAAACAGGTAGGCACCTTGTCAACATGCACATCAAGCGCAGCCACCCTGGAATTTCAAACAACAGCCAGTCATTCGAAATGTCGATATCGAATAAAGTGAACGCATATGACGACATAAATACTCTCTAAATGAGCACATAGCAGAAATTGGTTATAAGTGAATCCGTGCTAAGTACAAAATGTCCGAAAATTATCTAAAAAATACCACGCGATAAAATTACGCAAGTTTACCACGATTTGCTTGAGCGACGTGTGCAAGTAAGGAGAAGATTATCAAGTACGCAGAACAAACCAAATAACATGTAATGAATTTTATCCACATTAAAAGACCTAGTTTAAGTGTAAGTTAGTTTAGCCCAAATGCGGTGAAGAAGCATCAGCCTCAGCAAGGGGCACCATTAACACATACAAATATATATATATATATATATATATATATATATATATATACAGTGGATTCCGGTTAATCGGACCACATCGGGACCAGACCATTTTGGTCCTATTAAGCGGCTGGTCCGATTAACCGAAGTTACCCGATGTAACAAGATGGGACGTGCTATACATAACATAGGAAACTACTATTATGACAAGTATTGGCGGCATATATTTATAGCAAACACACAAAAAAGAACTGCTTTGAAAACGAAGTTTGTTCACTGAAAAAAATTTACAAACAAACTCTTCGTAACGACCTACAAGATATTCAACATGCGAAGTAGAGTTTTATACAAAGGAATTACCCAATTCCATTCAGCGTTTGAAGACCGTATCCAGTGTGGTTTGACGCATTCTTTTAACAGACTTCATTCACACAAAATCACCACAAACATGTAACGCAGTAATAGGACTACCTTCATTTCCTTCCTGCATGAAATAGCGGTGCAATGTTTCAATGCATTTCCTTGCATCCTGTTTTGTGACTGGCATCAGCACGTTAGGGTTCTCTTCATCACTTCTATGGTCTTCTGTTGCTGTCGTGTGTTTCGCTGCTATTCGAGCAACAATGACAGTACCATATTCTTCATTTCCATCATAGAGTTGAAGTTCGTTGTAGATTGACAAAAATTCTTCGTAGTTTTCAACTTGTTTCAGCCTCACACTCTCGCCGTCATTTTCATTTACAATCACCATATCCACATCCATCTCCGAGACAATATGCTTAAAGCCACAGTGAGAAAAACAGTTCCGAATTGTCGCACTGCTCATTTTTCGCCAACTTTCGGCCACGAATGTAACGGCTTGCAAAATGTTGACCTTTGCACTGAGTTCTCCGGCCGTCGAGGATGAGGTCAGCAAGCCTTCCTCAATTGATTCAAGGATGTAATTCACCAACCTTGAACGATAAAAGGTCTTCAAATTTTTTATGATGCCCATGTCCATTACCTGTATTAAAGATGTGGTCTTGGGAGGCAGAAATTCCATCTGGATATTCTTCAAGTAATCCAAATTTAAATATGCTGCACAATTGTCGAGAAGTAATAACACTTCTCGACTGACGTTGTAGCTCTGTGGCTCAATTCTTCACCCATTCTTTAACAAGTGTAGTGCTCATCCATGCATTTCTGTTCGCACGATACACAACTGGCACATTTTCCTATAACCAGCAACTTCCTCTTGTCTGCTCCGGACGTGTTTGAGCAGCACAAGACAGTTACGCGATCCATTGCTTTTTTGCGGCCAGAGAAAGTAACATGTTTGTAACTTAAGGAGCCGTCCGGGGTAGCCCTATAGTACAACCCGGTTTCATCAGCATTATAGATGTCATCTGCTGGAAATTTTTCAAGAAGCTCTGGTAGTTTTGTTGAGTTCCATTCCTCAGCTCTAGCGCTATTTCCCGACATATGAACTGTGGGTTTAGTCCAGACATCCAGGCACAGAACTTGATTTTAACACCTCTGTTATCTGCCACCTTCTATTGTCTGGTCCGATTAAGCGGAATTCCGGTCCTAATAAGCGGCTAAAATTAGGCTAGCGTAATAGGATTCGTTTCGGTTCTTCAGAATTTGGCCCGAATAAGCGGCTGGTCCTATTAACCGGTGGTCCTATTAACCGGAATCGACTGTATATATATATACAGACACACAAATCCAGTATGTTACTGGTTAACTTGCTATATTTTTATACAATTACCAACCATGCCTGTTTGTATTATCATGATCATGCCTTCGCAGCTATGCCCCGCACTGCCGCGAATACAACGTTTATTTATTTATTTGTTTATTTAAAATTCAACCATGAAAGGCAAGCGATATGCTACTAGTCGACTACCTTTAACGCTTGATCTGATACCTTCCCATTCTGTCTAAGACTTACCTAGCGGCAGACGTCTTTCCTACTCGAAATCTTTTGGGGTTTCACACTATTGGATGTGGCATGATGACGAGCAGCAGAAAGAGTTTTACTGCAGATGAACATTAAGCAAATATAGGGCAGTATACCTACTACACACACACTGGTTGCCACCTCGACGCAACCGTCTTAGACGACACCGTGTTTCACATTCCCACTGGAATGTAACATGATGAAACCTAGTGTGCAAAACGTAGGTTTGTTCCTATCTTGTGGGAAAATCTAGTGCCATCCACTCTCTAAACCAACTTAGAAGACAGTGTGCTATACTGTGGACAAACTGAACTCACCGATGCGTGTAGCCACTGGTCTTAACGTTCCGCTTGTTCTACTCGATATTTTGCTAAACGAAGGCAAATCACTACTCGTATGGTAAAGAAGGCATTGTTATAATGAGACCAATACAGTGATAAAGTGATCGGTACCTTACCGACTGTAACATTCTAGTCCGACGGCTTTGCTGACGAATGCGCAACCCTCAAGCGCTCTGTGCTATAGCTCGATAACGCAAACCCCACCAGTCAATCGAATTCTTACCTTGTATATACATGAATTCCTCACCATGGTCCATTGATCACTGATTTATTTACAAGCAATTCACCCATATGTAATAGGTACTGATCAATATATGCAGAAAAACAACTTAGAAATAACGACTGTTCAACTTATAAGCGTACAGTTTACAAAGGAATAGGTGTCTATCTGACTGAACCATGATTTGATGAAGTTCTACTTACGTGAGTATTATTTGTTCAGGAGAACAGAACAACACAATGTATAGCAAAGCTTTTAAACAAAACACAGCTTAATTGCTCTTTGCGTGATTTGAGCACTTAAGTTTGGGGTGTTTCAGCATTGAGTGCGTTGACGTTCAGAGCGAAGCAACCGCTTTACACGAAACGACAATACACAGTTGTCTGGCGATAAATCGGTTAATGGATGTGTATCACTAGCGACTCCTAAGCGATCATCCACATGTGAATTTTATCAGCTGCCACTTTCTAACGGCGATCGCGAAACCTCAAGGTAAGTCAAAATCAATAGCCAGTTAGAGGAAAAGTATGGGTCAAATCATTCGTGCAAGAGGTTTAGTGTCCATTTGCGATTGTCAGAGAAAAAGCAGTCGTCATGCTAACAAGTGATTTGCAAATGGTGAACAAGATTCGCACTGTTGGACATTCTGATTATCTGGCAGAAGCACAAATAAGTTTGAACGGACCATAAAAACCGGGATATATTCGGGTACAATATCTCATTCATACTTAACATCCATCGGTATGCAGATATCTGTAGGTTTTATGGGCCATGCTACATGATAAAAACAATATCCGAGTATATAGTCACCTAAACTAGTCAAAAAAAGAGTAACTAAAGTCTGGTCACGATAGGACCAACGAACGAGCGCACATAGATGTTGTCGGATGATCGCGTCGTCTAGATGATTAGAGCACTAGTTGAAGTAGACATTAAGCAAAGTTGCATTTTATCATTGATTTAGCCCTTATCTGGAAAATTTGAATGATGCCGGCAATCGAACTCAGGTTATAATGCTTTTTGGTGGAAGTATCCCCGACTCTGCGAGCACGGCTCATTATAGGAGTTAGGAGTGGCTTGTTGGGTTTGAATCACGATGGGAAATCTGAATCCGAACTGCAAGTGGAGAACAACGTAATTTGGAAAAAAGTACAACTAAACGCAGGCAAAATTTTTGTTTTAGTACCTTTGTGGTTTAAGTAGGAAGATGGCTATCGGTAGCTACAGCGTCAAGGGTCCGATTTCATGCACATACATCTCCTAATCAAAGAGTTCAATAAGTCAAGCCGCTCGATGTCAAGAGAATTCCAAGAGAAATATTTGTTTTCCCATACCTGATATTGTACGCCAAAAGTCCCTCTAGTCAATTAAATTGTTCACTACCTTTCTATTTATTATGAAGTCGGTTTTCAGTAATTCGGAGTAGTTTTGATGTATTTCACAAAGTCTGTTCCAGCGACATGAAAACCACGAACTATCACAGGGACAACTTGCCGCATCATGCCACTCACTAGTCGTTTCACTCAGTTGTAGTATGCAAATAGGGTTTTGTGATTAAACATGAACGTGTTCCGTCTACTGCGCACTTGCTGATGAATGAACACCATCCGCGATGTTGAATAATCGGAGCGGCCAGTATCCATTAGTTTTCCTGCGTAACACAGAAGACAGACAGACATACAGAAAGCAGGCAACTGTTCACGCGTCGGAGATAGTTAAGTGAAAGTTTAACCAAGACACGACGTTATTTGTTGGTATTTTGGAAAGCGCTTTCCCGGATGTGTGGTGGCCGTCTGGCTGAGTGTACTTGCGACGAATCTTCACCACAGACACGATGTTGTTGAGGTACCTACTGCAATACAACCTTGATGATGCATTAGCGACACAGTACTCACAATACATGGGACGCATAGTTATTAATTAAACCGGTCAGACACAGAATAGATCTGACGCATAGAGCATCGCATACTTTCTTGGGTGGCAGAACATTGGGCCACAGTGCATTTAGGAGATATCCCTTCATAAATAAAGCAAAAGGTGTATAGGTGCGTGGTCATTACATCAGAATGACGTCGGCCAGTAGAGAAGAAATGGACTATTAAAGGGGTAGAATTGCAAAGCGGCCTGTCTAGTTGTTCAGTCTTATCCCGTGTATAGAGTTATTACATAACTCTGCAACTTCAACTGCACTTGCTCACAACCTAGGCAACAGCGTGTCAGACACATGACAGTATATTTCGCAGCTTTGCAACACTGGTTAAATTAGGACCCACTTTCTGTTTGAATTATAGCTACCTTCAGGAATTAGTTAAGAACGATGGCCCATAACATAGTTCACAGCAGTAATTCCTGGCGAACGAAAATAAAGATTTGGAAAGCCAACTGACGTGCAAACAAAGCATCTGTTCAGAAAGCCACTCAAATGGCATACGCCTCAGAGAAGACCTCAATCTCGACATTTCTTCGCAGAAATCGATCTAACTGAGTAGACTTTCGGGTAACGAACTTCTTTCCTACTATTATTGTAAATGGACCACGAATGGAATTAGGCATGATATATCAAACGGGTTCGTAACAACTGCACCCATTCAAATTACCACCGCATCTTTGGAAAACCAGTGAAAGACCGTAAATACTTTTCCTAAATCGTTGGCTGTCCGCGTTTTATCCGCTACATGCTACGCTAAGTTTACTACTCGGTCTCTTACTTTCACGGTACACTGATTCTCATCAATCTTCCGGCAAAGTTGCTTTTTCTCGAGACAACTGACTCTACTGCAAACCAATTTGAGGTCGGCCGAAAAACTTCACAGCATCCATTTCACACACACACACACACACACACACACACACACTCAATTACTTGACATATCCGTACCGGTATGTTAGTGCTGAATTTTGTTCTCTTCGAAGAATAGATGACGCAAAAACGTAACCTGAGTTATTAGGAACTTCGGTTATTACACAGAGGGCTTTGCGTTGGCACGTAATTACTAGCAAAAGTAACACAGTAACCCACTGGCCCCTCTGCTGTTCTGCTGTTTCCGGTTATTTGATTCTAGTTCTGAAACTTTAGCTGTCAATCACAATGTGAATTGCTTCTTTTCGTCAAACTACAGTGTATACCTTGACAATGACCTCACTCATGTTTTCGGTCGGTCCATCACTCCAACGAAACAATTTCCAGATCCGAATATGCCATGATTTAAAATGGTAAAGGTACCTTTACTGCTATGGTTTTTATCGTATCAAAACATTTCCGGCTAAGATGTATGCCAATCAGTTGCTGTATGTCACAAGCTCTGCAGAACATTTAGCTGTGACATTTTCTTTGCATCCATTACATCATGTGTTCTCCTAGTGGTGTGGCGAACACCATATCCCTCGCATAATGCATGGATAATCATACCTCAGTTTGCGTCGAACGTGGATTTGTGCACTAGGGTAAATTAAGCCTCGCTGTGCACTTCATCACTAATGAATAAGTTGAATACTCGCACGTACAACAGTGGCGACAGTAATTGTTCCGTAACTGTTGTACTGACTATAACAGTGTAAAAAACATAGGTTTTCTCAAGTAAACTAGTACGTAATCGCCACAAAGCCCATCAACCTTGGGATTGATGTAGAAGCTTAATGTACTGCGAAAGCCTCACATCACAACTAGTGGTACATGCCACAAGGATGGATCGCTTTATTCAGTAAGCGATTGCTACGCCAAAGAAGAAATTGTATATGCATATGAGTACTTAATAGAATAGTCCATATTAGGATGAGATCAACTTTAGCGCCAATGGATGAATTATCTCTGACCTTGGAGCAACGGGGCCCAAGTGACAAATACTAGCATGTCGAGTCTAAATCCACTTATGCAATTTCTTCTTTGGGAGGAAAAGAGACGAGGCTGACTTTACTTGCAAGGATGACAACTAACAATGTCACCAACAGGCAAAGTTGTGAGAAGAAGCACCCGGTAAATTCTGTAAGATCAATTCACATTTCTAATAAAGTAAAACTTCTGCTAGCACAAATCCTATACTATCTTCCAGTTTACTAATTAAAATTGTACAAACCACCAACGAACCAGAGTTATCGATTTTATTTCGAACCAAGGCATAGCTATAATGGTTGGTGTACTGCGCACGTGCACCGCTGCCTACGCAAGATTGCACAAATGCCTATCGATTGAACGCTAATAGAGTCAATATGCGTGTGCATAGACTGGTTGCGTCACTTATCAGATTTCATTTTTCTACTCGTGTTCCGTAAGGAGTGTACTGGTTTCGCTTTTTGGGCGGGTATCATACAGGTTAAAGCAACTGAGTAATAAAGAGGCATAATGCGCTTATTATGCTACAAAAGCAGACGCTTTGTATGTCGCAACCGCACAAGCCCCAGGGTCTTCAACACTTATGTTGCTTAAACTTACTGATGCCAACTAATATCATGTGGCATTGATTGGAGGAGAATTTTGCAGCACTCGCTGTGTGAATGGATTGCGTTGAGCAATCTCAATGTGGACGACGATTCACATTGAAGTGCACCATAGTTAATTCGATCACTTGGACCGTAATTGGTAAAACAAACGAAAATTATTTCAATGTTCGATTTGGCCGATGGGAAAAGTGTTGCCCGACGTGACCTGGTGGCCGAAGGTTTAGTGGTTTCGGCTAATATTCCAGTTGTCCGGGGTTCGAGGATTGCTGTTCCTGCCTGATGAGATCTGATACATTGTTATTGTTGCAGTGACTGCGCAAATACACCATATGTCGTTCACTACCGCCGCAGTCACAGGATTGGAATTGTCCGTTTTCTTCTACTTTTAAGTAAGGGTAATGCTCTGAGTATGTTTTTAGACACAGTCAGCATTTGTGAAGGGGTATTCGATGTTCCAAGATGATCCTGTTCACTCTAAACAACTTCAAAGCGAAACAAACTGACGGTCAGCTGACCCGGTGTTCGTGGTAGTTTTAGAGGTTTGTGGTATTAAAACATGCTCCTAGTGTTAAATAGGGACTTGTTTCATGAGTCCGAATAAGTTGCCTAACCTTGACAATCTTGATATTTTCAAGGTAGTGCTACATTAGGTCTCCCACACGCCTCATGTTCGAATTAAACTTTTGGACGAAACATCAGTTTTAAACAATGTAAGCTTATCTCTCACGCGTCACTCGATGGACCGTCCGGTCTTTGGTGGCGTAGCGCACTACTTGTGACTTTGAGTACAACGACGAAGAATGCAATGAATTATTTTGATCTGCATTTGAGTAAACTGGTATGCTGTATCGTATTGTTGATCTAGAAATGTACTCAACTGAGGATTGTTTCATACGTGATTATTCCACCGTAATAAGCCCCGCAGAGTTTTGATCTAATTGTTGTTTGGAATTCATTGGGATAGCCTCCGTCCTGTCGCTGGCTAGAGTGACAAGGGTCGAAAGCAGTGACAGGCGACAAGCAGTAGTAAATATGCATTTCATAACGTTCGCAGCCACCGTTGCTACAGTTTGTTGACACACCGCCCAATAAAAGCTGGTAGGAGATTAACAATTTGTTTCACTTAGGACACGACCGCTGCCGAGGAGTAAGTTGGTTCCATCGGATCCACCAACTGTACAGTGTTCCAATCAGCTACGTTGGTGTTGATAATGACATGGAAAGTCACATGAAAATTGGATGAGTAATTTAAAGCAATCGCTGTTTGAACGGATTGCGGCGAGCCATTAACATTAAGATGATTATGTTTACTTGTACTACTGGAATCGTATCTGATGAAACAAATTGTTATTGGGTTCTGCCCACCCGAAAGCATAGCACTCCGTGACGCGTTTCGACCTTATTTGCTCTTTTGAGGTAGAGACAGCATGCACTGAACCCGGAGGCATTGGGCTGTGAACCAAAATCTCTTACCCTTTATTCCCCGAGTCCCGATGGGCAAGGCTTGTCATGGACAGCGCACTCGCTTACAGTTTTTGTATTAACCATGATTAACATGAAATATGGTGGTACTGCATCTACCAGAATATGTATGAATTATTTCCAAGCTAAAGAAGCAGGGTGAACATGACGTGTAACTAGATATTTACTTTATGATTGTAAGTTGTTCATTTAAAGCTCTGTAACACAAGGCTTGAAATTCCCTGGTACATTAAATCTGCTATTCTCTACTGAGAGTCCCGAGGTTGAAACGTCAAGCCTTGGTTTTTCTTCACTAACTGAGTCTGGAACATCCGTCATGAAGTCGGATGGTATTACGAAAGCACAACTTAGACCTAGGTACATTTAACTCAGTCATCGACTAGTGAAAGCAGCTAGGCCGTATGTGAAATGTTTCGTACGGCTCGTTATACCATCGGTTGTGTACTAGTCTGGTTGCCGAGATAACCACGCCTGAGAAATGAACCTTCGCTGGTGAGGCGAGCCGCAAAACTTGGGTCCATTGCTGAGTACTTCCTGCGTGTTTGGACTAGACGTAAAGTTTCTAGGGTGAGCGTTAACCACAGAACCCGGTTGTTTCAGTGACTGAGGTGTCTAACTGCAACCACTAAGTCACGGAATAAGTTACCGGCACCAAGTGCTTGCATTCGAAAGGAGCGAAACCCCTCATTGAGTACAATGTTGAGAGAGAGCAAACTGGAGATCTTCC
Organism: Dicrocoelium dendriticum; assembly: GCA_944474145.2. Taxonomy (NCBI): domain Eukaryota; kingdom Metazoa; phylum Platyhelminthes; class Trematoda; order Plagiorchiida; family Dicrocoeliidae; genus Dicrocoelium; species Dicrocoelium dendriticum. The sequence goes on along the minus strand of OX104063.1, from coordinate 267,073,844 downwards.
ATTTTGGCTTATGTCTCAGGGGCTGCAATGACAATGTGAATCAAGACGTAAACAACTGAGTGGTGCTCTAAAAGTAAACAAAATTCTTAGCCACTGTGTTACTACATCTAAGTGGCCTGCCGATCTCAGCATCAGCCGTCAACCACTAGGTTTAGAGTTTCAATCTGACCCTCGGCTATTTCTGCTTGAAATGTTCAAACCAGGACGAAACCGGTCGTAGAGAGAACAACGCCGCTAACTCTTCATTTTCGAAGCGGTCCTATCGATCGTCGTGGCCAAGGCATAATTCAACGGAACACATGTGTCAGTCGTTATTCACACACTTCGGGATTTTTCTGCACTTATATTCCTTAAACAAAAATGAATCTCCTTGTAGAGTGGGAGAAGAACGCTCACTGTGGTTCTATCTAAAGTTTCTTTAGAAGTAGGAATTAGTCACTGGTACAGTTTTACCTAATTTATGTTTCTGGATGAAGGAGTTTTTATAGGGGCTTTCTAAAGTTCGTACAAATTTGATGACAGATTATAAGTGTTCTTTCTACCTACATCTAACGTGATTTAAGCCTTTGGTACAAACTTTAAGGCAAGCTTGGTATGTGACTTCGAAACCTACGTGCTCACCTCTCGTAAACAAACCATTCATATGGATTAGATTTCGTACAGCACTGAGAAACCCAGTGAAGTCTAATTCTTGGAGCACATGGCTTTGGCCGAACTTTCTCAACAAAGCACATTGTTGCAAACATTTTAGATCAAATTGGCTTCTGTCTAACATTCCGATCCATGTAAACTAAACTATCGACTAAAGCCACTTGTTCCGCTTTTTGCCAAACAGTCGAGGAACCGATTACATCGCATAAACAGATTGATATACGTCCCCTGCACAATGTTTGAATATGAAGTCCTCTGTATTTTACTTGCACGCAATGCGATTTGTTTGGTGTGGCTCTCTGACGCAATACAAAAACCTAAAGTTTAGCCGGTCCTTGGGGTCATGTATGTGGTATCACGAAGCTTAGTGCGTAGAAACTCTTGCAGTTCTCAAACGCAATCAGCATCTCCTCTTCAGATCAATATTGGATGCTATCTTCTACACAAACCCCTCTCCGATCTACAACTTATACAATGTATGTCGTGCATGTTTGCCAAGAAAGTTTGCCAAGGTAAGCGTAAATTATCCTGTTGTGATTGACTTTTCGGATCATCGCAGCAGAAGACAGTTATGCAGGTATCAGTGGCACAATGGAATAATGGGTTGGCAAGGGTTAAATGCTAAGACATAAAAGGTCTTGTAGGATGGTACTGGTGAATATCGAAAAACATGAACAAAGTATCAGGCAAAAGCACGCTCACACCAGTAGTCTCACCGTGGTATACGTATGAGAATATGTTCATCCACTCCAACTCCATAAGGGATGACGACAAAGTGAAGGTTTGTAAAAATCGTGCCATCTCCCGGTGAGCACATACAGGAGGTGGAATGGTGAGGCACATTCTGGAAGATGACCGTTTATGAAATCTCTAACTGGCACTCGTGTTCAGCCATGGGTAATGCGTCATGTGAGTTGATTTAGCGAAATGGGTGCACGATCAACTCAGGCATCGAACTCTACCAGTGTGAAAAGACAGATGACGGATCCCGGTAGCTCATTCCACGCTAGAAGAACATGTAAGGAAAATAACTCGCGAGGACATTTCAAACGACTTTACTGCTCTACTGGCTTGAGATGGTGGCCCTTCAGCTTACTGTAGTGACTGTGATCTAGCAGATGCTTTCAATTATACTTGGAGCCCCTAAAAATCTGGTAAATAAAATTCATGTCCCACGCACTCGTCGGTTGAAGACTACTAGCACTCGCAGCCTTTGTTCATACGGCATATTATCCAAATTTTGTCACTTGATTCCTCGGCGTTGAGGTATCACCAAGGCGGTCAGATCTTAACTCAGCCATGACTGCCATATGTGTTTAGAATATCCCACACTTGGACGTATGGATGAGCTAAAATCCAGTAGAAAAATCGACCGGTCGTATCCTCTGAATGCATACCTTAGGACTCCTATTCAACCTGATTCGAACACCCAATGTCTTTCTAGACAAAATCTCCCAGCTCCTTTTCGACAGAAGACGTTTGAGGCTCCTGGTTCCCCAATTTACACCAACACGCCAACTGGTGCTGTAAGTGCAGCACTCTACATTTATCCACATAAAACCGAAGTAGATCCTGGATTGACCATATGTAAATCCTATCCAGATTGGTTTGGAGCAGTGCAGTATCATCTGGCGTATTGATCGCCCTTCATAATTTCTGGTCATCAGCATAGTGAAGGCCATCCGAACTTATGAAGCGTGGAATGTCATTGATATACATCAAAATAGCCGTGACCACCATACTGCGGACTGTGGTATTCCACATTAAACTTAGTTGGGATATGCTATGGATTCACGTACTCTCACCTCCAAGCGACGTTGGAGGAGAAAGCATCTGTTCCAAGTTAGGAGAGAATCACCAATACCTAACGTCTGAATTTTGAAGAGCGGAATGCCATGGTCTAACCCCTCAAATGCCCTTGAGAAGCCGAGGTAAACCACATCAACTCCTGTGCCAGCGTCTATTGCTTCGGTCTAGCCCATTGGTTCGCAACCCCGTTTGAATTTGTTACGCCCAAAGAGGGTTCACTGTGAACAATTACTCCCCCCCCCCGAAATAGTTCAAGAAGCTAAGTAACTATTGCACATTTTGCTGTAAGTTTCGGAACGTAAATGTTATTTTTAATTACCTTTTATCATACAAAGAAAACACCTATTTCTGAGCTACAGTTCATTAAATTAGTTGGTGATTTAAGTTACTGAGATGGTTGTTATTGGTTAGTTCTAAAAATTGCTAATATATTTGGTGTGGTGTCGGCTGATGCACGACATTATGTTGTGCTCCAATTTCATTCGTTCCCTTGCGTTGGTTTGTGGTCCCTGATTATGCATGAACAGATCTCAGTGATTTCTCATTTGTTTCCCCATCTCTGCCAACTCCGTTCTGGATGGCAGAATTGCAGCAACAATCTGTATCGATGCGTCCTAAACCCTAATCGTATGTTTTATTTATTGTAAATGGTAAAAATTCGCTCGCGCCTTTAGCTGGTCGGCTGACCTATGCTCTCACCTTAATCTTCAATCCAGTCGGTAATTCGACCCGGCGAACGACTTCCTGACTTAAAGAATAACAATCGACGAGCGAGCCCAAAGGTGCCATCTATCTGCGCTGCTTTGCAGTCTTACATTCGTAGATTGCTATTGAAAGTTGTTTAAAATTGTTTAATTCGCTGAACAGATTAATGAGTAGTCACTGATGACTAATCAAAAGTGCTTATGTAGTTAGTTAATTGTTTTGATGCAGAAGCCTTTGTTATTAGGTTTGTCTGACGACAGATTAATGCCCCCGTCCTCATACTTATATTTACCTCTCGTAAAATGCCGTCTTACCCCTTTGGGGTAAGCACTCCCAGATTGAGAAACACTGGTCTATCTGGGTCATGCTACCAGTAAATTTCTAGTGCTCTAGCGGTTTCGTCGGAAGCCCTGCTGTGCTGGTACAAGGTAGATTGATTCACCCAAGTAAGCCGTAAGTACATCAGCAACAACGGCTTCCATGATTTTGAAACCAACGGTAGAACGGTTAAGGACGGCAGTTTATGAATCGGAAGACCTGCCTCCCTTGTAAATTGAAGCAATCATCCCGTCTTTCCACATGACACCTGTCGCAGAACTCGGTCCTTCAGGAACAAACGGATTATTCGACAAAACCGGCTCAGTAAAAATGACAGCATGTTTAAGTTGTAGAAGCCTTGGCGTAAATAACTGCGTCAGTTCCATACTTAATGAAGTTGCAGCGTTCATGAAATTCTTCCTTTGGATAAGTCAAACGAACTCACTCCAGCGCTGCTAAATACAACGAATCAGTGAATAGCAGATGCGTAGGTGTCCAATGAACTGCTTCGTTCGCTTGCGGCAAGATAACCGCTTGCTTCGTCATCTAAATCCGTGTCATACTTCTGTTCGCATAATCCCATCACAGCAGCCACATAGGTTACGTAAAAACAGCGTCGACAAACTTGAGCCAACGGCTCACTTAACCTCTGTCCCCTTCCCGCAAGTGACTTCGGGCAAATTCAACTCCAAGTAAACTGTGCTTACTCATATCCAACAGCTTCTTAGTACGCTTTCAGCCGTGGCAGATACCAGTTTTGGTGATGAGACAACAGTTGCCATTTGGTTTGATTGACGCTGATCGCATTGAATGTTTAGAGCGTATTACAGGCGCACGGCATTCGCCGAATCTTTCGGGGTCTGTATCAGTCTATCCGTCATTTAAAGTGGAGAAATTTTCTGTTTCATCATATGTAGACTGTTAACAAGTCGTACGGTAGTTTATCGACTTCTCTTGGTATGCCATTTTACCGTCGCGCACAAGTTGAGTACGATGGTTACGTTAGATCACATAGGTTATCCAGGTCTTGGTGCGCGAAAAGATGTTATAGGTATGCCAGGCCGGGTTTCCCAACTTTTTACACCTTTGTTCTCTGCTTCGCAACAAGGGGTCCACGTTTCTTAGATGGACAGTCGTACTCACCGATGCGTCCGCAACCAGCGTTTTAAGCTGACTGATGAAACGTCTCCATGTTCTAGCCAGTGCCTCGTCTGACAGTAAGGTCTAGTTGGCGGTTTCAGTTTGTCATAAGTATAACTGTTCCCGCTGCATTGGCATTTTCCACAGCATGTTACGCACAACAGATATATTCGACGCGTAAGACTGCGTGAATGCTGCGGCCATAAGAAACTGCCACGATTAACTTTGTTGGTGAACATCCGATCCAGTGTAGACGGCTTACCTGCCTCTGGAAATCTGGTGCGTGTGTTGATGTGGTCATGTAGACGGAAATTGGAGACAAGCTCTATTCTCTAGGAGCATCTTGGGAGTACCAATCGTGCATATTAAAATCGCCAGTAACAAGAGAGTGACTACTATTTTTAATCACCAAACGCGGTGAGGATACCAGGTGGAAGTCCAACTTGGGTGTGGAAGTGGTAGGGCGATAATCGATCGCCACCAAACATTCGCCGTTGCCTTTAAACCTAGACGGCCTCGAACAGAATCCTGACTGCGTTGACCGAATCCTCTATTGGCTCATATTGGAGGTCACTGAGGAAGTACAGCGCCACTCCTCCCCTACACTGGGTCGGTCATACTGAACACCGTACATGCCTGGCAGTTGGATCTCGATATTACTTACGTCGGAGCGTAACTATGTCTCCACTCTAGCGATGAGGTCACAGTCCTTTGATCCTTGACGCAACCGCAAAGGTTAACTAAGTAGACCTTTAGCATTAGTGCACATACATGAAAGCTTCCTGGATCCCAGAAGCCCTTGCTAAAGGAAAGATGAAGGAAACGAAAGTGTTCCGACCGGCAGTTAGTCGTTTGTTAGGTGAATTACCAAATTTCTATATGAATGTAATCTGACTTGGCCTTACCTGCACATGCCGTAGGCGGGTCATCGGTAGCGTTCTCGATAGCTACGGGTCTGAGCACATAGTTTTTGAGTTGAAATCGAACTGGAAGATTTGTTTCTTACAGCAATAAATGCCTAATCTCAGGAGAACGGAACTATTGTACTACCAGGAGATAGTTGGCATTGGTGTTTTTCATAAGACAAAGCAGACACTACCTGTTAGAGAGAGCTCTTGTGGTAAGGACGGATGACCAATAACCCAGGTGTTTACGGAGCTTCAGGGACCCTGAAGGTTACATTGCTCGAAGGTCACCATTGGCCAGGAAAACAACACGACAACGCGGAAGCGCTAGCTAGGACGCATGGAAATCGCCCCTCATGCATCACATGACACGTAGCAATGCTTAACCTTCAAAGAGCCAAGTATAGTTGTCAGCAAGAGGCACAGGCGGCCCTCGCGTAGTGGCAAATCAGTTCCGAAAGAAATGGAGGGGAAGATCTGAGAAGCTTGATGTTTATAGGCCATGTGGGACAAGCTCGCATTCGAAAAGGGCATGTGGGTTATTGATTTCGGCCCAGCATACCTGAGGAAGATTGTAGTTCCATAAGCATTAGTTACCGAAGTGCTCTCAGCACTGCACCAACAGTTGCGACAAGTTGAAGTCAATAAAATCGAGGCTGCGGCGCACCGACTATTCTGGTGGCCGCATCATCGAAGAGACTCAGTCAACTTTTGCCAAATGTATGCAAGATACGCCACATTCAAAAATCCGCGAATTGCTCAAATGTTACCACTAAAATCTATGACAGTGGGGTATCCTAACGAAATAAATGGAGCAGTGCTCATTGGTCCTCTACCAGAAACACCGCTAGGGAGTCAACGCATCTTGGCCAAGGTGTATTAGTTCACCAAATGATGTGAGGTCGTTCCAATCGCACCAGCTGACACTATCAAGGTGGCATCAACGAGGACGATCCACTTGGTTTGCCAATAGGGAGCGCTGGAGTAACTGCATTCTGATACTGAATCACGTTTCGATCGCTCAGTGGCTCAGGAGATGTGTCGAGTGCTCGGCATCGAAAAGCAGCGAACAAGGGCTTATCATCCCAAAGGAGACGAACAGGTGGAAGATATAAATAGGTCGTTAAAGTCACCGCTGAAGGCTTTCGTTGGCTAGAACATCTACGATTTGAACACCCTGTTGTCTAAATGCTTTTTGGCTTACCGAAATACGGTCCACTCTTCCACTGGGCACACACTGTCGTTCATGTAGACGGGTAGAGAAATTCGGCTGCCTACCGATGTCCGACTACCCATGTCAAAACATGTGTATCCATCCGTAACCGATTATGTTATTATGCTCCTTGACTCTATTCAACGAATGCACCAAGCTGAACGCATTCATTTGACGAACGCCCAACGACGACAAAAGGAAAACTGCGACAAGAAGGTTTATGGTGTCTCCTTGAAAGCAGGCGAGCTGGTATATTTGCGTCAGACACCAGCAGCAAGTATACCAGCGAAGTTGCATCGTCAGTGGGCAGGTCATTACGTTGTGGACTAAATAATATCTGATTTGCATTTTATGGTTAAGGACATAAAGAAACAAGTCGGACAGCCCATGTTTGTACACTAATTCATTTAGAGCATTTCAAAACGGGACTGATCATTCAAACACCTACAGAACTAGCGGTCGAAATGGAAGTACCGCTTCAAGGTACGCTATGAGGTGGCAACGGTGACATTGTCTACATCAAAGTGATGTGGTGTAACGAATGATCGAAACTATTTTTGGCGCGTGGTCGAATGTGGATCGTTGCTTTGACCACACCTTTCCTGTCTGCTTATCAGAAGGCCATTCCTGTACACTTAATCTAGACAGACAAGCACATAAAGGGAAGGGTTAACTCTAACGTTTCATCTATTCTTATTTTGCACTCATGCTCCCTTCTAAAGCTTACTTGTCGTGTAATAGATGTTCCGTCTCAAATCTTGGAATTTTTCAATGCAAGTTAAGTCAAGAATGTGCTTGCATGCACCCTTGACGGGTGAATTTTCAGGTTTCCATTACATAGTATCGCTATTCTTCCAGGTCACGAGAATGATCTTCCTCGTCACTATCTGCCTGTAACGCGAGCACGACCTGAATGAAAATGGTCCTGCTGCTACCATCCATGTGTTAATCCTTCAAATTAATCTTGTCCCGTCAGCGTGCCCTCTATGGAACCATCCAGAATATATGTAGCTAACTGTCTTCACTTCGCAGGCAGTATATTGACTAAATTACCTTTTCGACACCATCTGTTGGTCAAAATGTTACGCAGATTAGCTTGGAATCACCGTAGTGCTTAGAGTCTGGTTGCCTGCTAATGAGCCGCTAATTAGTCGACATGGCCCAAACTCCGATTTAATCACTAAGGAAATTTCAATGATTCAAATAGTCCTAATGTTCACCTCTTACGGAGATTGCCTTGGACTCGGGAACATTGATGCTTCTGAGCGCCTCAGCACTGTAATTCCTCCTGGTTTACCGTGATGTGGCTTTAGTGATGTCTCTGAAGGTTGCAACTGGTTCTTGACGCGTGTTGTGCCCGTGGACGGTGAAGCTTCTGCAGTCGCATTGTGAATATATCGAGCAGCAATAGTGGCGAGTCACTAAATAAAGTCGCGGCCACTTCCCTTTTCCGGAGGATCATTCACACATCACGGATGTCATCCGATTCAAAGCGTTCCATTGAATCCCATCTTTGTTGGCGAACACAACGAACAAAAGCACACACAGTCACATTTACCTACGCACACAACATGTCCCCTTCCAAATACACAGTTAAACATAGTTTTACATATCAACACACACGTAAGTTCCTATGCTATTGGTCAAAATGTATTAATTTGTGCAATCGCCGATCATACATGTCTGTAATACCACGATCACGCCCTTGATGGTGTGCCTCGCAATGACGAGAATAAACTATTTATTTATTTGTTTACAGCCGCCATTGCGGCAACATGGCCACAATGCCTGCAACCAGTAACAAAGGCTTCTGTACTAGCCAAGTGTGGGTTAGTGTAGTAACAGCAGGGTTAACGTGTTACTACTGTAGTAGCGGTCACCATCCGACGTGCGCCAGTCTGTTGAAACAAACGGAAAAAAGAAATAATAAGCGAGTTATCAGCGTCTTGCCGTCGGTCAGTGTTCTGTCGCCAATTGTCAGGTCAAGGTCAAATGACGGGCTCATCTGCTTTGTGCGTTGCGTTCTTGCGTCCCGCAAAAGCGGGTAGGGCGGCTTGTGTATATCAGTTGTGTATGCCGTTGTCAATGAATCACAGGCATTGCTGATTTGCTGAAAAAATAAATATTCCCATTTCATTAACCAGAATCAAGATCAGAACTCGGTTTATGTTAACGGATCCATTGCGGTAACCTCTCATCAGACGCAATCGTTTACATATCACTGAGTACGTGAGGGCTGGGATTGACTTCTAAGCCGCTTGGATGATCAAAATCGATAACTTGAGACAAGCCAAGGAACATCCATACACAAACCTCAGTAGTCCGAATTAGATGGGCAAGGTTTGAACCAATTAACTAAGTAACAGCGTCTGTTGGCCATGTTAGTAGTGTTGGCTGTATGATATCTTATTCGGACGTCTGAAAGATTCAGTTCAGAAAACATATTTTGCGACTCGCCTGTGAATTGTTTATTACAACCAGACATGGCCTACAAAACCCGCGAATGATAGATTGCCCTCGTTGACCCGTTCGATGATCGTTTATCAGTACTCGTGCGCTTGCGGTGCACAATATCTGGGATACACTACGAGGCGCCTATCTCAGAAGATTCGTGAGCACATCCCGGCATGTATTATAAAGGCGTAATGAGGTACTCAAAGAGCTCATTCATATCTCATCTTCTTGATTGTGACCATACCGCTTCCGATGATGACTTCAAAGACATATTCGCTGCCCTTCATGTGTTGCAAGAATTCCACAAGCAGCTCTTATCCATGGCCCAGGCTAGCTACATCCAATATCTAAAGCTGGAATTACGTGTACAAGAACAATTCATACGGCCAGTAATACTAGCATGGTCAACAGACTCTGTTACTTACTTATTTGCTTCTTACCTTGCCCATCTAATTCGGACTCCTGAGGTTGGTGTATGCATGTTCCCTTAGTTCACTTGGCTTGTCTCAAGTTATCGATTTTGAACATTAAAGCAGCCTATAAGTCAATCCAAACCTGATTTGACTCTTTCCATACGTAATCAGTGCTATATACACGTTTGAATAGGATGAGAATTTACCAAAAATGTTTCCTGATCTTCATTCTGTTGCCACTGTAGCGCATGACAGGTTGATTGATCACATCGAGTACCATGAGGCGCAAGGAAAGTTGACGTTCGCTTGACTGAGATAGCGTTTGCAATGGAAAATTCAGTGGGATGGGTACATGTTTGACGGAAAGCTGGGAGGCTCTTCTATCGAAGAAGCAAAACTCGTTGGCAGGTAATTGTAACAGCACAAAATTGTGCGCTTGAGTAAGGTTGAAAATTACTCCAAATTTGTAACTCCAGTAGAAACAATCACTGGTGAAGTTATTCTACAGAAAAGGTTTTCCGTAAAAGGAGCCCGTCAAATCATGACCTAAAAGTGTAGATCTAGCAAACTGAGAAAAATAACTTGCGGAGAAAATGCGCAACATCTGGAGCACAAAGAGACGCGAGTGTCGGTGGCATTTCCGTAAAATATACTTTCTGACTTTGTGAACTTATCTCGGATACGCTTGTAAACAACATATTTCATATGCTCATTAACTTAAGATTTATGTCACCGTTTCCTTATGCATTACTCGATTTATTTTCTTTGTTAGCTTTATATCAAGTGATTGGCTGTTGCTTGATATCCCCGGTGTGGCTGCGCTTGATGTGCATGTTGACAAGGTGCTTAACTGTCTATTACCCACTACCTCGTCCATACTGGCTCTAGCAGACAATTACTCTTTGCTGGAGGGGACGGGGTGCACCGTCCTTGTGACCGTGTTAGGATCAAAGAGTGGTTCCATGCACTCAGTGTGGACCGGACTACGGTCCAGCCACCGCCTTGTGTGCGTTTGATTCCTCAAATACAGCGTGTTTGTGTTTGCCTGTGAAGGAATGTGGGCCGGCTCCGTTGATGAAACGTGGCTCCCATCCACATGCCTCCCGGTCTTATTCCTTCGGGTTTACACTGGATATGGGGTGTGTGGTTGGAGCTGTGTGTGGTGCAGCGCAAGCCACCCATGGTCCCTCTGTAGGCGCAGGCGTCCTGTGACTGTCCCTGTGGAGGCGACAGTGACAGGCAAATCCGAAACCGGTTACCGCCACTGACATATATATATATATATATATATATATATATATATATATATCACGATACAGATGATACCAGGTCCTCGAAGCGTCCATGCATCAATCACTCAACTTTTGCGTAGCGGCTAAACTGGTCTGAATGCTGGAAGAATAAGGCTAAACAGGGACTGCCTTTTTCATATTAAAACGCAACAGGCGGTGGCACAAACATGTGAGAAATATCGAACATTGATAAAATATTTTGGCTAAATAAGGAGATAGAGGTTCGGTGTTGCTTGCTCACTAAACTGCGCTGCACGATTTGTTTCGAACTCATCTTCACAAATAGAGATAGTAGAAATGCAACTCAAATCCGATACGCTGGGATATACCAGCCGAAACCAATGATATCAAGTCACCGAGGTGCAGCGAGCAACACTTGTCATAATGGTAGTGATTTGCTTGAGGAGCACCCTAGTAGTGAATTGATAGCGATGAACAAACTCAGTTTGTGCCGTGATCCACACCGATGTGAAACTGTTAGTTGATTCATTTTTAATCACTCAACAAAGGGTGGACACTACAAGCATTCGGGTCGAGAAAAGTAACATTGGGCAAATTTACTGTGAAAGAGTCGTCGAGTGATGCAATGAAAGCATTAGCAATATAAAATCCGTCCGTATAGCTTCTAAGGGCTGCGTCGTACACAGTCACTATGCGGAAAGCTCTAGCTCTTGGGGCTAACTGCTGTCCTCTGCACAGTTCGTAACCTGTATTGCAGCGGAAGATGGAGCCGGGATATATCATAGTCCACTGTCAACCATGCAAGTCCGCGTCCGTAACCCATACCTTATTGTCACTAGCTGCTGGCATCCGGAAGTTCTGCAGTCAGAACCCGGCATGGCTTTGATGGAAGGCGCACCACTGACGAGACCCAGAATGACGAGACAGCGCTGTCTGGTGTTTTTGCAGACCTGCCAAAGCCTGTTGGCTGACTGGGGACTGTGACGAAATGCATTTTAAATTATCCCAAACCACTATTCATTAATAAACAAATAAACGTTATGGTCACAACTAAGCATCTTTACTCACACTCGGTAACGTCGCAAATGGATTCCGATCTTCTGAGAGGTACTGAATTCATTTTTGAACGGAACCTTGCTCCGATCAACAACTACAATGGCTCACTTAGATCACCTTCATGTGCCAAAGACTGCCACCCGAGTACATCCAATATCTATGTTTTGAGATAAGCAGAAATCAAACGGGTATAATGCTAATTCTGCGGACATAAAGGGACTAACTCCTAGCCCCTGTAGAGTCCAGCAGTAGTCTGGTTATGGACTCAAATCGTGATACAGCCCAGTGACGGCAGTAAGCGACAGCAATATCCCTTCTGCTATAATCCGTCCAGTTATGGTGTCTTTTGCTATCTACATTGTATGAGTCAAATCACGACTGTCAGGGTTGTCACTATGGCGTCATTAGTCTTACAGTGCTTCATCCCCTCACCTAACCTTATACCAGATGTGGTCAGATCAATTGTATGAACACCGACCATCTTTCCTTGAGCTGGATTCGACGGGATCTAGCTTGTATAGACTTTTAACACACGGCTTGCAATCATACCCACACAGGTCACACGTGAACACAGAGGCAACTGGTCAAAATGCGCTGATACCCATGTCTAGAAACCCTCCACTGTAAAAATCGTGTCACGGTTTCTAGCTCCCGGCAAAAGCGCATGATTGCGCACTGCTGACAGCTCAAGCATGAATGGACCGGATTTTCTGAGCTTCTCCAAGAGCTGATTTCTATGTCGTTTCAACACTTGCGTTCGGTTACAACTAAACCAATTAAACAAATCCACTGTACCCAGATATTCAAATGATTCACAGCGGGATGGCTAGCCGAACCACCTCCCCGTGATGCGAGCTGGGTGGTTTGGGTAAATGCCGTTCCATCAAATGGTTCGGCGGCAGTGTTCCAGGATGTGGTGACATTTCGCCTGGCAAGCTTTCTCCCTGTAACAAACCACAGATATCCGTTTGAAAACACTGTGACGTGACGGATGTGACTCGCCACTAAATAAACTCACTGCCACTTCCTTTTTCCGGAGGATCATTCACACATCACAAACGTCATCCGATTCGAAGCGTTCCATTGATTTCCCTCTATGATGGCGAACCCAACGAAAAAAAACACACACGGAGTCACATGTACCCAATCACACAACAATGCCACTTCCAAATACAGACATCTACATACTTTTACATGTCAACACACACATAAATGCTTACGCTATTTGTCAACATGTACCCATTGGTGCAATTGCCGCTCATACATGTCTATATTACCATGATCACGCCCTTGATGTTGTGCCTCGCAATGACGAGAATAAACTATTCATTTATTTATCTATTTAGTATTTACTTACCCATGTCAATAATCGAGTGCTCGACATTATAAGTTAGATTTATGGTTGTAACTCTACCAGGAACCACGTGATACGTCATCATCAGTCATGCGTGTGTTTCACAATGGTTCACTCTCTGGCCTTTGACAAGTTACGCTGTAGTTCAACAAGTATCAAATGCCAAGTATATTGCAGTCGCGCGTTACTGTTGCAGCTTTCTTGATAGGATGATGCTTGTCTTTGCTACGGTCTACCATTAGGAAAGTCAGCAAAGAAACACTAACCTTTCCTCCCGAAATGATGAAGAATGTGTCTCCACGGGCTCCTTCACGGATGACATAGTCTCCCGGATTGTAGTGGCATGCACCGAGAACGTCAGCCACTTTGCCAAGCACTTCTAAACTCAGTTCACTGAAGGTTGGAACGCTGTGAGAAGATGAAAAACAGGCGCAATTGTTTGACTAGTACCTGGTATTTTAAATGTGTTAAACAGATGAAAAAACGGAGCACTGTGTGAAAGTAACTTATTATGTCCTGAATTACTAATTCTATTTACTATGGTTGTAGGCCTTCGCGGAGTATGAAGCCAGTTTGTTTACAAAAAATGGGAATGAGATCCGCGTAGAAGGGGAGCTAATTACGTACGCACATCAAAAAGTACATCCACTCAACACAATATCTCGTAAGACTGGTAAAACTGCACCCCAGACATCAACTGGTAACCCAAGATGTTTTAGTAACTGACATTTTCTTGATACGCAGTCACACAACGAAGCTAGTTCAAATTTTTGGTCCAAACAGGAGACAAAATTTTAGGCAACTGATTTGCGGCGCAATGTTCAGCCATTGTAATGGGTCCACCTTTAGCAATATCAAGATGAAGGATCAATGGACAGTTGGAAGCAACTATGATATAGGTGAGTGTCCAAAACGGTTCATTATGTTGCCAAGTACATGGATTACAACAACAGAGGAGTTTGTCTCTCTTACACTGTCGGGTTTAAAGTAGACTTCTACCTGGCAACAAGTGCTGGGGAGCTATTTAAGGGGCCTACCTGGAAGGCTCCAGTGGACATTCTGTCAGGTGTATCAGGGAGAGTTCGCCAGATAGAAGCAACGACTGATAACACTGACGGGCCCAGTACACGCCTAGCAGTCTAACACAATGCTACTCGCCCTCTAAACCCTGTTGTGTGGTTGCATGAATCAAAATCTCCTAGTATGCTGATGTGACGGAAACCACCTGTTTCCACCAAAGTCGATTATTGTGCCAATGGGGACACAGATAGGAACGCGAGTAACACCCAGCTTTACTATCGGGGGTAACAAGCATTCCAAGATTGCGCATCGGATATTTTGTTGTCTCCATGTGACTTACCTATTAGTTTGTAAATCTACCGTCAATCTCTTCCAGACTATTAGCCTTAGCATACACAAGCTGTGCTTTGAGTTCACGTGTTGCTGTTCTCGTTGGAACACTCGTTTGCGTTGCCAACCAACGATTTTACGTTTTTCCTTTGAATCTTTGTGACATGTCGTTTTCCTGATCTAGTGTTAAGGTCAATGATTATGTTCTAATCCATTAATCTTTTAAAAATTTGACCTGTTGGTACCCTCAATTGGTGCTTCATCCAACATGGTCACACTTAGAAGAATCTTTAAAGGGATTATAAAGAAACAATTTGGAAAAAAACGGTAGCAGCGTATTGGTTGGCAAGGAAGCCTCAGTCTTTGCTTTATGGACAATGTATAAGTCCCAATTAAATTGCTTAGTAATGTGCGCTCGCTTCTAGATGGAAGCTTTGATCTCAGTGCCCTTGATCGTCAGCCTACTTGAACGGTGCGGTCGCAAAAAAGCTGTCCTCCTGCGTTATCCGCCTCCAAATCTTTGGATTTATTCTCACAGTGACCTACGTGCCATCATTCGATTTGGCTCCGCGAGCTCCTCCTACCACTGTTCATCTATTGGATCTATCATTCACGGATCACCAACAAACTGTGCTCTTGGAACTTCGAAGTCAACCGTATTTGAAGCTTATCGGATGTTTTATTTCTCCTCTCATCACATAAGAACTCTTGTGGTCTTATTTTAAAGATCTTTTTGAGAGTCACCCGATCAGCTTACTACCATTCCTTCAAGTCGCTCTACAAAGCGATAGTCGTCAATTTGATCCGTCCTTGGAACTTCCACTGTCGTCATTAGACAGTATTTTCCAAATCACCTTGCTTTGTCTCAGTCCTACGTCCACCACGGCCTACCCTCTACCGTCTGGATCGATAGCACGCACATCCACCCCAAAGCACGCGTGATTCATCTGGCCTCGACACGCCTGGACCTGCTGACCTCGAACCAGCGCCGATCGCCACGCAAAGGTGCGTCAGTATCTCCATCCCATCCCTACCCCTACTGAGAACTTGTCTCGTATGAAGAACAAATGCGAATCATGTGCCAAAGTCGTAAAAAGTGGTCTGGTTTGTTCTATGTGTTTGAAAACATACCACACGACCTGCCTTGGGAAGGCGTTCACGAAAGCCAACACCGCAGACGCGTTTTGGTTCTGCCAAGTATGCGAGTCTATTCCATTTGTTAGCTGTCTATCTGTGCTACTGAAGAGGTGTGAAAGACTGACCGAAGCAGTCGAGCAACTGGTGAGCGCCAGAGTTACACCCTTGGGAGGAAACGGACCTGCACTTGTGAGTGAAAATAACACCCCGAACTCACTAGTCAGGCCGAAGAAGCGAGCCAGGCGTCCCAACCCAACCCCAACGACTCAGCCTCCAGCAGTATCAACTCCATTCTCCCTCCCTCCTATAAGTAAAAACAGTGACTGCAGTGCGCCTGCCTCGACTTCTGTACTGTGTGCTGCACCTAGTAGTCTGTTCACTACACTCGAGACTGTAAGCTACAGTCAACCAGCCATAGTGAACAACCCGGCAACGTACGCATCGGTTGCTGCCAAGCAAACACCGGAAAGAGCACCGGTAACCTTTGTGCCCGAACTAGAGAAAACAAAACTGACGCAGCACGGATGGCACACACCAAGGCCGTTCACAAATTCAACAAAAACACCAGAAACTAAGCCTCAAAATTCAAAACCAGTAGCCACCAGGCGCAACCATGGTGTCCTAAATATTGTATGCACTAATGTCCCCGAATCCAAATCCAATACAATTAAGGGTAAGTTGACGGACGATCGAAATCAGTGGGTTTCCATCTGTACGTCGATCGGAGTCCATGCTAATCCCACGACATTAAAAAGAATCTCGCGCCACCCAAACGCGTTGCACTACGGCGAACCCCGGTTACTTCGAGTAACACTAAACTCGGCGGACGAGACTGAGGCCGTTCTGCTGTCCGCGAATCGTCTGCGCAACGACTCAAGTGGAGTGCGCATACTACCCGAAATCCCGTGGAAAGAACGGTCAGGGGATCCCGCCAACAAAGATAGGTACAGAATAAGTCAAGATAAGAAAACAGTGATTGCTCACGGTGTTCCTGAGCTTACTGACTCCTCTTCCGAAGATGCTCAGATGCATGACCGCGAGCAATGGCACTACATCCGGGAGGTTCTTTCTCTCGAAAATGTGGTGGTCACCTCGTTGACAAGGACCCCCATATCACCAAACTATAAAGGATGCGGTCCCAGGCTCTTACAACTTGTGTTACAGTCGGAACAAATGGCACAAACCCTAGTAGCGAACTGGATCAAATTCCGTTGCAGATTGCCAACGGAAATTCGTCTGAAAGCAGCAAGAACACCAACCCCTTTTAATGACAATTCAGTAGAGGCACAACTCTTAATGAAAACGCCAGCTGCAGGACCCGACTCAGGGACGGTTTCAAGAGTAGCCATACTATCCGGAGGGGCCCAGCAGAGCACGAGCAAACACCAGGATTCGGAGCATCTGATACCTGCTTATATATCAAATACTTCTCGAGAGTATGCAACCCATCCGAAAAACGATTAGTCGCCGACCCTTTAATGGTCGGCGTAACCTCATTTGCTTCATCCATCCATCCAGTCGCCGGCCACTCACTGGTCGGCGAAACTTCACGTATGAGTTATACAACTTCTGCAACATTGATTAAATCTGAGAAACTTTCATGTATGTACACCAACGCTCAAGGGCTCCTCAGTAAAATTAACGAACTTCGACTGCGTCAGGTTGCGAATGCTTGGGACCTAATTTCTATTACCGAAACTTGGTTGCAGCAAGAGGTGACTGATGCTGAGGTTGAGATAGCCGGAATGTCAATCATCCGGAACGACCGCCCCAGCAGAGGAGGTGGGGTCCTACTCTACTACCGCAGCGATCTACAATGTACAATAGTTGAGGACCTGGAAACACACGTTACCGACTCACTCTGGTGCCGTCTCCGACTGAGACACAACGATACATGTCTCATAGCTATCGTTTACCGCCCCCCAACGTCCACTCTGGAAATGGATTCCTGCTTGATCCGTGGCCTAAACAGAGTAACACGCACTAGGTACAGCCACACTCTCATCTCCGGGGACTTCAATCTACACAATCTGGAGGTTTCGGCATCGCCCAGTGAGCAGTTCAAAGCAGACTTGCAGGAACTGATCGCTAATATCCCTTTGTACAATCATGTCACCACGCCCACTAGATTCAGGACAGCAAACAAACCGTCCATATTGGACCTTGTGCTCACAAATGAAGAGCTCATGATTGAGAAGTTATTGATGGATAGTCCATTAGGTCTCAGTGACCACGTAGTAATAACTTTTGACTATGTGTGTTATGCAGAGTATCCATATGAACACTCGGAACTAACTCATACAATCACACGCTACCACGTATTGAAAGAACTCGCCGACACAGCTGCTTGGGAATTCTCAAACAAAAGTCCCCTTGACAACGTTTGGGCAGAGTTCGTTAATAAGCTCAGCGACATCGTCAACAAAGCATCAGAGACCAAACCCCTTCGTCCCGCGAAAATGCCTTCAATTATAAGGAGTAGGACTCGCAAATGCCTGGCGATAAGGGATGCAGCATGGCGTGCCTACAAGATTAACCCAGACTCAGAGACTTGGGGAAATTTCCTGACCCATCGCAACCATTGCACCGCACTTGTCCGTGAGGACAAAATAACGTATCAACAGTGTCTAGCCAAAAAGTTCATGGCAAACAACAAACTGCTGTATAAGCATGTCAATAAGCTTCGTAAAGTGAAGCATGGAATACCCCCACTATTCACGACAGGCGGTAGAGTACAAAGCGCCGAAGAAGCAGCTAATGCACTGCGGCTGCAATACGCACCAATTTTTGAACTCGCAACATCTACCTGTCCCATAATATCAAGCTCATTACCGACACCTCTGTTTACAAATGTTATTTTCAACCCATCAATTGTGCTAAGGAAGTTACTCTCACTGCGCGAACATAGTTCTCCGGGAGCAGACAACATCCGCCCGAAGGCACTGAAGGCTGTGGCTAATAAGCTAGCTGAACCACTGTCACAGTTCTTTCAAAGGTGCTTTGATGAACAACGAGTCCCCATTATGTGGAAGTGTGGCATTATAACCCCTATTTTTAAAGGCGGTAGCCGTTCCGATCCTGCTAACTATCGTCCAGTGACTCTCCTCCCTGTGCTCGCGAAGGTGATGGAAGCAGTCGTCGCTGAGGCTTTGATGGACTATCTGGAAAAATGCAACATCTTGGTAGTGGAACAGCATGGCTTCCGTCAACACCGGTCATGCACCACCAACCTACTTATTGCTCGAGGTAGTTGGACGGAAGTGGCCGATGATGGGGTCGGAGTCGACGTCATCTATCTGGACTTTTCCAAAGCTTTCGACCGCCTCGATCACCGCATCCTACTTCAACGGCTTCAGAGTTACGGAATCGGAGATCCTGTACTTGGTTGGATTGGCAACTTCCTTTACCAACGAAAGCTCCAAGTACGTGTTAGGGGATCACTTTCTAACCCAATTGAGGTGCAATGTGGTGTCCCGCAAGGCTCAGTGCTGGGACCGCGCTTATTCCTGGTGTTTATCAACGACCTGGCAAGAGTCATCTCCTCAAACTTCCTGCTTTTCGCCGATGACGTCAAGATATGGCGGGCGATTAGTAACAAGGCAGATCAGGATCTGCTCCAACATGACCTAGATTGCATTTATGAATGGTCAAAGAGTAACAAGCTTCAATTGAACATGGCTAAGTGCAAAGTGATGCATCTGCGTCACCAGCTGGTGAGCGCCTACAAGATTGGAGACCACACCTTGGCAAAGGTTTCTCATGAGCGGGACCTGGGTGTATTGGTACAGGAAGATCTCGGGTGTTCCAAACAAGCAGAGAAGGCGACGAGAACCGGAAATCAACACTTCGGCCTTCTTCGCAGAGCCTTCGGTCGGTTTGAACCATCAATATTTCCCCAAATGCTTAACGCCTACGTGCGCCCGCATGTGGAATATGCTATTCAGGCGTGGCAGCCGTGGCAGAAACAGGATCTCATTGCTCTCGAGACTCCTCAACGACGGGCAACCAAGAACGTCAGGGGCCTCTTTCATCTGCCCTATCAGCTTAGACTGAAATCTCTAAGAATGTACAGCAGTCGATATCGGCTTTTGCGGGGGGATCTCATAATGGTTTACCAGATCCTGAAGAACCCAAACCACATTTGCCGTCCGCTGCTGGAATTGAACCCCAACATTAAACTAAGAGGTCACCCTCTGAAACTGACAATTCATTACAGCCGGCTTGAATGCCGTAGAAATTTCTTTTCTCTCCGCGTGTGTGAGCCTTGGAATGCCCTCCCTACTTATGTCGTCTCTGCTCCCAATCTGGCGATATTTAAAAAACGTGTTGACGATGCGTTGTCTCACTTACATTTCCTTTTATGACTTGTTAGCCAGGGGCTACAAAACGCAATCAAACGGTTTCTTGCCAAACGCTCAACCATTGGATTTATGGATTTTTATGTTTAATACGCGAACATCTCCGCTATTTCACATAAGTCTATGGTGAGTCCACCACAACGCTTTTCACTTTATTATGCAATTTATTTTCGCAATAATTTCCATCCCACGGGACTTGTTAAGCGATGCTTTTTTACCCGTAATAAACCATTGTCCATTGTCCATACAGCGTAGAGAGTAGGTAAATTCAGTTAGCATTCTACCACAAGAGAGTTGTTCATATACTAATACGGAATATAGAATTATTCAACTCGAATACTATTCTCCTATCAAGTCTGATCATTCTAGGTGGATCGAGTTTCGTAGTACGATTACACAAACATACTATTCGCACACTCAACGTCCCGTATAAATTGTCATTTAATCATGTGAAATGCAAATATCCTAACTGCATTTCAACCTGCCATCGCTGGAACCGTCAACATAGCTCAGGACACATTTGCATCAGAGTTGAGAATTGTTAAGGGCTAAGTTTCTTCGTTGTTACTACTACCCTATAACATTATATTGTTCAGTTTGCATTGTTACATTTGCATTATTGTTGACGGCTTTAACAAAAGGATACAATACTCCTGAGGAGATATATTTCGTAGATTTAGTGCCCTTTTCGGTCAGAGAAGACACGCAGCTGGAGGCCAGGCATAATGAAATCGGCCAGAATAGCCGCAATACCAAAAAATGGATCTCAACGGCATCTCCCGATTTTGCGTAAATCTTTGTTTCCGAAATATTTTTCGAATAGCTGTTACTTCCCCGGATTTTCACCGTCACCGCTGCGGACGATATCTACCAGCTTGCATGCTGACGATATTGCCTTAATCTGTGACAGCTCCCAGACGTGCCAAGCTGCACTGGACAGATTAGCACTAGCTGTCCGTCACTTTGGGCTTTGCTTCGCACCTTCGATGTGCAAAGCTTTCCTCCAAGATTGTCAGGGACCGCCTTCTGTGTTAACCTTTGGTGGGGATCAGCTAGAAGTCGTTTAAAAATTCTACTACCTGGGAAGTCGCATTAGTGCCCTTAAAATCGAAGCTGACATCACAAACCGTATAGCAAAAGCTGCAGGCGCTTTTGTTAACCTTCACCACCTATGCGCCGGCGCGACATCACTGTCTCCTTGAAGGGCAGAGTGTACAATGCAGCGGTAGGTACGACGTTACTGTGCAGTTGAGAATTCTGGCCCCTTAGATCAGCTGACATAAAGAGGCTACTTACGTCCGACCACCGGTGCCTTCGCAATTTAGCTCACATCTGGTGGAAACACCGCGTGGGCAACGAGCGTTTTCGACGCCTTGTTTACCGCACCGGAAAAAGAAATGAACCGCTCAACACTGTTATTTCAAGCACCAGGCTCCGATGGCTCGGCCACGTGTTGCGCATGTCAGCCCACTGACTCCCGCGACGTGCGTTGTTTGCGCGCCGGGGGTGTGGATGGAAGCAGAGGAGGAGTGGTCAAGCGATGACTTGGTCGAGAGGAATGAAGGCCCTCACTTCGAAACTGGCCTTGGTTGGAGCGTCCCGGGTCCCTGATTGGGGTCCGAAAGACGATGAACACGTTTGGCTGGATACACTTGCTGATATGGCAAGGAGCCGACCTCAGTGGCGTTCGTGCTGTGAGTTTCTTTGCCCCACCCCATCCATCTTAGTCTCCCCTCCAAGCACGATCTCACTTCTTACCTCAGCTCAGTTGGCATGCATCTATTGCAGGGGTTTTATTCTATTTTATGCTTTGCGGCACAGCAGCTGAGGCGTTTTCCACCGCTAGTTGACGTGCGTAATAATAATGATGACCCATGCATATGGACATCGGATAGCTACCTTGATTGCAGTGGCATAGCCTGTTTACTCTATAGCGTCTGTACCAGATCAAAACCTAAATCAGTACACCTTCTCTTCCTTGATCATTCGAATGTCTTTGGAAGCTCGGATAGGACGATGTTGCATAAATAACTATCTGTGAATGGAGTGCCCCGAGTGCGTATAATCTGTCACGTGACTCTTTTACGAATCGTACCAACTCACCAAGCCAAACGGTAAGAAGTCCTCTGTCGTTCGTGCCGACCGCGGTGTGCTGAAGGAAGCGACCCTATCACCCTTTCTATTCTCATTATATGTCGTAGGTTTCCATAAACAAACTAAGTTTTTACGATGCAAACATGTTAAGGAATTTGTGCTAGGGTGCATAGCCCTCAATCCTATGGATCCTTCATCTCTTCAATGTAGATTAAAAGATCTGGTGGCGTGGTCTACATTCAGGTTCATTACTCTGAATCCTTCAAAATGCACTGTCATATTTCCTTTTCTTCATAAAAATAAGCTATAGTCTCTCTTAGATACCTCCCCAATCGAACAGTGAAAGGAAATCCCGTGATCACATTTTCCACCGTCAAGTATCTCAGTATCTTTCCGTCCCGAAACTTCTTTTGGTCCAAGCATATATGTGAGGCGCTTCGTGAGGTGAGAAAAAGCTTTTTATATCCTCGGCAGTAAGGTGGGTTCAGTGCCCTGTACTTTAATGTTTATTTTGCAACCTCTTGCACTATGCCTAGTTGGTTACGCTGCTCCCTTATCATATTCAATGCACTGCTTCAGAAAGTCTACATCCTATTGGTAGCTTCCATAAAGGACATTTCTAGAGGCAGCGGGTTGTCTAGAGCTATTCTAGTCGATTTGGTCGTTCCCAGACAATTTGACGCCTGCGATAATGTTTTTTATGGTCCTAAATGACTGACTTCGTCCGTTGCGCACTGAGCTTTCAAAACCGCCCTGTTTATTTTTTACGTGTTCAAAATTTGCCTTGCTATTTTTGGACTTTATCATATCGTAACACTAGTCTAACTTATCCGTCACGTTTGCGTGTTGACCCAACAAAATTCACAAACACGTATGTGAGCGGTTGTCAGAGTGAAAGTTGCGAATGTTCAATTAGAGATGATTCAACACAGACCACTCTCAGTCAGCAGGCTTTGGTAAGTCTACTAAAGCATTAGACAGTGCTGTTTCGAATTCTGGGCCTGGTGAGTGATGCGCTTTCCATCAAAGCCATGCCGGGTTCCAAGCGCAAAACATCCGGATGCCAGCAGCTAGTGTCACCAAGCTATGGGTGACGCAGACGGACCTGCATGATTGACAGTTGACTATGATATAACCCGGTTCATTTTCCACCGCTGTGCCATTTGTGAACTTCCCGCATAGGGACAGTGTTCGACACAGCACTTAGAAGGTATACAGATGGATGGATTTCAGATAACTAACAAGTAGTGGGGCTTTTGGGATAATTAGAGATAATTATATTAAC
The DNA here is from genome assembly GCA_944474145.2 of Dicrocoelium dendriticum. Lineage (NCBI taxonomy): Eukaryota > Metazoa > Platyhelminthes > Trematoda > Plagiorchiida > Dicrocoeliidae > Dicrocoelium > Dicrocoelium dendriticum. The sequence goes on along the minus strand of OX104063.1, from coordinate 267,050,349 downwards.
ACCAGGCGATTCGCGAAAATTTTCCCGCCACCGTGAGTCAGCCACATCCCTTTTACCGCCGAACCTGTTTTACGGATACTGACGTCTCTGTGCAACCACAGCTCCCCGGGAGTCGAAACCATTTGCCCAGGAGGCACTGGAGCAACAGCAAGACAACTGGCAAAACATTTGACACAGTTCTTCCCGCGCTGCTTAGACCAGAACCAGATTCCTGCGATGTGGAAACTTGAAATAATAACTCTGATACACAAAATCGGAAGCAGGACTGAGCTCGCAAGCTACTGTCCAACGTCCCTGTTCCCTGTATTATCCAAGGCCATGGTGTCCATCGTGGCCGATGCATTGATGTATTATTTAGCAAATCCTAACATTATTGCTCCTAAGCAACCCGGCTTTCGTCGACAGTGATCGTGCACGATGAATTTATTAATCGCATGGAGTAATTGTATCGAGACCGTTGATGTGATCTTCCTGGATTTGTCGAAGTCGTTCGATGGTTTAGATCATCGGATTCCCCTTTCAAAGCTCCAGTATTACGGGATCGATAACCATCTCTTGAGCTGTATCGCTAACTTTCTCGCGCAACGACCATTATTGGTGAGAGTCCGGAGTTCCCTATTTGTACCCATCCCAGTAGAGCCTGGTATGTCCCAGGGCTCCGTTCTAGGTCCATGGTTATTTTTGGTATTCAGCAAATAACCTCGTACGGAAAATCGCTTCAAATTTCCTGCTGTTTCTTGACGATATCAAAATATGGTGCCAGATTCAGGCAGATGCCGATAAGAATTTACTTGTGTGACCTAGATATGGTACGACAGTGGTCAACCCGAAATCAATAACAATTCAACGTGGATAGATGCAAAGTACTCTCCATACGACACCAGAGTACTCATTCCTTTAAGCTAGGAACGCAAATACTGCAGTGATCATCAGTCGAACACCACCTTGGCGTACTTGTTCTGGATAACATGGGTTGTTTCCATGCACTCAGCATGAGCCTCGAAAACTGCTAACCAGCACTTCGGCTTGCTACGATGAGCGTTCGGACATGTAGATACCACTGTTTTCAGACAGATACTGAATGTGTATATTCGAACCCATGTCGGATACGCAATCCAAGCCTGGCAGCCAGGTCTGGAGCACGACCTTAATGCACTGGAGCTGCCACAACGCCGGGCATCTAAGAACGTAATTGGAATGTGCCAACTTTCCTACGAGCAGAGGTTGAAACCGTTGGGAGTATTCAGCGAGCGGTATCGCCGACTGCGAGGCGACTTGATTATGGCGTATTTGACTTTACACAATTCAAATCATGTATGTCGCTCTTTACTGCAACTCAGCAGTAACACCAAACTTAGAGGTCACTCCTTGAGATTAGCAGAACAGTACAACCGTCTAGCGTGTCGTAGAAACATCATTTCCATTCGTGTGTGTCAAACATGGCACACTATCCCCGAATCTGTTGTCACAGCCCCCACGCTAGCCATATTAATAGTCGGTTTGATGACGCGTTCCGCCTCTTACATATTATTGCTTGACGCTGCACTACAACCTACTCTCCCGGGAAATACGTTGGATTTATTATTTTTTGCTTATTGACGCTATGGAAATACTCGGAGTGTATGGCTACTGCATCAAAAACGAAGAGTTCATTATTTTGACAGTAGAACCACTAAGTTCTTTTTTAGTAACCTTTTTCGCTTACTACCCAACGGGGCTTGTTATCTAATGATTCGTTGCCCTTTATAAAATCATTGTTCATTTTTCATTATGCATTTTATCTGATCCCATTCATTTAGTGTATCCTCAGTGATAGTTTAAATGCTGTTAATTCACCTATTTAGGTCTAGAAAGCCTACTTTGACTTGATTTGACTTGAATGCCCCAGATATAAATCTACTGTGGATATCGCCGAGGACGGTTACGGGACTTTTGCTTCTGATTTCTTTTATTTACTTGCGGATGGCTATCACAAGCACTAAGGTTGACTATATGGCTACTGTCGTCGCGACTTGCAAGACAGCCACTAAACGGTTGAACCCTGCGTGAGCATCTAAGCGATACACATTAACGTAGAAAAGCACAGGAACAGTTGCGCCCGCGATTCATTTATTGTGTATCATAAGTTACGCTTAAACCATTTTATTGCACCAAAATGATGCAGTCGCTATAGGCACAGCCACAGTGACTACAACTTATGACATTCTAATGCACACATAAGCAGACTGCTCAATAGCGACATTAATTAGCGGTAGTAGAACCCAACTGTTGTACGAGCATACTAGTTGACCAGATATTGGGGGTACGGGCACTCGATACCACGCGGATTTTAAACACATGCTTTTGGCTTCGAGAGATGTTTAAAGGTTGTCGTGAATAGTTGTTTAATCTGCTCCAGATTACCGTTTTTGTTAGCCGCGTACACTGCCCCCAAGAAAACTAACAGATGTTAGCCAACCGCGTGCTGTCTACAGGCCCAAACGAAGTCAGAAGATGCAAATGCGTTTTGTACCAGCATTATAAGAAAGGGGACTATCTCAAATTGTGTCACTGCGTAATCCCTGTATAGGAGCCAGTTAACGAGGTCCTAGCCATTTATATGAGAGCACTCCCACAGAACCGCAGCTTACCAAAAAGGTCAACATGTCCACAAAACAGTCTCACGCAGTCGTGCCTGTTAGTGTTACAATAATAATACTGATTAGAGTTCAGTACCTTCTGGTCTCAAGTGTTATCGGTTGTCGGTCGTTAGTGGATGGGGCGAGTCAAAATAAATGAGGATAAGACCAAATAAAGCTAAAACTAAACTTCGGGAATAGAACGAGCGAAGAGCCGACTTTCAGAGCTAATTTTGCCGCAAAGCGGAATTCCCTAATCACGTCCTTGCTCAGGTACATCGCACTAGTATTGATGTTGGGGATACTCGGACCCACTTTTCTTGGTGGTCAGACTGCTTCTGACGCTATCTTTCGACAAATAATTCTGACACCAGATGACGTGATGCTTTTCTGCAAATGGGATGGCTGTTCCTCGACCGATTGCCATGGCCATGGTAAACCCGATCACGGTGTCGTTTCATTCACGCGTGGTGTCTTCGAACAAGACACACTGGTTTACGTCAATACCGATCACTCATGTGTGGGAGGCGTGAAGACGCAGTCAACATCTGGGCAGGTGTCCAATCGGCTAAATTTAAAACTACCAAGTGGTTATCAGTTTTTCTTTGTCACGGTCACGCCATAAATTTTATCGCGCCATGGCACATGCCTGTTCGACTGATATTTAGCCTTGATATCTTGGGCAGTTTTCATAGGTTCCCAAGTGGGATCTTTTAGCTCCCGGGGCAAGTAAGACTACGTTAGGACGGTACGCAAGTTGACTGCACGTTCTGTTGTATTCCAGAAGCTGAAACCGCCTCTAAGGAGGTACTAAACTTGGTACCTACAATAAGTAATAATAACTAGTCAATCCGCCTTTCAGGTAACGGACTCTTGTTATATTACAAAAGTATCCGTTAGCTTTGCATAACTGCGGAGGGCGGTTGTGTGAGCTTCACTAACCAAATAGTGGCTTTCTCGTCATTCAAGAAGGACAGGGTAAAGATCGTTAGATGTTCTCCTGGAATGGTGTTCACAGTTTCACTTCTGAACCGTGGTTGCACGTGAGGGAGTAGCTTCGGTGCTCCGAAGTCGTTTGATTTAGCGTCTTCCTTCCGGTGACTATGGCGTAAAATGATTGCTTCCGGGGAAGGTTTCGGAAATCGCGTTCGTCTAACTGGCGGGGGATTAAATCTGATGAGTGCTTGAACACTAACCACACTTGAGGTGGTTGAACACAGTTTTTTAAGTAGTTATCACGCTGAAGTGGTGTCACTAAGGCGGAAAATATGCGTAGAGAGCGCTTTTACGGAGGTGGAGAAAGACAGCGACTCACTCCGCTACCTGGTCACCAGTATCTCCAGGAAAACCAGAAAACTGTTATCCTTTCGCTTACAAGAAGACGAGTGTCAGATAAAATATGGTGCACAGCAGTGAATAGCGATTTATCTGCTCTCTCTGGTGCGTCGCTAGCTGAATTATTGTCCAATCACCGTCTGTAAATATTTCTATAGCGTTGGAGCGGTCCGAAGTACAGATCGACCAATAACATAAATGGGACAAAGTTGAGCCCTACAGCCTCACCGTTTACCTTAGTTTTGCTTAATAATCGCTTATTTTCTATGTCTAACAAAGGGTAACAATTACGTTATTCCACAGAAATTGATAGATTCATGTTGTCCGTGACTGTAGTACTTATAGTGAGTGACTGCGCAAAAATTCGAGGTTTTGCTAGTTCTAATTGAGTGTTGAGATGTTGTTAGATCCTGAGGTGAGCGATTCGACTGCCCAGCTTGAAGTGCTCAGCTCAGCGAGCGAAACAACTCAGCTACGTGACCGGTGGATGACGCTGTGGTTGATTTTGTAGTAATAAGATAATACAACCCAGCATTTCCTTGCCGTTTTAATGCCAATTACGCCGTCAGAATTGCACTGAGTTAACCAGCTTAGGTTCCTTCATCTTACTTGAGCACTTCCGCTCATGAAATTGGGACAAACTGACCTACAACTGCAGTAACATGGACGCACTGCTGTGGTTTATTGCAAGTCATCAAGTTACTCGCATCCATGCGACACAAGTGGATGAGTTTCAGCCGCCGAATTCGGTCGCAAGGTTTAGCTATGGAGCAGTTGCAAGAAATGTAAATCTTTCAACCGAAATTCGTTGCTACTCTCGAGTCGATTATATGATGACTATGCAGGAGAGTTTCAAGCACTTTTGCCCCAGTTGAGTCAGGGGAACTCCAAATAATTTCCATATTGGCCATCTTCTATCATATGCCATCGGTATTTTCAAAACGTGGCACATTTGGATACCTCCAGCAACGCTGCTATTTGCTTACCAGACGATCAACACTTTTTCATTTGTTTCCTCATTTTGCCTATACATCTTTGTATCTCAGGGTTTGTTGATGGTGGTTGTCACAGCCTCCACACTTGACGTGACGCTTGCTACTCAAGCCACCGTGTTAACAAAACGCTCTCTGAATGTTTTACCCTCACTAATTCCTATCGGTGCATCATCCCTTTGATCGATGTCATTGTGGATAACACATTGCTAATTTACTGTGACGCGTTATCGCTCGCAAGAATCCCAACGATTGCTCTAACTTAGCGTTTATTGCATCGAGTTAATTGACCTCGATTCGAATGCGAAAACCGTTCCGGAAGGTGCATTTTGTTTGATCACTTGTAACCAGTCCATAGAAACACATTACTCTTAGCTACCCTGCATCTCCTGAATGTTAGCAGTAATGAAAAAGACGACAAATAGAGAGTGACGCATTATGAGATAGATATGACAGGTCGAGTAGTTATGAGTTGGAAATCGATTGATGAAAGCAAGAATATTCCGAACTTGTCTGGTAGGATATCCAACTACAGTGTCCCCCGCCCCTATGATTCCACATAGAAAGATAATACGCACCAACCCAGTTGACATTTGCAGTGTTTAATTTGCTTATGTATTTCTAGGTTTACACCTAGGAACGCGGATGGTAGACATACGAACTGCGTGGTGTAGCCAGCGTAGTCAGTTAGAGTCCAGCCCAAGCGGACTGAGCGTTGTTGGTCCGTCTCGTCTATCAGGTTGAAGTGTTTGCTAGTGTTTGCAACTAGACCTTATAGAAAGTATGTAACATCAGGTATCCGTAGCACTTTCATTGTCGTCTCCTAGTTATATCAATGGACTGGTGACTGAGTGGGTTTTGTGTTTGGCTCGAAGTGAGGGTAGTTTCCCATTATCCACAACCAGCAGGCAGTTGGTGGTAGTATAACACCGCAACTTCTGAGTGTCTTGGCAGGATACTGCAGATGCATTCGTTCTTTGTTTTCTTTTCAGTATAACGTATGTCTGATGCTGGGTTGTGACGCGAATAATTGAAAACAGGAAGGAAGCTATCTCGCCGATGCGGCTGCATCATGTGATAGTCAGCTGTTTGTTGACGTGTGTTGTCGACAGCGCTTAGGCATTTTGATCATGAACGTTCGTTTGTGGAATTTGGGTCCTTACATGGAATTCCCTCACTATTCCACAATGAAAGTAGGCCTTAAGGTGGCGCCACTGTTTGCGTATCTCTTCAACCCATTGCACTATAGTAGATGTTACCCCGTATCCCATGAAAGCTAATCCTAACAGGTCGATAACTGGTTGGAAATCGGATACACTCATTCTCCTGGTCCTCCAGTTTGTGGATCAGAAATGTGATAGCATGCGTTTATGTAAAAATCAAATCTTTACCGCTTCGTCGCTGCCTTACGGATAGACTATGTTTACCGAAGGCCTTGGTTGAGGACTCTAATCGTTCTCCTGTCTAGGTTTAGGCGCCCTCCGCGTAGGCGTGGGCGGCCTCGCGGCATAGTCAGCCCGCGTGCGACTGCTGGTGGTCGCACGGCAGCGAATCGCCGTTACGGCGTACAGCTGACACTATTTCACTATTATTTTAGGCGCCTGGGCAGTAGTATATCAGCCCAAGTACAACCATGACTATTTCATCAAATTTAAATCACATTCTGCGAGGGATGCCGTGAAGCTCTAAACGGGTCGCTTTATCTGCTGTTATACATCAGAGTGGACAAGTGCAAACATGCCGCCATTATCAGTGCATCTATTCAGCTTTCTTTAACTCCTCTCCCGACTCCCATAACTAAATTTCCTTTCAGTTCAGTTGACAACCGCTGCAATACCTATGGGGTTTTTATTTATATATATTTATTTAGCACGACCAGTAAGCAATTGGCAGAGTACCACAACACATGAGTAACAACAACCATAGGAGGAAAAGCCACAACCAGGGAAAAGGTTAGATAGGTTCATGTGTTGCGTGGTCAGTGAGCTTTCCGACTGCACAGGCCGAGTAAGAGGTTGACTTAAAGGACCGCACCCCGACGCTTTGGTTTTAAAGACCTGACCAGCAAGGCAGGGTGGCGATTCACGCATGTTGCTGAATATGAAGACCGTCGACAGCCAAATGGCTTATTCTCCTTCTTTGTGTTCGGTTGTAGTTTACACAGAAGCCGGTGGCTGGCAAGGTTGTTCATTCACCCTCCTTTAGGTGATGACCTTTGGGTAGAGGAGTGGTCAGTGGCCCTATAGCCGGTCACATTGGCTTTGACGTAGCGCCGTACTACCACTTGTGGTATTTGCTGGAGAATCAGGTGACCAGCCCAGAACTCCCTACGCTCTGAGACGCTGCCCCTGATTGTCCGCGACAGCTTATTCATTTCACCTGTAAAGCAGACGAGATTTATTCACAGTTATCTTCACAATGAAGGCATTCCCCATTCCGCAAGCTGGGACGGCGTTCGATAGCGTACAGCCCCGCCACATCATCCACCGGACTCTTACCAGGCAGCAGCCCCATGAAATGTCACGCTGTCCAATTGCCCTGGCAGCTTTCAACGTTCGCATCCTAAGACAACTAGTACAACAGGCTTCATTCGCGCACTCGTTGGACACACTACGTATCGACGTGTGTTGTTAACTGTTTATCTAAGCTTCTTCACACGCTGTACATATATATATATATATATATATATATATATATATATATATATATATATATATATATATATATATATATATAAAGGGTCATTTTAAGCTGGATGAAGTGCATTCAACTTTAACTGGTTTGTTTTGCCTACCTGAATAATCATCTCTTAACTTGTGCAATTTGCTTACGCTGATTTGCTTATGTTCGTTAACTTTATTGAGTTTGTAGCATTTTTCGAGTAACTTGTGAAGATTTTATACTTGTTGCTTATTCGTTGATAACCAACTTACTTCATATGTTAATTTAGGGAAGAGTTATGTCTGCATAGCCGTATACCTTAACAGATCTTCCTTTTTATAATGTTATTTCAAGTGATTGGCTGTTGCTTGATATCCCTGTTGTGGCTGCACTTGATATGTATGTTGACAAGGTGCCTACCTGTATATCACCCACTACCTCGTCCATATTGCCTCCAGGAGACAGTTGGTCGTTGCTGGAGGGGAAGGGGTGCACCGTCCTTGTGACCGTGTTAAGATCACCGAGTGGTTCCATGCCCTCAGTGTGGAGCGGACTACGGTCCAGCCACCTCCTTGTGTGCGTTTGATTCCCAATACAGCGTGCTTGTGTTTGCCTGTGAAGCGGTGTTGGCCTGCTCCGTTGATGAAACGTGGCTCCCATCCACCTGCCTCCCGGTCTGATTCCTTCGGGTTTATACTGTATATGGGTGTGTGGTTTGAGCTGTGGGTGGTGCAGCGTAAGTCACCCATGGTCCCTCTGTAGGCGCAGGCGTCCTGTGGCTGTCCCTGTGGAGACGACCGTGACAGGCAAATCCGAAACCGGAAGTTGCCAACCATGCACAAAAGAATGTTGAACGGCCAGTTTGTCTTTATGGAAGTCGAAACTGCTGCATCGCTCCTGGACGCAATATAGCGAAGGTGCAACCCTAGGTTTTAAAACATAGGCCCTATCTCTGTGCTCTACTGAATGCTGACAGATGTAACGTTTATGTAACTACACATGACGTAGGGTCTCCAAATTTCGCCTTTCAGTTTTAAGCAATTTGGTCAAATTACCTTGATTTGTTGCCCGATGCACTAAACAGCACTATATTTTGACTGTTCATTGGGCGTTACTCGGCCATGTTGATTTGAACAATACTCACCTTTTCAAAAATTGCACGTAATCTTTTTGTCGTCGCATTCCGGTGTGCATCATGATAGACTGAAAACAATGTCGATCAATTGCCCATAATTTGCAGTCCGCCGTGGCTGTAGACAATGGGAGGGTAGGGAGAGATTGAGTTTGCAAGTGATACATTCATAGTTGGGGCCAATGTCCTATAGTGACAGCCGGATACCGTTTATTTAATTAATCACAATCAATTTACAAGCCAGAGAGGCCAACTACCAATGGGAGAAGTGTCAGACGGTCGTTTCCTCCCGGTGGGGACTTATCAGTGGATTCTCATTAGTTAGTGAAAAAGCACTTGTTACAGAATCGATCATTATGATGGCACATTGGATATCAAGTAGTGACTGTAAGAGACAGAAAGCACTTGCTGTCAATGCATTACACAGGAAGTGGTTAGGTAGAACTCATTTTGTCATTTGCTATCGATTCAAACATTTCTATCTACCGTGTGTCAGCATCTGTGTTTAATGCCTCAGCAGAGTGGATTGTTCCCATCGACTAGCTTGAAAGTATGACGGAAAGGATGTCTATAATTGGGGTTCAAAACACCAGCTAGCTATGCAATGCAGACAATTGCAGACCAAGCGGTGGTAACAAACGGATCCGCCACATTTGTAGGTAGGAATGTACTGGAACATTACATCAATTGTGTTGTCACTGACGGTTTAGTTCTACGGCGTTCGCTGGCGCAAATAAGACTGAGGTTGGGTCTTATGGACATCATACTACAACAAAACTAAGATACTCTTGATAAGTCAAGGTATTAATCTGTTGTATTAAATCACCTCACCGTTACACAAGCAAAAGTGTTGCAACGCCAAACTTCACTAGACAGAAGATTCGTGGTGGACGTACGTCCCTATGACGCACAGGGCCTACCGCTTTACAACGGATTTGCCGACTCAGATCGCAGCACTCCTAGTCGAGTACTGTTGCGCGTACCACACCAGTTGCTGAAATTTGCTGCAGCTGATTCCACTACCCGATTCGCTATCACTTGAATTTTTAGGTTATATTCGTTTCGGCATGAACCTGACTAGTCAGGACCAATACATGCACAATTGCCACTTCAATTGAAATACACAAACTGGGCATGCCTAATTGGCGCACCCAAGTTTGATTGGTTGGAGCTTACTTGCGGTGCATCGATCGACCGAGCTGGGCTGGTCAGTCAGTGCTGTGCAGTCAGTGGCGCACAGTAAAGTGAATAGCGACGCTGTTACTGGCCGACACAGGCTTCTCTGTGTCATTGGCATCCAGATGCCCAGGGAAATCAATTAGCCCCGAATGTTTGAGCATAAGTGAGGATTTATGGATATCGCTGTGTTAACGGCGAGAAAAGGTTTACAAAAACACGTACAACAACGAAGTTACTATAGATGTCAGCTAATATTCCCACACCTTAACACGCTTGTAATCTAAGTTTCACCGATCAAACAAATCGACTATGTTTGCCATGTGATCAACAGTAGTTACGTTTTCTTGTTCCAGTTGTCAACCAGATACCTGACGGTTGGTTGGAATCGGTAAGCTTCACTAGAGCTAATTATCAGGAGACTTGGATAACCACACCGGTAACTCCTGTAGCTTACGGTTGCAGTCTATGCCAGTTTGGATTTTTTAATAGTGCCATTCTACAGAATTTATGTTTCGCATGGAACCAAGAAAAAGGCGCATAAATGAGTGAACATAGTTTACTTTTCGCACGCTTTACATCAACGAGCACTGCATCCCGTGTATTTCTGCATGCCTACACCCGATTTTTCGTTTACACTAATGCTATTTATCAACGTATTTATCTCGGTAGAGGCTTAGTAGATGATTCACACCTATTTTAACTTCTCTTACCTGAAGAGAAGTACCAGAACAAGTAGTCGCATTCCTGCCCTGTATTCCTTGGCGCATGTCGGTTTACTTGAAGATGATGCTACGAAAGCCAGTCTCCTGGCTATGTAATATTCATCTGTTTGCTCGATGGAGACGCGGTTACCCAGTGACGCGGTGCTGATGCACCCATCTCCGTTGAAGCCCGTAGAGATGCGCACTGATGTCGTTGCTAAAGGCCTTCGTAAATTTGATCCCAACTCCTCGCCGGGTCCTGATGTGTTTCATCCGCTATTCCTCAAGATTGTGACGGATTACCTTGCCGCTCCTGTTTGCCGGGTATCTCCCCATTCCTTTGAAGATGGGCGGCTTCCTATTGCTAGGGAAGTGGGGACTGTGAAACCCATACACAAAGGAGGAAATCGTCAAAATCCTGCCCATTATCGACCCACCTGCTTACCGTCAATATTATGCAAGGTAATAAGAATTCTCCAGCGGGCACTTCATCTTCACCTCGAGAACCTAAACCTCATCTCTTGTGCGCAGCATGGCTTTCGGCGGGCACGCTCATGTTCTTCTAATCTGCTTGGTGTCCTGGAACGTTTGGCGAAATGAGTAGACGCTGGAAAATGCCAGGATGTTGATTCTGTCGACTTCAGCAACGAGTTTGACAAGGCTCCTCATGGAAGGGTTTCTTCTAAACGGCGAGGAATTGGTGTTCCTGGGAAACTTCTCTCTTGGATCGCCGATTTCTCGGACGACCGGACAATGCGAGCCAACGTAAACGAGACTTACTCCGCTCCTGTGGTCATGACCAGAAGTGTCCCGCAGGGATCAGCCTTGGCCCAGAAATTTTCATTATCTTCATCAACGACCTCCCGTCGGAACTTCAGTCGGATTGCTTGATGTACGCTGACGACTTAAAGATGTGGATGGGGATATACTGTCTTGACAATGAGGTCAGATTACAGGTTACACTTGATACGTTACATGAGTGCTCAGTCAAATGGCGACTGCCCATAAATCGCGATAAGTCCTCGGTCCTCCCCATTGGTGTTTTTGTGTCTTTCGGGCCGTACCATATTGGTGGGGCGTTGCTCAGAACCTCAATTCTCGAAAACGACCTCCGCGTATTGATGTCATCTGATCTACGGTCTACACAGGACACGTTACGTAGGGTTGCTGCTGTCAACAGGATGTCCCATGCTATACGAAGAGCCTTCCTGCGTTTGACTCCGGATATCTTCAGACTTTTGTTTACTTCCCATATGCGCCCCATTCTTGAATACGGATTATTTGCCGTCTTCCCTCTCACCATGTTCGAATGTGGCCTGATTGAGAAGGTCCAACGGCAGGGATCCAAATACATCTTAGAGTTACGGGACATGCCTTATCCCCTAAGACTTCAGCGGATGAATCTGTTCTCCCTGGATTATCCTCGACGTCACGATTACCTGATTTTCACCAGGCGCATCCTGAGAGGAGAGATGGGGACGGAGCTGCAGGGGTTCTTCAATTCAATGCAAACAGCAACTCGAGACCTTAATTGGAAACTGTTTAAATCCAGAAGGCTCCGGGTTCTTCCTGCTTTCGCTCTATCAACTCGCGTAGTCAACGATTGGAACGGCTTACCGAAGCATCTGGTCGATGCCCAGACCGAGGAATGTTTCAAGCGAATGTTGGATTCTTATCTATTGAGTACGACTGACCCTCGCAGTTTCCACTGCAGCTGTCACGGTCCCTTGTGGAATACCACTATGCAACGAATGGCGACCTCCGCACAATGCTTGGGAAGCGGTGGAGCTGACAAAGCTATTTTCCTTCTGCCCCTCTGCAATCTTATGATCCCATGCTCCTATGATTATTGTCACCCCAACCATCCTACGGGATGTGCCTAGCACTTGCTTTTATCCCGTGATAAATCATTGTTCATTGTACTGGGCCAGCGAAATGATAACAAGCTTGACTGGTCAGAGCAAAATGAAACAACCAATAGATAAAGCTTGTTGATATATTCCGCAACTGGTACCTACTGGCTTATGTGGTATCGGCAGATTATCGCCTAGGCTAGAAGCCTGTCAGTGCGATAAGTATGAGTCTAACATATGTTCTAGGTACGGCCATTTTGTTGTTTTGGTAAATAACAAATATACCAATCAATAAATTCTGCATTTAACTGCGTTAGCTGCATTATTTATCATAACACGCCTGAGTTCTAGGATGCCACCGGTTGGTATTCCCTGAATTTATTCTAGATCATTAATTCTTTTGTCATCCGTTATTAATACATCAAAGTGGTGATTAATAAATTAGAACAACCGCCAACTTAGGCTAAGTTTTATCAGTAACCTCATTCGACATAAAGCCAACGTTCCTCTCTATCATCTCTCCATTTTCTCGCAGCGTTGTCACTGTACGCTGATTCGAACCGGATTTACCAGCCCTACCCAGTGATACATCATACGTGGAAATATCTTCTACGATTAGAGTCCGCGCCATCACTAACCGTTTTCATTGGCATAGGTGATTAAGCGCAAGCGGTTAATTCAATCATATTGAACCGATTACCTTTCTGTGTGACACCATTCGATACAGACGTCTCGTGGCAGTCCGAAAAGCCTAAGCTTATTCCGACGCGGCGTTTCTAAAAACAGCCGGGAAAGAATTTGTGATCTGTCAATCTGTGTTCAGCCTTGTGTTCAGATTCAGTTTGCAGGTTCCAGTCATTTGTCATTCCTTGTGACCTTATCAGCCAGTGCGCGTGCATAACCGATCACACGGACCGTGCGATCACGCCGACCGCACATTTGACCTTGCAACCACCACGCTGGCCTGACCGATATGCGCCGCTCTCAAAGCTGGAAAAGTACAGAACGCTTACCAACCCACTGGCTCAGGTAACGACACCACGTTGATTGGCAGAAATGCGAATCCGTAAAGGCTCAGAGAAAGGCATTTGTGGGTTAGAAAAATGTCATCTAGTAGTTAAAATCGGTGTGGCTTGCTTGCACTGTTTGGAATGGTATCATCCGAAGTGTACAAACGTTTCCCAACCACAGGTACGAGAGAGAAATAGTTCCCAAGATGCATTTTGGTTCTGTACTGCAAGCTCCACCATCCCACTTGTTAAGTGCATGCTTATCCTAGTTCAGAAGTGCGACCGGTTAACCGCGGAAGCCGAGCAGAGGATAAACGATAAGATTAATTCAATAGAAACCAGTAGGCACCAAGGAAGCGTAGCGGATTCTAAGCAAGGGAATGCTGCACAATCTGCTTCCTCTAAACCGCAATCAGCCACGTCCCCATCTCCGCTGTCTTTGCCAACTTTGGTAGAACACCGGACGAAAACTGACCGTACCTACGAGGGTCGAACAGTACTCACGGCAACGAAAATCAGGCACCACTTGAAACGCCTGGTTAAGTAAATTCTGCTAGACCTGACCTCCAGCATTAACAAGGATGAAGCAGCCAAACACCAACCCTCGGTACCAGTGGCTTAAATGCCAGAGAATGTCGAGACAAAGCCCCCCGGAACAGAGATTTCTGCAAAGGTCAGCCGGGAGACCGCCCTTGCCGTTTCTACTGTTATAAACACGGTTAACGAGAATAGAGGGACAAACGTTAAACAATCAACACTTGACAGCAGGTCCGGAAAGACGAGTACTCCAGCTTGTAGATCAGCGAAAAACGGATCCAACAATAGGGCCCGGACTGTTGTATGCTTAAATGTCCCTGAATCTACCGCCATCACATTGCGGGATAAGTTATCAAACGACCAAGACCAATGGAACTCATTGTGCTTGCTGATGAGTGTCCAGGCCAAGCCCATAAACTTATTAAGAATTACTCGTCGTCCGAACTCGCCACACTATGTAGAACCCAGACTTATTCGAGTGACACTAGAATCCTCCACCGACGTAGAAAACGTTTTGCTCTCCGCAAGCGCGCTGGGACACGGATCTTGTGGGATACACATCTATCTTGATGTCCCTTAAAGCCTAGGGCAATCAGAAAGAAAGACAGAAAAGGGACACAGACAGCAAGACTGCCTAAACACAATCTTCATACATGGCGTGCCAAAATATCTTTTTAACAATGTTCAGGGGACCGGAAAGCACGATTTAGAAAAGTGGCGTTTCATTCGTGAAACATTTTCTGTGGATAATATTGTGACGCTATCGCCCAACAGGCTACCACACTCACCAAATTATAGAGGATGTGACCCTAGAATCCTAAAACTTGTGGTTCAGTCAGAGCAACAAGCAAAGGATGTTTTGGATCGATGGCGGAGAAATCGGAAACATCTTCCCTCCGAAATTCGGATAAAGGTCGCAGACACTTTGCACAGCTCAAATATTAAAGCAACTGAAGCAGCAAGCATACTGACGAATGTACAGAAGTGTAACTTGACTGCTGCCTTAATTGACTCTGACGTAGGTCTAAACGAAGGCTGGGACGTACCTTGGCCGAATCAAGTTGCAAACGAGGTATCATTGACGCATCAAAAAAATGAGTAACTGCCGACCTCCCTTCGGTCGGCATTCTCCCACAGTTGACAGCTTCGCCTCTCTACGGGCTCCTAGAGATCGAGAAACTGGCCTGCTTGTATACAAATGCTCAGAGTCTTTCTAACAAACTGGCTGAACTGAAAGATCGCCAAGCTTCCGGCTCGTATGATGTCATTGGTATCACCTAGACGTGGTTGCAGACGGGAATGACTGACAATGAAATTTCGCTACCGGGCATGTCGCTGATCCACAACGATGCGCTCACAAAAGGAGGAGGGGTAATCCCGTATTACCTAAGCGACTTAGTGCGAAGCCGTGGAGGATTCGGACTCGCAGTTCCCTGACTCTCTTTGGTACCACTTGCAGTTAAAAGGCAGGGACGATTGCCTTATTGTCTTGGTGTACCGCTCCTTAATTTTACACTCGAAAACGACTACCACCTAGCTGCTGCTTTAAGATGCAGTTTACAACGAATGTACATACACGTAACATGGGTGATTTCAATATACATTGTATAAAAACTCCTGCCAGGTGCGGAGAACAATTCAAAGCCGATCTACAAGATCTCATAAGCACCGTTCCTCTTTACAATCACATCATTTTGCCCAATCGGTTCAGAACAGGTAACAGGCCATCTGTGTTGGATCTCATGCCTACCAACGAGGAGCATATGATTGATGTGTTGGCTGTAAACTGCCCGTTGGGTCGCAGTGATCACTCAGTCATCAGTTTCAGCTTCGTCTGCTATGCAGAATATCGGAATGAGAACGATGAGACTGTGCGAACCATCACAAGCTACGATCGATTAGCCCAGCTCGTCAGCGCTTAAACTTTGCCGGTCCTTGACGAAAAACCTCCGGAAATCACCTGGCTCGAGTTCGTCAATAAATTCAATCAGCTGACTGTAGAGGCTTTAGAGATAAGATTTTGCAATTAGGTTAGATCGGTTGCCTTTTTCAGGGGCAGAACTCGCAAGTAGATGACAGTACGCAACGCAGGATGGCGAGTGTACATAGAGGCTCCCGCACCAGAAACTTGGGACAACTACTTAACCCAACCTAACCACTGCACTCAACCGCTAGGAGAAGACAAAGCCGCCTATCAGCAGAACATCGCGAAAACCTTCAGCGCTAACCACAAACGGCTGTACAAGCACGTCAATAGCCTACGAAAGGTGGGGCAAGAATCTCCTCAACTCAGGATGGCTAATGGCCCAACAAGAACGGCTGTGGAAGCAGAAAACGCGCTGCGGATGCAATATGCCCCCACGTTTCAGAGGGTCATCCCACCTAACGAACTTCTAACATTTGTCCTCTCCTCGCCAGGACTAACCCACATCACTTTTACCGCAGAGGCTGTATTGCAAAAGCTGACTTCTCTACGCAAACACAGCTCGCCGGGTGTCGACACCACTCGTCCAGAGGCATTAGGAGCAGCAGCATGCCAACTATCAGGAACTTTAGTTGTTTTCCAGCCCTGCTTAGAGCAGAATCAAGTTCACGCTATGTGGAAGCTTGGAATAATAACCCCCCTTCACAAAGGTGGAAGCAGAACTGATCCCTCCAACTGCCGCTCACTATTCCTTCTTCCTATACTCTCCAAAGTCATGTAATCCATAGTTGCCGATGCATTGGTGTGCTATCTGGAAAACTGTAAAATCATCACGCCTGAGCAGTACGGTTTCTGTCAACAGCGGTCATGTGCAATGAATTCACTAGTCGCACGCAGTAGTTGGACCGAGTCAACTGACGCTGGAGAAGGCGTTGATGTGATTTACCTGGACTTTTCGAAAGCTTTCGAACGTCTAAACCACCGGATATTACTCTCCAAGCTCCAGCAGTACGGGATCGGAGACCCTCTTTTAAGCTGGATTGCCAACTTTCGACTTCAACTGCAATTAGTGGTAAGGGTTCAGAGCTCTTTCTCAGACCCCATACAAGTCGAGTGTGGTACGCCGCAAGTGTCAGTTCTAGGTCCACGTTTGTTTTTGATGTTTATTACTGACCATGCATAAGGAATTGCTTCAAGCTTCCTAATGTTTGCCGACGATATCAAGATCTGGCGCAGAATCCAGACGAACAGGGACCAGCATCTGCTTCAGAGTGACCTTGATGCGTTGTATCAATGGTCAACCCAAAATTTACTGCATTCTAAAGGCAGTAAATGCAACGTACTTTCTATCGACATCAGAGCAGCTACTCATACCGACTCGGAACGAATATACTACAGGGATGCACTCTCGAAAATGACTGGTGTGTCCTGGTTTAAGATGACTTGGATTGCTCCAGGCAATCCGAAAAAGCCTTGAAGTCCGGGAACTAACACGCCGGACTGTTGTGACGGGCGTTTGGACAAATAAGCAGCTCCATATTTCAACAAATGCTCGGTGCATATGTTCGAATGCATACGTCCAATACGCAATTCAAGTATGGCATCCATGACTGAACAACCACCTTAATGCACTGGAGCTGCCACAAGGTCGGGCATCTAAGAACGTAATAGGAATTCGCAATCTTTCGTAAGAGAGGCTGCAACGATTGGGGTACTCAGTGGAAGCTATCGCAGACTTCGAGGTGACCTGATTATGGCATACTTGATTCTGCGAGACCCACATCTTGTGTACCGCATTTTACTGCAATTCAGCACCAATACAACCCTGATGGGGCACTCGTTGAAACTCCCTGTACAGTATAATCGACTGAAGTGCAGCAGAAATTCCTTTTCCATTCGTGTCCATCACCCGGTCGTTTCTGCACCGACACTAACAGTATTTGAAAGACGGTTTGATGACGCACTTATCCACTTACACTTTGTCACTTAGCATTATGTCTCCATCCTACACCTGGAGTCTATCATGGGATTATTTGTTATTAACTGCGGGTGCTGTGGATCTAAGTGAATTGCAGGACTACAGCGGAGCAAACGATGAGTGCTTATTTTCATATTTGAAGTACTAACTGTTTTACTACCATTATTACCATTATCGCTATTTCGATATCCCCACCAACTATCCAACAAGACTTGTAAAGCAACGCTTCATAATATGTATAAATTAATTGATCATTTTCCTTATACCCAAAATTCAGCGGTCATATTAAGGAGATCATGACTGTTCCACAGCTTTTTAAACATTACCTTTTAGTATCGCCGAATAATATGCATCTCCATGCAAGAGCGGTTTATCCAAACTGACCAAGATAACCATGAAACTGGTGCGCAACGTTGTGATGCTTTACTATAAGCCAGTGCTTTACTAACCAAGTTATTAGATGGAGGCAGTATCCGAATATTTTGTGCTGCTGCATTTCATGTCCTACTAGTACGTGCGAACTACTCCGTTTAAGGAATGCGATTTTTCTAAACTCTCTCCCTTTGGATATCTTTCGGTATGCTTTATTTATTCTTCCATAATACCCCAATCATTGAGTATTACGGTTATTTTCATTACAGTGTGGGTGTAATAAACTGTGCCCACTGGACTTCGGTGCCAGAAGCATAACTGCCCAAGCGTAATGCTAGCAGACATCAGTGATAGCGATGAAACTTAATTGGCAGTGCAAAAATGATTACATAACCTCTAGTCAAATAGCGGAAGCAAGAAAATTAATATGCTCCTGTGTTGTCATGCTTGGTCAGACCTGCAAATTGGAAACAAACTTCGAAGTTATCTGCCCACTGTATTTGAAGAGAATAGATCTATCTGATAATGTTACAAAGAAAGACTCTATACCATATGTTGTTATTCCTTGAACTGCCACACTAAGCTTACTAATGAAAGCAAAATGAGCGAAATATTTTTATACGGTGTTGTCAGCAGATGTGACCTTGCTTAAAGTAGCATATTAAGATAAATAGTTAGAGAACTAGACGTTTACTCTTGACAAAACTAGACACGCCTACATCGGCATTATCAAACGTTTTCACGTTCACTGTCTGGAAGTTCCCTTTTTTCTCGCATGCATTCTATGCTTATTTCCATCCTTTCGTATTTACCACAATAGTATGCAAAGGTAGTATGTACTAACCGGTCACAACTACTGTTTGTGCCCGCCTGTTGTGGTGCCGAGAAGTAGTTTATATCGCCAAGGTGATTAGGAGACCGTTTTGCTAACAAAACATGATTAAGTTTCGTTGAATTTTCACGGATACCATAGGGCTGTTGTTACCGAACTGCACTACGATACAAAAATCTTAGAATTCATTCCCCCTGCGTTACAGATTCCGTTTGCATTATCTTCTATTAATCACCCTCATTTGCCAACAGTGTGTTACACTTACTAACACTCACCTTTCACGCTAGCCGTTCTTGTACAGTTGTATAATATCGCCAGTTCACCAAACACTGTGCCAGGGCCCATTTCCCGTATCCGTTTCTTAGCCTTCAACACCTCTACGCATCCATCTGTGAACAGGAAACAAGATGACAGTGATATACGATTCAACTGACATTACAGACCAGACAAAACGGGATAAGGTGTGATCAACACTGATAAGAGAATCAGCGCTTCAGCTAAAGTATAAGAGTATCCACCAAAGACCACCCCATTATACGAGTACTGATGTGCTCTGGGCGTTGAAGATAAAACTATTAGACGTATTTACACCCGGATTGATAAGTCCTGATTTGTTGTTGACACCAGCAGGAAAAACCTGAGTGTGAAAATGCATGTAAGAGGGGGTTCTACTATACATATATATATGCATATATCACAATCGTAAAATACGAAAATTTTAAGATAATGGGAAAGTCAATTTGATACATGGCACCGCCCAAAATTGCTGGCTAACTGTATAAATTGTCCTGTACCAAATCTACTGCATACGCGATTACGGACAAGAAACGGGCACATCGGCGAGCGTGATTGATGTCGTACTTCCTTCTAGTTCCTGAACTTTCTACACCATCAGAAGATGAGTATGTTGGAGCAATTTTTGTACGGAATAATCTTGGTAGGTACAACAATATTAATATACTTCGATTTCAGATTGCCATTAAAACTACTTGCAGGGATTTGGTTTAACGATCTCTTTAGAACGTCTATAGGCCTAACGAGTGCATTAATAAAGTTTCTCGGCGAACAGTATACCGGCAAAGTAACCAATAGGCAGTGATACTTTGGAGTATCAGATAGTGGAGGACAAGCAATTTTTGTAGCTGCGTGGCACAGGTTAAACGCTTCATTACGTTTATAAGCTAGTTTGTTCACATGAAGTTATCTAATTATATTCGTGGCTCACAGTGGTACCTAGACACTTGATGGGGTATAAATCTTTAGTACATATGTGGAACTCAGTGAGCTCTGTGGTGGGCTGCTGTGCGTATAGAAGATCAGATCATGGAAGTATTTTATTCGGCGACACTACACCGGCTATGGACCACAATGAAGGTGCTCAGAAAAGCCTGTAACTTAGTCGATGATATTAGGTTGGATATTTGATAACCAACGCCATATCATTTACATGTTTCAGCAAGAAATATTCTTCACAAGCAAGTACTGAGCGGAAATAGTTGAGAAACGATGGTGTCTGAACAACCTCTTGAATTTTACCGCAGTTAGTGGTGAACATGAAGGGGGCATTGCCGAAAATGTGGGCTATCAGATCATGTCTCATGAGATGGTCTTTCAGAAGTTGGACGACGGATGTCGAGCTTCAACATAAATTAGATCCATCGACGGAAAAGAACGGTTTTTATAGTCGATGCTGCTAACTTAGTCAAGGTAGCGAATCTACCGGGAGTTGGCATTGTTTAGCGATGATAGCAACGATGATGTCAAAGGAGCACAACACTGTGTCTTGTATAGACCACTAAATATGGTAACCCAACGGAAGAGGATCAATTAGATGTGTATGGTCAGCATCCTTTTAAAAATAACTTTAACAAAGGCTTTCAAGTTTACTAAAGCTCGAGGACTGGACTGGTATTTGTACGATAATTTCTTTGGCACTGAAATTACGGCTGCATTTCACGAGTAGACATCAAGTTAATTTCGTACTTCCACAGCAAATACAGATTAGCAAGTTCCTAAGTCGAGGAATCGTCATATTCTTTTGAGACGATGGGAGATAAGCTGCCAAGACTGTTGTAAACTCAGTCCTTCAGGTTTATCGGATGAAAGTTAGGCAAAAGAAAAACACTGCATAGCTGCTTCCAACAACGATTGCATAACTAGTATCTAAACAGTACCAAGACGAAGAATGTAGTTCCACCAGTAGTGTACCCCATTTCATCGAACAAACAATAGCCGACAACCTTCATTCATTCGGCAGAGCTTGAGACGGTCAGTAAGCGAGACTATTCGATTGGCATCCAACCGACTATCCTGAAGGTTTCTCCGTCCGATACACTACTCCCATCACATGGACCACTTTATCTGCCTCGACTTATCATCCACTGTCGATCGTGAGTGATGAGTTTGCAATTAATTGTAATTAGGAGAGAATGGACCAGATACGGATTTAATTCTGGAACGACATCAGTTGCAGTTTAACACATCGACATCTGGAATCGACATTTGGAGAGGGCCTAGTTAGTTGTTCTATAGAACTCTACAGACTTCCATATATCCACTTTTTCCGTGTATGAATGTGACGGATACCATCGAAGCCGCTTTAGTTCCTACCCGGTTTATAGCCCTCCCCGCTTTATTGTCCAGTTTTTCTACCTACAATTTATATTCGCATAATTATGCTAACTTTTCACTCTCCGATTGCTCATTGCCGGGGTCTTCCTACAGAGTAATTGCCCATCTGCGTGGGCTGTGTTGTCATCACTTTGTCATGTTTACCCCCTCGCTCCGGCTATCTTTTGTTACGATTACTGCACAGCTAGCCAGTGCGACCGAGTCGAGAACGACAAAGACGTCAGCGGCATGATTGACAGATCAGAAAGGGTTACGTACGTCATTCAATGCTCAAGTCAAGTCAATAACTAGCTTTTATGCACCCACGAATAAGCTAAATGTACAGACGGCTGTGGGCAAGCTTTCGGCCCGATTCAAAACACAAAAACTGAGCAAAATCAGGTAGTCTTTCCGTTCCACATTTGTCAGTAGTCTATTGAGTACATACAAGTATGGCCAGTAATAGAAAGGATTTGTGCTTGACAGAAAAGTTGGACGTTTTGGACTAAATTAAAATCTATCGACCAGGAACCTCGCAGCTCAATTTGCCGCGTGATTTCCACCATTTCTCTTTGTACTCTAGCCAGGTTGATTACCAGGGAGTAGGAAATCCAGCGGAATCTGTCGCATGGTACTGCAAGCTCTCAGAAAAGAAAGTGATGTGGAAAGGATGAAGAAGTTGAAACTGCATCGAAAGGATGGATGATATCACTTCATGAACACAGCCAAGCAGTTACAAGTCCACCGCTGAAGCAAATGCCAGAAGCATTCGGAGAAAGACTTAGAAAAATCTTTGCTGCCACATAAGTAAGTTTGCAAAGCTGAAAGAGTAGAAAACAAATTGTGTATAAACGTGCGAAAACATATCCGTGGACAGTGGAGTCTGGAAAATTGGCTGAAAGATCGACTGCCTGCATTTGATGATAACGTGTGCAATGCGTACGAGACAGGTCTTTGTTGCCGAGCAACTCCAGAGAGCACTTTGTGTTTTTCTGCCGACAAGCTCAGCGGATCGAAAAAGCCATGGATTGGATCACTCGCCTGAGCTGCGCGAATATGTCAGACATGGATAAAAGAAAGCTGACTTTACGTGGATAAATTTGGAAACCACGATGTTTTAATGGCGCGAACATGAACACACTACCCGTAACTTACAGAGCTAACAAAAATGCTTGGGTGAAGGAAGAACATTTCACCGTGTGCGTTCTCGAATGAGAAAAGGACATAAGCCAAATTGGTCGAAAAATTATGCTGGTCTCGGACAATTGCACAGCGCATCCACAGGTAGAAGGCCTGAAAGGCATTCAAATGGAATTTCTGCAGACAAACACGACAAGCATTCTTTAACCCATGGGCTAAGGTTTGATTGTGATTGTGCAAATCCGTTACAGGAAAGTAATTGTGGACCGAATTCCTTATCCCATCGAAAACGTGTTGTCTGGCTGATCGTCGGCTGTAGATATCAGCGCCAAGATTTCTGTACTCGATGCAATTAAGTTCGTTTCAAAACGTTAGAGACAAGTTACCGGTGCAACAACAGAAGCTTGTTTTTGGCATACGGACTTCAATCAATTGGCGTCAGATGCGCTTTCTGATGGCGCCGTGATCGTTGAGGACGAGATCAACGCTTCCACAATCCTACTCATCAGTGCACGAGTGCGTTGCCACCGACAACGATGTGGTATGTACCACAAATCTGACAACTGTTGTAGATGCAGTCGTCAGTAAAGTTTTAGAGAGCCGACTAGAACAGAAAGAAGCCAGCGACTTAGAGGATGACGTACCGGATGTCTCCGTGAGAGGCAGTAATCCGTGCATGTTGACTTCAAAAGTAAAGAGCTTTGCTAATGATCTGTATAGCTACGGACTTTGTAATGGACTAGGCAAAGGTTTCTTGTCTAAATTGGACTTTATCAATGCAAAAGTGACTGGAGTAGCAGCTCGAAATAATGTACAACTGACGTTGGATATTTTCCCAGCAAACACATATACAGTAGCGCCGATTTCTACAGCTATCCAGCTAAGATGCGCTATGTTTTTAACTTTAAATTATAGGTTATACTCTTCTGAATAAACGCTTTTTGTAGGCTTTGGTTACAACTAAGTATTTTATCTTTCTTAGCAAGTTACAATTCAAGTGATATACTGCACAACAATTCAATGGTTGTTTCCCTTTTGAAAAAATGGCATTATCTGTTAATTGCCCACCCCGCTTTATTGCTCACTTTTGAACTATCCTGATGATGGGTAATAAAGTGGACACGACTGTATATCCTTAAGACGGCGCAACTCACCCCTGATAGAAACATAACGTCCAGTCGTGCTGAAAGATACTCGTCACTCATCAGCTTTTTTCTAAACTCTAAGTATTCCACTAGTTCTGGATGTGAGCTGAGTGCATATGCACAGCTGTTGCAGCAACTTCTTGTGGCTCTTTGTGATTATGTAATAAATGAATGGTGCCGTGAAGGCATCACCACTGAGAGTTATTTAGTCCCACATGTAAAGAAAGTTAAACTACTATACTGTATCAAGAAGATCGTGGGTTAGAGAACCACGGTAATTTTACTTGTTGCTAGCATATTCGATTGAACTACACCTGTGCACATATAGGTTTCCTGTGCAATAGTAAATAAAAGCTGCATCAGAAACCAGTATCTGGCTGGCACCACCGAATACCCCAAGTGGGCTGCACGACTGGTTCTTGTCGCGATGAGCAGAATCAATATTGAACGCCTTAATGGTGTGAGTTGCTGCATAACTCTCCGAATGCTCGAAAGTTCAAACCGGGCTTCGATGAAGATTCTCTTTGCATCAGAAGTAAGCATATTGTTTAGTTGATAGTAGAGATAGCGAAACTGGCCATGTATCATGTACCGCGACCCAAGCTTTTTGAAAGTTTCAGGACAAGATTCAATAACTGTTCCGTACTTTCCGACTGACAACGTGACATATCCTAGTTCAGAGCCAATTGGCGCCGACCTGTTTGTGTAGTCATCATGTCATCAAGCAACGGCTATTCCACGGTCTCAAGTTGAGAATGCGACAAATCCGTCATCCAAAGGGAGCTGAACCACCTACCATAAACATGTTTGAACGGTTGCTATTCTCGTTGCTGTCTGCATCACACTTCAGATAGAGCGTCGCGTGGTGCATTGAGATGTTCGTCCCCCTGATTCGATTAGAGCCAATCTGTTCAAAGTTCCTGCCATGTAGAAGCTTAGAATAATAACACCCATTCACAAAGGTAGAAGCAGAGCCATGGCTTCAAACTACCGCCCAGTTTCCCTTCTCCTTATACAGTCCAAGGTGATGGAATAAATTATAGCTATTTGGAAAACCCTAAAATTAGTATTTCTGAGCAGCATGGCTTCCGTCGAAATCGATCATGTACAAAGAACTTGGTAATAGCACGGAGTAGCGGAACCCAATCAGCTGACCCTGGAGAGGATGTCGATGTGATCTAACTGGATTTTTCGAGAGAATTCGACAGTCTAGATCACCGGAAACACCTTTCCATGCTATAACGTTATGAGATCGGTGACCCTCGTATAAGCTGGATCACCCACTATCCTCTTCAGCTACAATTGGTGGTCAGATTTCGGGGCACCTTCTTTGACCCCATACATATTGAATGCGGTGTGCCTCAAGTCTCGGCGCAAAGTCGTCGATTGTTTTTGGTATCTACTGGTGACCACACACAGTCAATTACATCTAACTTCCTGCTGTTTGTCGATAACGCCAAGATTTGGCCCAAGGTTCAGGGAAATACTGATCTGTAACTGCTTCAGAGTGATCTAGACCCGGTACACCAGTGGTCCATCCAAAATTCACTGCAATTCAATGTGAGTCAATGCAAGATGCTCTCCACACGACACCAGAGTAATCACTGTTACAGGCTCGGGACGCATATGCTGCAGCGAGTTGCCATCGAACGTGATTTAAGCGCATTGGTTCAGGATGATCTGGGTTGTTCCAGGCAATCCGCAACAGCCCCAAAACTGGTAACCAACATGTGGGCCTTTCACGAC
This sequence comes from Dicrocoelium dendriticum, assembly GCA_944474145.2. NCBI lineage: Eukaryota > Metazoa > Platyhelminthes > Trematoda > Plagiorchiida > Dicrocoeliidae > Dicrocoelium > Dicrocoelium dendriticum. The sequence goes on along the minus strand of OX104063.1, from coordinate 267,024,584 downwards.
AGGGTTTTCGAGAAATAGATCGCTTTATTTCCCGGCATTCGCCCTATGCGTATGTTCGTTCGCAATTCGAATATACAATTCAAAGCTGGCTCCCATGACTAAAACACGACCTTAGTGCATTGGAGCAGCCCCAATATGGAGCATCAAAGTAGGTTATTGGAATGTGCAATCTTTCACACATGGAGAAGCTGAAAGATTGGGGGTAGTCAGCTGACGTTATCGCCGCTTACGAGGTGACTTAAGAATGGTGTAGTTAAGTTTGCACGGTCCATGCCATGTGTACCGCTCTTTACTGCAACCCAGCAGTAATACGAACTTGAAAGGTCACTCATTAAAACTGGCAGAACATACAACGGAATGGATGGCCGCAGCAACTTCTTTTCCGTCCACGTGTGTCACCCGTGGAATGCTCTTCCAGGATGCAGCACTTCAGCACCATCAAAAGACATTTGGATGACTCACTTATTCACCTACACTTTGATAACTGGTACTACATCGCCATCCCACTGCTGGAATATACTGTAGATTTATTTGCTGTTACATGTTTGTACTGTGTCGAAGACTTTACAAAAATTCGAGGTGGATAACATAATGCCGGTCCCACTGTCGGCTGTTTCGGTCCAAATGCCACATACGATCAATTGACGGATGCTGACCGGAGTCATGGAGCTCCGAGATTGGAGTCAGACATGCGATGCACTACCGAGCGGAGCGCACCCAGTGTTTGTGTGTGCGTGTGTGTGTGGGCGTGTGTATATACCATTTTCACTTTAAACTGGACATTTTGCAAACCAAACTGGACATTTTGCAAACCAAACTGGACATTTTGCAAACCAAACTGGACATTTTGCAAACCAAACTGGACATTTTGCAAACCAAAGTGGACATTTTGCAAAACAAACTGGACATTTTGCAAACCAAAGTGGACATTTTGCAAAACAAATTGGACACGTTGCAATCTAAGTAACAACTGGCCAATTTGTTGGTAAGAAACGAGCAGTAAGACTGCTGAATGATGTTCAGCTTATACATTGTGATGACGCTAATACCACGGCATTGTGTAAGCAGCGGGATACACTGAAAAACATTTGCATGATCCTAAGCAGCGACCGAAGTTCTGAACTACGCTCCCCTCTCCCTATTGACATTCGCCTAGTTGGCGTGCAGTGCCCATACGCATCAACCTGT
>OX104063.1:266895298-267023301 GCA_944474145.2 Dicrocoelium dendriticum | reverse complement strand
TGTGGGGTAGATGTATATGACAAAGTTATTGCATTTGAGGGAGCCGTGACTGCTATTTGGGCTGGAACAAAAGAGTGCGAGATGATGAAAAACCACGTGGCGGGCTGTTGACACGTGAACCAGAGGTGGCCGACTTTGTAGTATGAAATACAAACCTATGCCCACAGGCGTGGAATAGATGGCTTCCGCTACCGGAGTCACAGCTCTATTCAACCTACATCCACTAAGTACAAAGGAGCCAAACAAGAAGGCACACGGTACAGTCCTGAGAAGTAACCTTCATTCGATGGAGAACCAAGGGGAGTAGAGCACTATGGTCAAACAATAGCCACTTTACACCCTACAACAAAGACGGCCATGTGTTATCGAGGCCGTCTGTCACTTTGTGTGCCGTTCCACTTTGACCAATCCTGGAGTTTGGTTCCCAGGTTCATAATCACCATATGTGCTCGTATTTTATTAACTACTGGCCGACCACTTTTGTCATCCATTACACCTTCAGCAGACGAAATGCATCACTAGCCAGGTAACTTAATGTTTGATCAAGAAAGTTTCTGATTGTTGCATGTGCATTTGAAGTGTGGGCCGAACCAAGTTTGATCTACCAGGTGTTACTGCTTTCACAAATGTCATGTGACAATGGGGCAACATTTAGTAGCAGACTCGCCAATTACCTTGATCTAACTACTTTACGCTCTATATTCACATGGGAAAAATCCCTTGATGACCTATTCCAAGGTGGGCCTAAAAACATATAAACTCCAATGTTTTCATACCTAAGCTTTGGCTTCAACCATCCGCCAGAATGTTAATACCTAAAACGTATATCCCAATACCCTACCAATGCATGTCACCCATGCAACAGCATGGATTCTTATGTACAAATTGATCTGTGTCGGTATAGACAGTTTCTCTCATCAAGAGAAATATATCTATTATTATGATTATGATTATTATTGTTATTATATCAGGTAGCAAAACTATCTGGCGAACTCCGTTGCGATTCGCGTTGGTACATACTTCAATTTATGCCTCAGTCATGGTGGACAAAAAGTAGTCAGTGTGATTTGAGCAACACACAAAGTTGCAAATATTTGCTCTATTAAGGCAGTCTACATGGGAACAAACCGATCTTATTTACAACAAATTTAAGTGCCTCAAACACCAACCAGTGAACCTGAAATAGTAGTATGTATACCCGGGCTGACTGTACCCATTGTAGTAAGGACTGCGACAAGACCGAGCAGTTTGTACTCTGAAGCTTTTCCAGGGAACCACAACTACAGTGATCTGTGAAAGCTTCTGAAGTAACTAAACGCCAGGAATTCTTACGGCGGGTTGGCACTGTGGGTGACAAACGTGGTGAACCCCGTTCATATAAACCTGTGACTCTATTCTCCGATAATCCGGTCTTCGTGCACTGACTTGCTTAGTGCTTCCACCTCCTTTGTAGTTGCCTATAAATATTTGTGTATTACCCTTTCCAGTGTGTTTTCCCAAGTCTTTACAATCGAGGGCTGTTATGCATAACCTTCACGTGCATAAATTCCATACAAAAATGGGTTCCGCATTGCCTGACACGTTCCCTGACAACCCACACCAACGAAAATCCTGCATTCTTCCTTGGCCATTTGGGGTACTACCGACCGGTCATTCTTTCTAATCCACTCCAGAAGGGTGAAACATGATTTAGCTTCAGATACTGCAGCTTCTAGGCGCAGTGACTTACCTCTGGAGCGTCTGTAATCAATTCGATTGTTAGTTAGAACTTACATCACTTCACTTTGCCAGAACGCACGGGCCGGCGGGTCAACCAATGATCTGCATGAGCACAGGTCACCCTAAAATGGGTAGACTGACCTCTGCCCGACTAGTCCGTCGGATATTTCTCCAATGAGACACTGTAATAATCCATTATTAGGTGTAAACAAATTGAATGCTTCACAAGTCCTATCCGATCGCTATGGTCAAGAACTCTCATGCAAAGATAAACGCGTGAAGCATCCAAAGTCCATATCGTTAGCTACACCGTTAGAAGTACATGCACAAATATATGAATGCAAACATCTTTGTCCGAGCCGACCCGAGTAGAGTGCGGCTTACCGCAGGGTTCAATACTTGGGTCTGGCCTGTTCTTAGTTTTCATTAATGATCTAACGAGATTTGTCACCTCAAATTTTTACTCTTCGCGGACGACGTTAGGGTTTGGCGGGCGATCAACGGAATTAACTTTGAACAAAAAACAATAATTTATAACGGGCAAAATAGCACTGCTTGACAAGTCCCGTAGGATGACCGCAGTGAGAAACCTCGGCTACTGCGAGTAACGTTTGACAACACACGCGACCTGGAACATGTTCTCTTAACAAGCCACATTCTAGTGAACTCTTCTGTCAGTGCCCGCATTTTTCTTGACAGGCCATGGGCAGAAAGACAGAAGCGGAAATCCAACACCATTTCGTCACGTTAAAATGAGATGAAGAAAGTGGTACTGGTTCATGGTGTGCCAGAATTGAAGCATGACGATTGCAGCGAACGACAGAAGCACGACATCGAAGAACGGAGGTACATTGTAGAGCTCTACGACATGCAAAATGTCATGCCTTTTGACGTCGCACGTCTAATTGCCTCCACAAACTACTAAGGTAATGGGCCACGAATTTTGAAAGCTACTTTGGCTGTACCCGAAATGGTATTAGTGGCAATCCAAGCATGGCATGACGACAGGAAACTAGGGCCACCAGAAGTACGGTTAAGACCATCCCTTCAATTAGTACATACCTCAGATATAGATGAGCCACCCTCAATTGTACCTATCTCAAATCAGCCAACCGTGCAAACAACCGTTTTAAAAACTTCAGTAGACCGGCACTATTTGTGCCGGTCACTCACAGCTAACCGAGCTCCTAATGCGTCAACAAATACAATGCTACTACACCAACACTCAAGGGTTGTATTCTAAGCTATGGGAACTGCGCCATCGACATGAAACAACTTGGGACCTCACAGCAGTTACTGAAACTTGGCTTTCAAAGGACATACTGGATCCAAGGATTGAACTCAGTGAGATGTCAGTCATTCGAAATGTTCGTCCATCTCGCGGTGGCGGTGTCGCTCTCTACTATCGAGATTACTTGAAATGTGATGCCCTTACCGAAAAGTCCCTTGTTATCCCCGACGCACTATTTTGCCGACTACACCTAGCAGGGCGAGATGTTGGTTCACAGAAGAAGAGTGATGCTTGTCTCTTAGCAGTTATCTATAGGCCTCCGAACTCAGCAGCAGACAGTGATAACATACTGTTAAACGTCCTCCGCTATGCTGTTTCACAAAAGTACCCTCATTATCTTATAATGGACAAATTTAATGTTCTTTCCATAGCATAAATGTCCCTTAATGGGCCATAATTTAAATAGAAGCTCCTGGAATTCATGGATATGGCAGTTTTGAATAACCATGTGCATCGACCAACCAGACACTGCGGTTCAAACAAGCCATCACTACTGGACTTAATCCTGATTAATGAAGAGTTGATGCTTGAGTCAGTAGCATACGATCCTTCACTAGGCCGTAGCAACAATCAAGTTCTAAAATTTGGTTTTGTGTGTTATGCCAGTATTGTTTCTAAAGGAAGAGCAACTCAACGAAGTACTACGGACTAGTTTAAGCTGCGTAACATAGCAGCAACCGTTGCCTGGGACCTACAGGCTGACAGCTGAGCGAATGACGTCTGGAATGAACTGAAAGATAAAATTCACTGGGTCATATGAGCAACACTGAAGGTTGTAAAATTACTAGTGTCGCGTCGGACCAATACGTGGATCCGAGGCAAAACACAAATGGATCAACAGAGGAGATGAAATCTGGAGGCAACATTTGCTAAGCCCATGTGATATGATATGGCGGAATTACAAAACAATCAGAAACTACTACACGTCACTCATTAGAGTCGATAAGTATGAATGGCAGGAGACCATTGTGCTGAAATTTACGAGGAACATCAAACTACTATACATATTTGTGAATGGCAAAAGAAAGGTGAAGTCCGGAATACCCCCACTCAATACGACCAGTGACCCAACAACTACTGTTGTGGATGCCGCGAATGCTCTACTCCTGCAGTTTGGCTCGGTAGCTACAAATACCATAGAGCCTTCGCTCCAGCAACTCCCAACAAATGTCGTTTGTTTTATTTAGCTGCACCTTTACTCCAGCAACTGTTGCAAGCAATTTAAAGTCTCTCCTGGAGTACAGTGCTCCTGGAATCAACATGATCTGCCCAAAAGTGCTGATAACCTTTTCTCACACCATAGCAGCACCACTTGCAACCTTTTTCCAGGGTCTGCTTAACCCCTATGCACTCCCATCTGAGTGGAAAAATGGAATTATCACTCAAATATACAAAGGATGTAAACAATCCGATCCCACCAACTACGGACCTATTACTCTCCTTCCTGCTTTATCAAAAGTGATGCAATCGGTAATCACAGATGAACTGACGCCATAGTTTGAAAGTCAACAAATAATTTCTAATGTCCAACATGGTTTCAGAGGCAAACGATCTTGTCTCACCAATTTGCTGCTTACTCGGGACTCATGGACCTTGGCGGTTGATGAAGGAGTCTCCATAGATGTGCTTTACTTGGATTTTTCTAAAGCATTCAACAAGGTCAATCGCTTCTTTCTCCTCCAAAAGCTTGCTGCCTACGGTATCAACGGTTCCCTGCTCAGCTAGTTAATAGCCTACTTACACGACAGAACAATCAGAGTATGAGTAGCGGACATTCACTCTGCAAGTCTGTACATCTCCAGTGGTATACCGCAAGGATCCTTCCTCGGCCTTTTAATGTTTTCAGTCTAAATTAATGACCATCCAACATACATTCTCGCTCCAATGTAAATGTTTGTAGACGGTGCTAAAATATTGCAGACCAATTTCTTCAGCATTCGATTGCCTCTACCTCCAGGAAGATCTGACTCGGATTAACGAATGGACGGAAGCGAACCAGCTCCCACTGAACTCAGCAAAGGGCCACCTGGTGACGGTGCCCAGCAGCTTCGTCAACACGTATGTTTTGGGGCAACACGTTCTGCAATAAGTGACTGGTGAACGCGAGTTAGGTCTAGTCGTGCAAATCTAGTCTTGGAAATTCGTTCCAATGTTCTAAAGCAGCAAGTGTGGCGAACTTGAACTTGGGAGCTTTAAGAAGAGCTCCCGGTACATTTGAGCGATGGCCAGTAGCAATGCTGATTAACTCCTATATTCGCGCTCACTTTGAATATGCAAGTCGGGCCTGGTGTTCATAGTTAAAACGAGACATTCGTCTATTGGAACAACTCCAAAGAAGAGCCATAAATGCAACACGTAGACTATCCGGCCCAAGTTACCAACTGCGTCTTCGTGTGCTCAGTGTGTTCTTCTCAGACTACCGACGGCTTCGCGAAGATCTTTCACCTACCGCATACTAACTGAAAGCGAGCACCCATGTACATCACGGTTGACCCTAGCCTCTAATAAACAAAGCCGAAGCAAGCAGTTGAAACTACTGACGCAACACTCCCATCTGAATTTTAGAAAGTCATTTTAATCAGAATCTGTTCTCACTGAAATAAATTACCAAGAGATGTGGTGAATGTACCAGACATGACGACATTCGAGAGACTCTTAGACTTAGTGTTAAAACTTACACAACAGTTTGCTTAAGTGCAATGGCTTAACCATTGATACCTCCCGTTCCACGATGGAACATTATGATTTTAAGTTTCTTTTGCAAATCCATCCTATGGGGCTTGAAATGCTATGCTTTTTATCCCAGCACACACTACTGAACACTATTGAACTATTATTTAAAGTGACAAGAAAAAGGGGAAATGTTGGTATATGGTGACTCACTGAGTCATGCACATGCGCACATACTGGTCTGCTCACCGCTATGTAACCGAGAGGGTTGGTGAGCACACTGTTTGGTTTGTGTTATTTCACCTTACGATGCACTATGTCGCGTACTGGAAATTGGAAAGAGTGCGGCGCAATAGTTTTTTAATAACCTTGAAGTAGGGATAAATTAACTTGAGAACAAAGAGCGTTCTGTGTTCTGGATACCAAAGGGAGAAAATATTTAATCGGCAATAAAGCCGACTCTAGTGTGTGGTCCGTTTAAGCCAGTAGCCTCTCAGGTTGGTATTGTGGCTGAGTGGCAACAAATCGCGACAGACGTGATTTGAGTTAGTCAGTATTTGGTACACTATAATGAGGTCTTTTTGCAGGCACCGGTATTCGCCGCTGTACAAGCCTAAAGCTTACAGTCCACGTTGGTAAGAGAAGTGCAACAGTAGTCTAACGACGTTCCTATCCCCGCGTTGTGGAGCTTCGAGCGCAGCAGCATCGTGTTTGCCCCAACGTCGCCTGGTCTGGATAGCATATTTCACGAGAAAGCCCTTCGTAGGAGGACAAGGTGCTGACTGGCTCTCCTCGATGTCTTCACGGCCTGTTTTGTGCAGCCAAGATCGTTCTGAACGATTATTCATAGGTGGTTTCCTGCATGGTATGTTACAGCATCTGCTAGCCCAATCGATATTCGTGAGTATAGCGATGGTGTATGTTCAGAACTATTCATTTCGCTAGGTTAAACTGGATTCGGTTTTCGGAGGACCAAGTGTAGGTCCGTCTAGATCACTTTATAGTTCCGCGTGATCGCCCACCGTTTTGACCTCAAGCCAGATCTTGAAGTCAACTGCAAATAGTAAGAATTATTACTCAAGCACCCTAGGAACAGATGTGGTCGCAGTGCCCATCTTTGAGGCAAACCACACTGGACTGCAATTGGGTCGGAGAAGGATCTGCGGGCTGACGTAGAATAAGGAAGTTGCATCTCTAGCCTAGCACAGGGTCACCGATTCCACAGGTTCAAAGATTATGGAGGAGAATTCGTTGGTCCAGGTCAACGAATGCCTTAGATAAGTCCAGGTATACGGCGTCAACTCCTTGTGTGGCATCGGCTGACTTCGTGCAGCTGACGCGGACTAGTAACAAGTTTATGGTGCAGTGGCACCATGATGCTGTTGCTCTCAAGGTATCCCAAGAGCACCTCTGCGATTATTCCTTCCGCAAATTTGGATAACACTGGAAGGAAGGTGACTGAAGGGTAATTGGAATGTTCCGCACGATTTCCACTCTTGAAATACGTGTAATTATTCGCTGTTTTCATATAGTCGGGACCTGTATTTCTTTAAAGCTTCGTTGGAAGAACCGGGCCAAGGTTTCGCAAGGTTCATGGCGAATATTTTAATGCCTTCAGTCTGATATTGTCCACAACATGAGAGCCATGCACGAGTAAGGAAAGTAGCGTTCTCATCCTAATTACAAAGGTGAGGAATATGTGGCTTAATCCTAGGGTCGGAGTGAGCTGTGTCATAAATGGGTGAGGTGGCGAGTTACTTTGGAAAATCCTGGTAAACTGTTTCCGAAGCGTGTTTGCCGTATCATGCGTAATGAGCACCAGACTATCTCCTCACGTAGAACTGAGAAACTGCGATGCACTGTCCATAGCTTGTTTATGTGCCTGTGGAGCATCTTAGGATTAGTAGGGAATTACTTCGCTAAGTCATGTTGCCGCTGGTCGTCGCGGACTAATTTGGCAGTTAAGTCCATGAGCTATGTAGGCATCCTAGGCCTACGCATCCGAACAGGCTTTATAAGCACGCCAGGCCGAATCACTTAGGGGTGTGCATTTTCGCGTCCGGCTGCTCTGTAAGGATTTCACTTCCTTTGGCCGGAAGACTTTACTTTCAGACGCGGTTGCCACTGGCCCGCTGAACAAGTTGACAAGTTGTTGTGTAGATGGGTCGCAGTTGGACACAGGCAGACAGCCACCACACATCCAGGAAAGCGCTAGACGGCCGTTTCATCCAGTTGGGACTCGTCAGTGGCGCGCACCCGCCGAATCCTACCGGATTGTAACCCACGACCTTACTCTTGCGAGTCAGCGACTTATGCCACTGAGCCATGGGTGACGGCAGCGGACCGCCAGGACTGAAATCTAACTGCGATATAGCGCGGCTCATCTTCCACTGTCTTGCATGTTATGAATGTGCCCGTGTCTAACTGCGACCAATCTGCACAAAATCCTAATAAGTCCCCCTACTACTTACAAAGTATTGGTAGTCGCCCTAGCAGCTTACATGTCGCCTCGATCGGTGGGGGTTTGCAAAGTAAGTCGTTGCTCGGGACCAGCCCTGTCCTCTGCACATTCATAACATGCAAGACAGTGGAGGATGAGCTGTGCTATATCGCAGTTAGATATCAGTCCTGGCGGTCCGCTGCCGTCACCCATGGCTCAGTATTCACCTATATCACTCCACTCTACCTTATATTTAAACCCACCTTTCTTAAATTTTATATATCTCTCATCCTCTAATATCATCCCCTTCAAACTCTGAAAATAAATTTTTATTATACACCATAAACTCATTCATTACCCCCCCCCACCACCCCACAAACAAACCATAAATTCATAACAACTTCCTATATCTTATAACTACTATCCCTCTATCAAACACAAAACTCATACAATTTACTTATACCCTCCCTCCTCAAATAATCATTATACTTTCCTTTATACAACTCCCCCATAAACCAATATCCACCAAAAAAATTATATCCCCACTTACTCCTACTCACCATACACCCCCCTAACATCCTAAAAACCATCCCCAGAAGATAGAGAACACCTACCTCCTTACATATCACACAACAATCCTATCAAATCATAAGATCTCAGATATATATAGATACATTTGCAAATCATTATCTCAATGATATACCCCCCTCCCTAACAAAACCCCTAACCCTCTAACACAACCTCAAACCTACACCTCCCCTCCACTCTTCCTCCCCCACCCCACTAACCCTTTTCCCCCCCAATTTCTTTAATACAACACCATACCTAATATCAATAAATCAAGAACCACCACAACCATTGTAACTCAAATTCCACCCCACCAACCTCTCAAGCCACCTATCAACTAGAACCACCCCTCAACCATCCCCCCCCACCCATCAAACCAATCCCCCCCCCCCCCCACCCCATGTTACCACTTTACCTGTATATCCTCACCATACTAAACCACTCCCCACCAAACCATACGAACCCTTATCCATACAATTAATTCATTAAACTGTCAACCCACCACCTACCGGCCCACCCGCCCTCCCTCCGACCTCAACCCCGTAATACTACATCATTCCCTTTTACCCATGTGTGTTACACTGTCCACCATGTACCCCCACCCCCCCCTATAGCCCCTGCTCATTCATTCACCCCGACATCTGCCAACCAGTAACGTTTTTCAGCTTATATTTCTGTCCTACCTGTTCTCAATCCATCCGTGACGCTGAAAAGGGAGCACACTTTCCAGCTTTTGCGCTTGCACCTCGGCTCAGACGGTCGACGTATATTTGATGCTCTAAACATGTGGGAGAAACCCACGTTGACAGAGTCCTTATCGGCCCTCGATAAACATTGGGGGTGTTCGAATGAACACCTATATTTCTCAGCACAATTTTTCGCAGATGAAACAAGCATCTGGTGAGTTAGTGGAGGTATTCATTTCCTGTCTTGTTTGTTCTGTTCGAAAGTGGGACTACAATAGTATTCCCAAGAACAAAGTGGAAGAAGTCATGTTAATGCGACAGCTGATTTCTGTTCGCACGGATTCTCCGATCAGAGAGAGTCTCTTAATGGAGAACGTAGTAAAGCTTACATGGGACAGGGCGTGTGAAGAGACTCGCGCGAAAGTCGCAGTTACGGAACAAAACAAAAATTTCCTCTCTAATACAGGAGCTACTGAAATTGACCGATTGGATTCTACACACTTTCCGACGCCATCCTCATTTAGAAATAAGTGTTACTGTTGTGGAAATTCTGAAAATCTTACAATTGATAAGTCATGTCGTGCAAAGAGTGAAATCTGCCGGAATTGCGATAAGACCGGTCATTTTGCTCTGCTTTCTCGTTTCCGCACCATTTCCTTAGTTGCTACTGCAAACGACTCCAGAGCTTCTTCGATCACCGCTGAACAATCCATAGATGTCGTTAATGAACGCGAACATCCACTTTAGTCTCCAATTAAAGAACCTAAACTGCCTTCGTCAGATTTATGTTGCGGGTTTTTGAGATCAGAAACAAAACCATTTGTCTAGACACGCAACTAGGTTCCGCGTCACCAATCACAGTTGTGCTATATCCTTTTTAAAAGAGCATTCTGGTCATCTAAATGTACATCCTTCCGCTTACACTTTCAGTTGTAATTCCAATGGTTATGTCCATATACTTAGGTTTGTTAGTTTTAATGTTTCTTATAAACAGCAAGAAGTGCATACTTGAACATTACATCTCTAAAACTGATAGTAAATCTCTATTGGGACGTAATGCAATGTTCTTATAGAACGTATCACCGTGCGTTAACCGGATGACCATTGCCAGTGTCAACCTTCAGTCATTACGTTCCATTTAGCCAAATCTCTTTATTCCGGATATTGGTAGAGTTCCAAAAGCTATGCACGGCATTCGGTTGAGCGCGGATTACAAATCGTTCGGCATTTCTCAACCTAGGCCTGTACCTCTGGCCAAGCGAGAGGTGTTGTCGCAAGCTTCGAAACATATGGTCACGGATGACTTGATAGAACCCATACAGTGTTCTATATGCGTTCATGCACTAGTTGCCGTTCAAAAGAAAGATGACAATATACCTGTATGTACCGACCTTCGAGCGCTTACTCGACTAATAATGGTAGACAAGATCACTTCTCTCAACGACTTGATGTTTGGGCTTTTGAACGCCAAATTTTTCGCAGTGCATACTACCACATGCCACGGACTTCAGATTGCCGACATTTGACTACTTTCCTCCTGCAAGACGGTTTGCATCAATACAAAGTGCTACCAGTAGGCCTTAGCAGTGTCCTAGCAGCTTGGCAGGAATTTACTACTTTATCAATATCAGATCTCAAAAGATGTGTTGTGCGTATGAATGATATTTGTATATTTGCTAGTAACGCTACGGAAAATCGGGAAACCCTTCATACTGGGATGCACAAACTGTATGTACTAAATCTCTGCCTGAATACCAGCGAGTGTCAATTCCTTGTAACAGATGTCAAGTTTATTGGACTTGTTATTTCTACCTCTGGTATTAAGCAAAATGAGCTGAACACCAGAGCTATTCTCAATTGTCCAAAACGAAGCAACGTTGCACAGATAAAACATTTCCTTGGTTGTGTTCTTATTACCTTCGACATTTACAGATTTTTACGACTATTGCTGAGCCATTACGAAGGTTGACGCGCCAAAACCAGTAATTTGGTAGGGCCACTGAATAAGACAATGCTTACATGACCATACGACCTATGATTGGACGCACTCCCACGGTACAGGTCTTCAATGATCACTGTCCGACGTATGTTTCAACGGATGATGCAGAGCACACTGACAAAGACCCTGTCCTAGCGAAGCTTCGGAAGTACGTATCCACTTCATGGCCCAATCGTACCAAGATCCAAGCTGAGTTACTTCCATACTATACCCTACGGCACGAGCTTTCTACTGTGATTAATTGCATTATTAGAGTCGTCGTCACTGCAACTCTTATTCCTCTGGTGGTTGCATGTGCGCATGAAAGTCATCCGGGGATTGTGCGAACCAAAGGTCGGATACGACACTACTATTGGTGGCCGAAGTTGAACTCCAGCATAGACGCGGTTATTCGGGAATGTTACGCTTGCCAACAATCCGATAAGAGTGCGAGGCCCCTGAATACTCCAGTACAACCTATCTTGTACTCAGTGAAGCCATCGATATTATGGGCCCGTTTGCCAATGCACCCCCCCCCCAAAGCGAAACGTGCCAGTGGGTATATGTTTCTACAGCGAATAGCCAGAGGCTATTCTATGCGGGAACGTAAATATAGCCATCATCATAAAGTGACTCCGTGGTTTGTTTGCAAGGTACGGTTTGCAGAGGATATAGTCACCCGGTATGTCGCTGCTTCGGACCGATAGAACCGGAATGGGTGGCGGTGTGATTCTTTACTATAATACAAGCCTCCGATGTGAAGTTATCGATCACCCAGAAATCCGAGCTCCCGATTCGCTTTGGTGCCGCCTTTGGTTGCGAAACGAGGACACATGTCTACTAGCCGTGGTTTATCGCCCGCCAAACTCAACGTCGGAAATGGACTCCAAACTGTACCACGTTTTTCAGTTTGCTTTGAACAAGCCCTACACCCACATTCTTATCGCGGGAGACTTTAACGTGCACGACATAGAAACGCCGGCAACTGACGGTACGCAGTTTAAAGCCTGTTTGCAAGAACTTATTGCTATCCACCCTCTTTACAACCACGTAACCTCTCCCACCAGATTTCGAACTTCTAACAAGCCGTCGATACTAGATCTTGTGCTAACTAACGAAGAACTCATGGTTGGCGGGATAGTTACAAGCACACCACTGGGTCGTAGTGATCATGTCACTCTACTCTTTGATTATATATGCTATGCCGAGTACCCGGAAAAGGAGGAGGATAAAGTGCACACTGTCACGCACTACAATGTGTTGTCCAAGCTTGTTAAGGATACATCTTGGACTTTCTTATTCGAATGCCCCCCAGATTTGGCCTGGGATATGTTTACAAAGACTTTGAGCACACTGGTAGCGCAAGCATCGGAACAGAAGTCCTTCCAACCCAAAAACCAGAGTAAGTCAATTCTGAGGAGCAGAACACGTAAATGTATGTCCCGGAGGGATTTGGCATGGCGAAATCACCAGGGTTGCCCGAATGCCGAAACCTGGACTGCATACGTGACACATCGTAACTTCTGTGTGAAACTGATCCGCGAGGACAAGGTCACGCATCAGCAGAAGTTAATGAAGCGATTCTGCACTAACCACAAACTCCTGTATAGGCACATTAACGGCCTTCGAGAGGTAAAGCGAGGGGTTCCGGCGCTAGTCACAGCTGATGGATACACGCGGTCAGCAATGGAAGCAGCTGATCTCCTACGGCTTCATTACTCTCAAACGTTCCAGCAAGTGTCGAGCCCAAACATTCACCTCATTTCTAATACTCCGCCGTTTGGTTTAGAAAACATCACCTTCACTACGGAGGCTGTGTTGAAGAAATTGTTATCCTTGCGTATCCACAGTTCTCCCGGAGCTGATAACATCCGTCCAAAGGCTCTACAGGCAGTAGCTAGTGATCTAGCAGAACCACTGGCTGTTTTCTATCAGCGATGTCTAGAGGAAAACCTTATTCCACCAGTATGGAAGCAAGGGGTCATCACTCCTATCCATAAAGGAGGCAGCCGCACTGATCCTGCGAACTACCGTCCAATAACATTACTTCCCGTACTATCCAAAGTGATGGAATCAATCGTCGCAGACGCGCTGATGCAATACTTGGAAAGCCACAATTTAATAGCCCCAGAGCAACATGGCTTTCGTCAAAAGCATTCGTGTAATACTAACCTATTAATTGCACGTAATAGCTGGACTGAAGCTGTTGATGATGGAGTTGGAGTCGATGTCATCTACCTGGACTTTTCAAAAGCGTTTGATCGTTTAGACCATCGAGTTCTCCTTCAGAAGCTTCGGAACTACGGCATTGGCGATCCAATCCTGAGTTGGATTAGCAATTTTCTACAAGAACGACGGCTAGTGGTGAGAGTCCGAGAATCATTTTCTCATGCAATCGACGTGACGTGTGGAGTACCACAAGGCTCGGTTCTTGGACCTCGTCTATTCTTGGTGTTCATTAACGATTTGGCGAGATCAATTACTTCCGATTTCTTATTTTTCGCTGATGATATCAAGATATGGCGAAGGATCAGAGGACCGGATGACCATGAACGGCTCCAGCACGATCTTAACACAGTGTCGAACTGGTCAGTTCAAAACGCTCTACCGTTCAACGTAGACAAATGTCGCGTTGTACAATTACGCCATAGACATAACTACACCTACATACTTGGGACAAAGGAATTGCAGAATAGCTCCCAGGAACGTGATCTTGGTGTGATCGTACAGAGCGACCAAACTGTTCAAAACAGGCTGAGGTAGCTGCGAAAAGAGGCAACCAGCACGTCGGCATGCTGCGAAGGGCATTCGGGAGATTTGACCCATCAATCTTCCCAATGATGCTCAATTCCTACGTGCGCCCGCAAGTTGAGTACGCAATCCAAGCTTGGCAACCTTGGTTGAAACGCGACCTAGAAGCGATAGAGGCACCACAACGGAGAGCAACCAAGAACGTGATGGGCCTGCGGTATCACACTTACCACCGAAGGCTGAAGTTGTTGGGAATTTTCAGCGGACGCTATCGAAGGCTGCGCGGCGATCTCATATTAGCGTATCAAATATTGAGTGACCCCAACCACGTATGCCGCCATTTGCTGAAACTTAGCCACAACACGCAGCTCAGGGGTAACAGCTTAAAGTTGAAGGAACAATATAGCCGTCTAGAGTGTCGACGGAATTACTTTTCCCTTCGAGTTTGCAAACCATGGAACGCACTCTCAGACTCAGTAGTATCCTCTCCTACCTTGGATGTTTTCAAAAAACGATTAGATGTTGCCCTCGGCTCCCAACATTTTGTTACCTAAGCTCCTCTGTTGTGGATTACGCCAAGCATGTTTTCAACAGGACTAATGTATCAAATGGACCTAAGTGAGCGACCATATTTTATTTTCTCACTCCTTACCTCAACTATCACTGTGCCCCAGTGTCTTTCTGAATGTTTACGCGCGATATTTCTTTTTCCTTTTACACTGATGTTAATTATCAAAGTATTCATCTCGGCAGACGTACGATAGATGACCCACACATATTTTAATTGCATCATATTCACCGCTACCATCCTACGGGACATGTCAAGCACTTGCTTTTTTCTCGTGATAAATCATTGTTCATTGTTCATTGTTATAACGGCCCACAGTCTCGAAGTGACGAGTATGCTGAATTCTTAAGGTGCAATGGTATCAGACACACGAGGACTGTACCTTATAATCCTGTGGCGAATGGACTCGTCGAATGACTTAAGCGTTCTTTGAAAGAATCTCTACAAGTCCTTCGGCTTTCCGGAGAATCCTGGGATAAAGCTTTTGTATCTGCATTGGGGGTTTACAGAACCATTCCACATACTGCAACGGTAACGACCCACTCGGAGCTAATGCTGGGGCCAACAATTCGAACTCGATTAAACGCAGCATATATATCCGAAGAAACCGTCAATCACAGAGAATACGGAAGACGAGCTGTTTACCAGGCTAAATGTAGATTCTTTTGGAAAACGTATCCTCCCCGGACATTTGTTCGTGTGAGACTACCCCATTCCCGGAAAAGAGGTAATTTATTCGGATCGCCGACCCGTGTGGAATCTGTGTCCACGCCAGGAACTTACATGTTGGCTAATGAGACAAAGGTGAATGCAAGACGGCTACATACAGCGCTTTCCGAACATGCTATTGAACAGACGAACACACCTACAACACAGCGCTCGGTACAAACTAATGCAAACGTAGAACGTTCCGGTCGGATACGCCGCCCTGTCTACCGATACGCCTTAACGGATAACACCACATGAAAATTCTTCGGGGTGCTGACATTAAATTAGGTCGTTCATGGACATGTAGTGCCTATAGTTTTACGAACAGAGGAAGGGACAATGTCGTGTTCAAATATTTTGCTATGTTTTTGCACTCAATTCGCTTAACCTACTCACACTTCTACCTAGCACTCGTTGGCCTATCATGTTATTTGGCATTTGATTGGTTGCAATGCGAACCTCTATCTAGTTAATCGTACTGGGTGTGTATGCAGACAGTTTTCTCCATACATACGTTCCGGTACTGATCTGGTCTGCTGCTTTTTCGGGGTACAACACAAGTAAACACACTTCACCACGTTCTAGGTGCGTACGACACCAAAAACAATCGACTGCTTTCTTCCCTGGATCGTTGATGATATTGGTATGTAGATCAGATCGCTAATACGAGAGCACTCCTCCTTATCTGCTGGGTCAATTGTTCCGTAGGATATTCATGCCGGGCAGGGCTATCTAGGCATCAGTGATCTTAGTAATCAGCCATGTTTCAGGTATCATGACGATATCCCGAGAAGTGGAAGCGTGACGAATACAAAGCTCAGATAAGTTACTGAGAAGGCCTTGGGCGTTGGTATAAAATCAGATGTTAGCAATGTATCTGTAGATGCAGCTTCTGGATGGAAGTTGTGCCGACCCTTGTGGCGTCGGCTGTCGATCTGTTTTCCTTGAACGGCAATGGCTGTACCCGAAGGAATTTCGGGTTTGTATGATGACTTTTAGCATCAGTGGGTGGCTTCAAACCTAGACTTCCTTCGGCTGATAGCGTGTTTTGATTACATCCCGGTTCAAAGCAGTATACTAACGCGACAAACAAAAGAATCGCATGTTCAGCGTCATCTCGTCGATTGGCGGCTTGGTGTCCATCAAGTTTATAAGTATTTCCGATGGCAGCCTCTTGTGCAGTTTCAGCTACGTTTCTACCATCTTTTCCGCCATGGGTTTGGTGTGCATGGTTAATTTTCTTACTCGTGGACTGCTCGCCTCGTAGTTAGGTGGTGATGTCAACATTTACATCAAATTGGCGATCACATGTTCGAGTGCGCGTACTTATCGAATGAAATGTCATTCATCCCAGTCGTGCGCTTTGGCTTCTAGCTCGCTTGGAAGCTGAAACTCGGGGACCACGTGGACGAGGAGCGATTGTATGTCTTTTTTGTGGTAGTCCTCCGAGTTTACTTTGTATTTCTGGCGTTTGTTACAAGGAACATCTGGGAAAACTCGAACAGTACATGGAATGGTGCGGAGGCGAGTAGCGGATAAGAGAACTGCCACTGCATCTTTACCTGACATCAGTGGCATCTGAAGTAATCGCGGTTCACCTTGGTGTACGGAGTTCGGGTGACGGACGAGCGCATCATACTGGCCGGCTAAGCTTGCACCCATAATAGTTGATAAAGGGAGTCCCATTATATCCTGTTGTCTCGTAGCTTATATTTTATGAGTTCACCCTGGATTCGGGCACAGTTGAGCCTCTAACAGTCAGATAATGTTGATAATGTCACATGTGCTCCTTTTTGGAAGTACTAGCGGCTGATTCCTTTGGCTGGACCATTGATGAGCTCATGAGTCCTGTGGTGGTATTGGTACTATTAACCGAACCTGGTTTGGTAGCGGGCGGTGTTACGATGCGAAGTGCCTCTGTCAAGCAACTAGCAACAAAGGACACGTATGTTTTCGATCCTCTAACAGTATTCGATGTGGCACGTGGCGCTGATGAAGGTGTGGTCAACACATCTTTATGAGCTGCTCCTAGTATTGGGTGGCTAACTGGGTCTTTGCTCTGATGTGCAATCTCGCTACACTGTTCCAAAATGGAGTTTGATTTTGCAAATAGCATTCGAGGAACTGATTTGTCTGGTTCCTTTGGCATAGCGCTTACGGCATCTGCTTGCTCTACAATCTTTGTCAGTTTGTCGCGTTTCTGTGCCAACCATCCACACACCTGATGAGTGGATTAGCCGTGCCTACAGTGCACTATCAGAGGACATCGATCGTATTATTAAGTCTCTTTATTTCGCTGAGGCTAAGGCGTTCCCATCTAAAACGGAATTTTGTGTGGCAGTTTGTGCATTCAATTGCAAATCGCACAAATTTAATCCAGATTTCTGCGCCACAACTGATGTAAAATTCTAAAGCTTTAGGCCTAGCTTTTCGTGGTCAAACAGTGCTTGCTATCATGGTCTTCAATACTGTGAATGTAGCTCGTCGCAATGTCTAAGCGAGTAAGCTAATTCCAAACGCTCTGGGCCAAGTGGGTGGTTAGGGTTACGCACGGAAGATTACTCTTCCGATGGAGTAAACACGTCGAGACACGTCCGCGCGTTGAAGGCTTCGCAAGATAAAGGTGGGAGGATATCTCTAAGCCTTCGCTGTGTCTGTGTTGCAGTTCCACGGTGGTATGGTTAACGGATCTACTTGGATTGGTCTACTGACGGCAAGGTGACTTTACCTAGATGCTGAGTAGGTTTGGCTGTGGGGGAAACGAATATTACTTTCTAGCTGATCCATGCAGTGCTGGACTGGCGCGAGTCAGAGCTTGCTCGAACACTGTTGAAATGCTCTATCGAGTGAGACCAAAGTTGCAGTTCAAAGATGGATATTATGCAACCTTTACACGTAGGTATAAGTGAAACACTGCCCGGGGTTTACAAATCCAGGTAAGTGTAGGGTCATCACCATCATCATCATCGTCATACACGTATGCTAGAGGTGGGGAACACCTCAGCTACTGTGCCACAATACATAGAAAAAAGGAGAGAAAAATGCAACTGGTGCAAGCTGGCTGAGCTACCGGTAACGGATAGGCATCGTGCCGGTAAGCTACTAGCCGTCTAGTGTGCATCAGAAAAAAATTACTAGCCAAATTATATAAGGCGAAATAATGGGGTCGTGGTTGGAAGGGGAGGTTAAGAGGGATGGGGTGAGACAAAGAATCTCACAGCAAGAACGGCACTGAGGTCGGCTCCTAGCCATATCAGCAAGTGTGTCCAACCAAACGTGTTCATCGGCTTTCGGACCCCAATCAGGGAGCCGAGACGCTCCAACCGAGGCCAGCTCAGAAGTGTGGGCCTTCATTCCCCTCGAACAAGTCATCGCTTGGCCACCCCTTCTTCCATCCACAACCCCAGCGCGCAAAACAAAGCACGTCGTGAGAGTCGGTGGGCTGGCATGCATAACACGTGGCCGAGCCATCGGAGCCTGATGCGTGAAATAACGGTGCTGAGCGGTTCATTTGCTTTTCCTGTGCCATAAACAAAGCGTCGAACACGCTCGTTGCTCACGCGGTGTTCCCACCAGACTTAAGCTAAATTACGAAGGCACTGGTGGTCGAACGTAACCAGCCTCTTCAAGTGCGCTGCTCTAACTGGCCAGGGTTCACAACTTTACAGTAGGGTCTAACCTACCGCTGTATTGTACACTCTACCCTTCAGAGCAAGAGTGATATCGCCCCGCCGCCATACGTGGCGAAGGTTGGCAAAAGCGCCCCGAGCTTTTGCTATACGATTCGTGATCTCATCCTTAATCCCACGGGCACTGATACAACTTCCCAGATAGTTAAATTTTTGAACAACTTCTAGTGATCTCCACCAAGGGTCAGCGTAGGAAGCGATCCAGACCAATCTTGGAGGAACGCATTGCACTTCGAGGGTGCGAAGCAAAGCCCGAAGTGACGGACAGCTAGTGCTAATCTGTCCAGTGCCGCTTGGCACGTCTCGGAGCTGTCACAGAGTAGGGCAATATCATCAGCATACTCTAAGTCAAGAAGTCGTTCTCTTGGGAGTAGCTCCACAACTTCTAAGTCGTGTACGGTGAACGCGATTTTCATGACTTCGTCAATAGCGAAGTTGAAGAGGAAAGGTGACAGCGGGCATCCTTGTTTTACACCGCTGGATATATTAAAGGACGAGGACAGCTTGCCGTAAGCCCTCACTCTGCCCGAGCCACGCTCATATAATGCTCGAATAATATTCACGTATTTCTCAGGTACACCTTTCCTGAGTAGACAGTCCCAAAGTGCATGTCTATCCACCGAATTGAATGCACCTTTGATATCGAGGAACACGACAATAATGGGCCGCCAATATATGTAACGATGCACCAATAACCGACGCAATGTGCAGATGTGGTCAATGCAGCCACGACCTCGACGAAACCCGGCTTGCTCTTCACGAATATGGCTTTCACAAGTGCCAGTCAGTCTGTAAAGGATTATAGAGGCAAGCAATTTGGAAGCGATTGGGATCGGACTGATTCCTTTATGGTTGCCGCATTCCGATCGTGAGCCTCCCTTGAAAATTGGGACAATGACGGAGTGGATCCAATCGGTTGGGACAGTTTCCTGCTCCCACCGTTTGACTAGTAACTCATGCAAATCATCCACAAGAGCAGGTCCCCCGAATTTGAAGAGGGCTGGAGGAAGATCATGAGGTCCTGCGGCTTTATTGAACTTCAACAGTTCGATCTCACGTTCAACTTCTGAGCGAGAGGGTGGATCCAAAGGGACAGCCACGGAGCGGGGCAAACAATGACCGGGGAGAAATCTAACCATTCCGACCGATTAACTTGCCTTTTAAAGTGCTCAGCCCAACGCTCCAAGAGTTTGGATAAGTTGTGGATAGGTTGTCCACTCTCGGTACGTATAGTTTCACTAACACCAGGTCTCCTGCTGCCCGTTTCCCTTATCAGACAGAATAACTTACGATGGTTACAAAGGGCAGCGGCCATTTCCTTCTCTTTTGCACGATGAGACCACGAGGATTCGCGGTCTCTCTTCAGGCTAGCACGGAGTTTTGCTCGGAGCACTTTGCGAGTTTCATTGTGTTCGCTTCCAGCTGGAATATGCCGGCAAGGATCTATAAGTTCCAGAGACTGTGAAGAGACCCAATGTCAATGTTGGCGATTAGACTTACCACATGAGGATTTTTCTGCTGCTAGTACGGTCTGGTGAATATGAAACCAGTGAGCTTCAACTGCATCCAGTGAGCGTCTATCCAACTCACATGACAAAGTACGTTGATACGCATTCAGAACAGCTTTTTCGCCAGGTTGGCTGGTGTTAATGCGCTCACTACATCGTCTTGGGCGTCCGCCAAAGCGCATCCACAGGTCAACATACACAAATTCATGCTCGGTGTCCACACCTGTGCTCCAAATCGAGCGACAGTTCTGGAAGCAACCTCCCCATCGGTAACTTATCGCAATGTGATCGATTTGCGTCCATAGCTGGTTTGAGGCTGTTGGACGCCAAGCCACTCTCCGGCGAGCGCTGTGTCTGAAATTAGTACTTGCAAGAAATAAACGAGCATCCTCACACAAATGAAGTAACGGGAGCCTACACCGTGCTGACCTCCTAGATGCAGTTCATCAGTGGACAACTTTCCAACTTGTGCGCTCAGATCCCCAGCCACCACAACAGTATCCGAGCTTCATCTGTGGCGAAGGAGCTCGTTCAGCTGACGATAGAAGTCGTCTTTTACCGAGTCATCGCTACAGTTTTTCGGTGTATAGGCAGCGATAACGAATAGATACCTGTTAGTCCCACGCGACTTCGAAGTTTTAAACAAGCCAGCCAATTGGACCGCACACATCCGGTTACTGATTGGAATCCATTCAACCAGAGTAGCTTCAGCCCAGGGACTCAGGGCAATACCAACACCGGGTTGGCCGGTGCTCGAAGCTGCATCGTCACCGGACAGGCGCAACGAGAAAATGCTGCTATTGTCACCTGAAGGGGATCGTAGAGTGATCACAGAATTCGACTCTTGCAGGCGGGTCTCCGATAAGCAGCAGATATCGATCGATAGGGTCTATAATGTTCGAGCAAGTGCTGCCTGTTGACCGATCTGAAGCAATGTGCGAACATTGAGGCATGCCAATCTGAAGAAGGATCGAGGGCTCCAAATAAAAGCCGAAGAACTGGAATGGACCGCTTGCTTGGACATGGGCCTGTTGACATGGCAGGTATGACGCTCCACGTTCACATGTGAGTTGAAATTAAAAGACAGGCGACTATTGAAGCAAGGTGGAGATGGCCGAGAATTAGGGGGTTGAAAACAGAGGGGATACAAGTGAAGTTGGAACGGGTCGATAAGAGTAAAAAGTGTAAGAGGGGAATAAGAAGACGGGAAAGCTTGAGCAGTAGCATCCAAACCCCTATCCACCTTGCCCGATGCAGCAGATAGGGCACCATTGATTATCCTCTGCGGTGGCCAGAGCATCAGAAATTTGCTCGCAGTGCTATTCATTGTATTATAGGGTGCGCAGTAGTGTACTCGAGAAAATGGTTTTTTGTGGTAGAGGTTGTAAAAGCATGACGAATGTGTCTAGATCCAATGGTGTGCAAGAAAGTACCACTGAGAAACAGCAAAAAGTCCAGAGTGCACAAGTGCGTGATCAGCACGCTCGTCCGGTCAAGGACAACCATGAGGTCTTACAGTGCGACCACGATGAGATCTGGGATTGGTCGTGAGAAAAAAGCAGCCATTCAATGTGAAAAACTGCGGCGTTGTACACATACGCCACTGGCATGTTTAGATCTATACACCATCTAAAAACCAATACTTAGAAACGTGACCTCGGTTGTTCCAAATAGTCTGAGTCAGCTTGCAAAATATGTACCCAGCATGTCGATCTCTTGCGGAGGGTATTCGGGAGTTTGGATTCATGAGACATCTCCGTGACGCTGTGCCTACGTACGTTCACATATCTAATACGCTATCCACTTTTGTCAACCTTGGCTAAAACTTGAGCTTATATCGATCGATGCCACATAATCACAAGAAATCTTCCGTACTAAGAACGACTGCAGATACTCTGCGTTTTCTTTGACGTTAGTAGTAACTACTTGGAGATCTCCTATTAAGATACAAAATACTATGTGATTCCAGCCACACGTGTCACTATCTTCTGAAATTCAGACCGAACACCAACCTCAGAAGCAGTAGCCTGTGATTTAGGTAAAAAGACAGTTGTTCTGATTGTTGCGAAACTTACTTTTCCCTCCGGGTTTGGAAAACTCTGAACACTCTTCCAACTCCGGTGTTGTGCCCCTCACTTTGGCTATGTTCAAAAGACGGCTGGATATGGCGTTGAACTCCCCACAATTTGTCACATAAACGGAGGACCTGGAATATATTCCGTTTAACTAGCTTCTATGGAATTATAAACCACCGTGACACACGTAGATCTGTGCAGACGGGAGAGCAATCCGGCTGTTATTCGCTACAACCATTAACCATAACAACTTGTTATTCCGTTTTCATGGTCCATGTAACTCCCATACAACCATTTGTTTAAACCAATACTGTGTCGCTTCACTGATGTGCATCTTATTTGGCCCACTTAGGTGGTATTAGAATTTGTAATTCCTTCCATTAGTGAAGTACAGAATATGTAAAGCCTATACTTTTTACCCGTCATAAATCATTGTACCATTGTGACGGTCTTCCATGAGGAAGACAAATTAGCACACTGTTAGTTTGCACCATGACTCGTACCGATGCAAGCGAGTTAAATCATCAAGTGTGTATGCGTCAGTGTTCAGTTATGTGTGTCACCTCGATTAATGATGATATATTTGCAAACAAATTACTCAGCTCGGCGGACATTGGGATAACTGAACAAGCACTCCGAGATACCAGTTTTTCAGGTAATTTCGACTGTGATAGTTTGTCCTCAACTCACTTACTGAATACCCTTAATAGAGGTAGAAGTGATCCAGATTCCAAGAGCACAATCGGAGGGAATAATTCCGGTGATTTACCAACCGAACACGCTGCACAGTCAGCTTTTGCTTGAGCTCCCTCAAGTCAACATTTAGGATAATTTTCACGGGTGACACAATACTGGTTGTGGCTCTCGAGATTTGGTGCGCCAGCAGAAGGTCACTTCACAGTGGCGAAACCGATATACTGTAATGATTAGTATGAGGAAAATATGTGCCTATATCAGATTTCATGGCCTCAGTGAAGTCATCTCATACACTTACCATTCCATCTCGAGCTATTAACACTTTACTTGTTCGTGTTGGTTTAGCACGAAGGATTGTCATTCGCCTTACCACTATTTCGATGAGATAAACCTAGGCAACAAGCTCCAGCGTACATCAATACACTGACCAAGGTTGAGTTGTGCAGGAGTTTGGTTTGCTAACCGAATATTCTTCTAAACTTCGCTACTGCTGGACAGATCACGGTGAAGTACAAAACTCAAAATTACCTGGACCCATGACTGAAATTCTGGTTGCAGATTTACTCACCCTCGAGCACGTACACCACCGAGCCAACCTCTCCTTCTTGGATGATCCACGATAGGCGGGCGCAACGGAGTGGGCACATGGATTCGACAATTTCCGAGATTTGCCATTGATCCAGATGTTTCATAAAATCATTGTCCAAAATTGCTTGTGTGATCAGCTTCTTCGTGCTGTACAGAAAGCGACAGAGAGAAGTAGAGGGCGTATACTGCAATGCATTAGAAGCAAGTAAGTGCAATCCATCGGCGGGATTTGTAGAAAGTGCCAGGCCACGTGTTCACAGTTGTTATAATTGGTGTCTTTGGTGCGTTGCTAGAATGCTTTTCATAACATCCTGTCTTACAACTCAGACTTTGTACTGTTGTGTGCGACGTTGCACAAAGAGTGAGCAATCGCACATTCTGGACAATTTTGGTGCTAATCTGGGGCTATTGTGACAAGTTACACTTGGTCGGAGGTTGCTCCTCATAATGTTTCTCGAATATCTACTAAGTGAATTACACCCTTATTCACTTAGTACTATTGCTCACAGAGCAGTGGTGCTTACACGCTAACCATAGTATGTTTAATGAATACAAAACATTAACCCATCCGATCGTAATAAATATAACTCAACTCGATTTGATGAATTACGTCGAATACTGCAATATTTGGAAGAGATCAACTGCCAATTGTAACATACGCGGATTTGGTACATTCAGTAGAGAGTTAGGAAGCTGTCTACTTCCAGTTTCGCTCATTAGAATCGCGGATATTCCTTGAATCCTTTGACAGTGGACTTCACGGCGGAGGTACCACAAAGAATTTAGCTGGGCCACTGCACAAACAGTGGTGGTGAGTGGCGACTTAGACCAGAGGTGAAAGTGCGTCATGGAACCACAAATCACGACAGTCAGATATATATATATATATATATATATATATATATATATATATATATATATATATATATATATATATATATATATATATACATCATGCCGAGGCTGATGGTGCATTCTTGATGCTTCTTCACCGCAGTTGGGCTAAACCAACTTACACTAAAACTAGCTCATTTTACGCTGGATAAATTTCATTCGACTTTATTGGTTTGTTCTGCCTACCTGAATAATCTTCTATTAACTGGCCACGTTGCTTACGCTAATTGCGCTTATCTTCGATAACTTTGTTGCGTTTGTAGCATTTTAAGTAACTTGTGGACATTTCTTAGTTATCACGGATTTGTTGCTGACCAACTTACTTCATATGGTAATTTAGCGAAGAGTTATGCCACCGTATCTGTATGCATTTTTGGATTTATTTTATTTCAGCTTGTCGTTTAAATTGAATGGCTGTAATTTGATATCCCTGGTATGGTTGCGCTTGATGTGTATGTTGACAAGGTGCCTACCTGTCTATTACCCACTATATCGTTCATACTGGCTCCAGGAGACAGTTGGTCGTTGCTGGGGGGGACAGGGTGCACGGTCCTTGTGGCCGTGTTGGGATAACAGAGTTGTTCCAAGCACTCAGTGTTGAGCGGACCACGGTCCAGCCACTGCCTTGTGTGCACTTGATTCCCCAAATACAGTGTGCTTGTGTTAACCTGTGAAGGAGTGTGGGTCTGTTTCATTGATGAAACTTGGCTCCCATCCACATGCCTCCCGGTCTTATTCCTTCTGGTTTACACTGGATTTGGGGTAGGTGTTTGAGGCTTTGGGGGGGGGGGGGTGAAGTGCAAGCCACTTATGGTCCCTCTGAAGGCGCAGGCGTCCTGTGGCTGGCCACAGTGACAAGTAACTCCGAAATCGGATACCGCCAACCGTATATATATATATATATATATATATATATATATATACAGCTCAAATTGTGAGGTCACTCACTAAAACTAGCAGAACATACAGTCGCATAGACTGCCGTAGGAATTTCTTTTCTGTTCGCGTGTATCACCCGTGGAATTCTCTCCATGAATCGGTCATTCTGCATCTTCACTAACCATACTTAAAAGATTTTTGCATGACTTACTTATTCACCTTCACATCGAGAACTGGTACTACATCTCCATCTCACTTCTGGAATACACTTTGGACTTATTTGTTCTTAAATGTTTGTGTTGTGGAACTACATGGATCGCAGAACTACAGCGAAACAAACGTTAACTTCCTCTTTTAAATGTAAATAACCCACTAAATTTTATGTTTCGATAACCCTACAAGACCATTCAGAGGTACAGGTAAATCGTTGACTCTTAACTCATAGAAATTCACTGTTCTTGGTTCATTATGCAGGTACCGAATTGTGTAAAAGATTTCCAGGGATCCCTCAACACTGGATATCGATTCGGATCGTTAGTGACAAGCCCTTTCAAACGAGGATGAAGTTGTTGCATGAATCTCTGCATTCTCAAAAGGAATGACACAAGAGAACGATGACGGAGCAATCCATCCAGGTTCCGTTAGACGGCGAGGGCAAATCATTCGCCAACAGACGATATAAATGAGCATATTGTGGCCATAATTCCATAACAGTGTTGGGACATCACTGATCAAACTATCCTTTGCACCCGATCTCCAAGTCATGGAGTGTAATGAGTGCACCTTCTGCATCCAAACGGAGTGGTTATCATATTCACTATTAACATGGATACGTCGTCCTTGTGTATATGCGACAATTTGGGTGAATAACGGGTTTTAGGATGTTACGCCGTCTACGTAAACCCTTTCATGCTGTAAAGTGTCCTGAAAAAGAGGCTGTTCCGACGAAGTAGATCTAACTTTTACAAGCATTGAGCGGTTTGAATATCTGATTCAGTCGATTGTGGAATTATACTGTCCCACGTCTGTTTCTTTTGACTTAGTCATTCCCTAACACACCACTCAGAAGCACTCGGTAATCATTGCCCAGTCACTCCATGAGGTTACTGAGCATTCTTACATCAATCGGATTTCCATGTGTCTAAAGTTTACCAGTTGGAATTTCTTAGGGCACTGTGTTTCATGTGCCTTCACGGCGATGCACCTCAAAGGCTTCACCAATCGTTTCTTCACTGCCACTGTTGCAGTGCGATTGAATACGAATGTGGTCCATCCATATGTACACCTCGAAAAGCAGCTTCTGATATTTGTAGTATGAACAACGTGTTATTGGTAGCTTGCAATGTTGCGGTGCCGTAACCGGAATACTGGGCATTACGTCAGCGTAAACGCCATTTCATTCCAGATGCACTTTTTGTGATCGCGGATACCAGACATCGGAGTTGTCATTAATAATTCCTTTTGATCTCTGGATGCTCCAGCTGAACTGAATATTTAGTATGAGCAATTTTTCACCGAATGACATCTAACCGAAGCATATTCCGTTGGCGTGGGCCTACGCTTGTGACGCTATGTTTTTTGACGTCATAGTGTCCGCCGGTTGTTAGTTTCTTTCCTATGCACTCGGTGGTTACTGCGTGTATTGACGCGGAAACAACTAGGCGACAGAGCAATCTACGTCTGACCGTGTACCGCGGATAAGTTATACCTACCCAGGCCATGCGATCCACGATAAACAGCAAACCATAAACACCATAACACTGGTTGTAAGTTGAGTGAACTAAGATTTTCTAGAGGCAGAAATCTCGTGCATCAGCCAGCTAGAAAGTCAGTGTTGAGGAGAATTACTGGGAAAGCGATAAGTAACAGTGTAAATCTCGTCCAGTTTCCATTCAATACTCAAGCTGGTTGATCCTGCTCCTTTGTGGTGGTAGTTGGCTTCGTTCCAAATCCGTTGACACATGCACAACCAGAGTCATCACAACCTTCTCTAAGTGCCATTGATATACTATCGATTGGGAAAAACTGCATCGGAGTAGAGTGCAGTGTAACCCACCACTGCTCAAATGGTCGAGCTACTTGATGCTATAGCCTAAAAGGATGACTATAAGGAAGACTGTTAGAAAAGCAAGGAGATGACTTATCAAATTTGAAGAGACACATGAGGATGTAAAAGTCATGTTAATAGAAAGAAAAGAGGCGTCTTTTATCGAAATCTGGACCAGTCCGACTCAGTGTTCTTTTACTTGTAGACGAAGGACATTGCCGCTCGCGGGTAAAACACCGCGCTAACTGCGACTACAATTACGCTAGACCACAGAACTCAGTTGGATATGGCTAAAGAAGCGGCATGATGAAATGCGCCAATTTGTGAGTGGCTCTAAGTGTTGGGAGTTAGAAAATTAGCTGTTTTGTTTTTTGTCTTAAAAAAGTATGTCGTTTGAGGCCCAGTAGCAGGTTTCGATTCGTGGAGGTCCACTACGACAACTTTGATGACTACTAATCAGATGACGTGCTGTGCGATATCTTCTGTCGAACCACAGCTTCTTCATCCAAGTTCAATCTGTTATCGGAAGGCAACAAGTAGGATTCACATCTATATATCTATCGCCGGACATACGTCGAAATATTATACTTTAATTCCGTTAGCGCTCGAAGTAAGTTGTTACTCACGAATCCCGACGGACTAGGAAGTTTGTTAATATTGGCTGCCAAATCGGCCTTCCAAGATCGGTTCGTCCCATTGTAAACTCTACAAATAGTGATAACCGCAACTAAGTGTGGAACCATGGACGTAATGGTTTACGGCTCACACAGAGGTATTCCAAAAACTGGCGGTAGACTTCCACTCCATGCGTCAAGCTTTGATAAGAGAGTTTAATTGCCTATTACTTAAGCCTCCAGCGATTTCACTATCAGGTCCAGCTATCTTTACCTAAAAAGCCCAAATAAGAGTGAAGCTTTCCATAGAACTAAGTTTAAGGAAAGACATCATAAAGCATCTCCAGTACAGATGCGGTCCCAGTGACCAGAATAACTGAAGTTTGCCTCTGGGCAAATCATGGTCCTAACTAGGGTCACGGTGCTTATTCCAAAGACACGGTGGAGCCTCTAAAAAACAGGTATTTTTCCTACCTGTTATCCCCTTCGCATTGATACCAAGAGAGTACACCTATCCATGGACAATCGTCAATGTTAAACTGTGGAGAAAAATGTCGAAGATTGATATGTCCCACCGGATGACCGGTTAGGGGTGAGCAAAACCTAGGCAAAATAGCAACAGGAAAAAATGAACTACCGCAAATTACGAACTTGTCAATTACGACGTTCTCGTGTAATCAGTTCACGCATGGTTTGATGTATTATCCAAGGTTATCGTTTGGATCACGTGATATAGTATAGTACGGCCAGTGCACTGTTGACACCTGCTATGAACACACTAAAGTGGGGGCTGAAAGGGCTTCTGAGAGAGGGTATTCCAGGTGTGGCAAACACGCAGCGAGAAGACATTTCTTCGACACTCTAACCGACTGTATTGTTCCGTCAATTTGAGAGGATGACCTCACAGTTGTTTTTTATGACTCGGCTTCAACAGGTGATGACAGGGGTGGTTAGTGTTGTTTAATATTTGGTAAACTATGATTAGGTCACCACACAAGTAGCGATAACGTGCGCTGGAAATACCGAGCACTCTGAGGCGTTGTTCGTGTGGCAAGTGGCGCAGCGCCTTGGCATTTTTGGTCCCACAACGTTGCGGAATCTCCAAGACCAAGGGTGCCATGCTTGAATTTCATATTCCAAAATAAATAATAATAACGTGTCAGCTGTACGCCGTCACGGCGCTTCGCTGCCGCGCAACGACCACCAGTCGCGCGCCGGTTGAGTATACCGCAAGGACGCCCACTCCTACGCGGATTCAAACCGGTGACCTTATGGTTGCAAACATAACTTGCAGACCACTCGGCCACCGGCCGACATTGCATATTCAGCATGAGAGCGTATTTAAGCGGGAAGTATTTGGCGAAAAATCGACGGTTCGAATTGTCCGAAGTTCTCTGTAAATGCCCCACAATTTGGATCCCCTTCTTTAGTGTCTTTTTGGACTGCTCCGAACAGCCGAGATATTCCTGGACCACCACACCGAGATCCTTTTCGAGAGAACAGGCTGCAGATCCTGGTTATTTGTACAAATCATTCGGTATGGTAAATGGAGCACATTGAATAGAAGGCGATTTTGGACCGAGGATCCATAAACCCTGTCAAGGTCGTTTTGAAGGTAGATACGGTATTCTGGATCGCTGATCACTCGCCAAACTTTAGTGTCATCGGCGTAGAGTAAACAGATTGACTTACTTTGGCTCACTAGATCGTTTATGAGTATCAAGGATTGGCGGGGCGCCAGTACAGCGTCCTATGACGGATCGCACTCGACGTCAATTGGGTCAAACCTGGATTGAATTGCGTTCACCTCTAGACGCCTGTGCGAAAGAAAAATGCAGATCCAAGCAACGAGAGGGTCTACAATGCCACATCCTTGAAGTTTGTCGAGAAGGATACGATGGACCAATCGGTGGAATGCCTAAGAGAAATAACTGAGTGGTCTGTGTTCGATGAGCTCCGCAGTCGAGTTACAAACGTTTCGTCACCACCCGAGGTGACATCGTCAGTGCGCGTTTACGTAGCAGAGCGGCGCGGTAAGAAGCGTCAGTAAATGTGATTGATCGATCTTCTAGCCGTCAGTTTGTTCCGTTCGACGGTCGATCTCTGCTTCTTGCCTCCTATCGTGCACGCGCGTACCTCTTCGGTTGTCATCGTCGTTTAATGCAGGTATCCGGATGCTGTTCCGTTAGATTTAGTACATTAATTAGGTGATCTGTCATCCGTAGCGTTGCCTATATAGCATCTATTTCAACCCTTCGGTTTATTGAATTGTCTGTAGAATACCATGCTTCCGAGAACTCTCCAGCTTGTCGTGAAATTTCATGGGTTAGGATCTTTACGTTCTCTAAATCTAAGTAGTGGCTTTCTTGGTTTTCATGCATGGAAACCAATGGATGCGGATCGTGTCTCCGTATGGCCATTTTGTGTTCGTTGATCCGAGTTGAAATCCCCTTCCAGTTTGTCCGGTGTAGCGTTTGGCACATTCGTTGCTGTTAGTTTTAAAGATGACATCAATCTGACTGCCTTGTTTGACGTTGGCTTTCGGTCTTGTAAGCAATCCTCTCAAACTACCAGTTGCTTTGTGAGCGACCAAGATTTCATGTGATCGCAAGAATGACGTTAGTTCAGACGCCTTCTTGATGGAAGGCAGCACTACCAGTTTATCTTCGTTTTCCGGATGTTGTTGAGGCACTCTTATCTTTAAGCTTCTTCTGCTAAGGTTTCTTAGATACCCGTTGTCTTGCAATACCCGGTATAGATAAATACATAAATAAATAAATGGTTTATTCTTGAATTTATCGCGACACATCAAAGCAGGCATGATCAACATTTGCAGGCGATTATGTTTCGCAACAAACAAGTTGCTATGTATGTAATATGCAGTAAACCGAAAGTTGTACGGGTTGCGGAAATTGTAAAAGCAATCATGAGGAACAAAATCGTCAATGAATGACGATACTTGGGGTTCAAGCGTGCATAGTGCAAACAATCAGGGCACTTTAAGTGGAGTGAAAACGGTAGATTTAGATGGTTGTGTTCCTCCTTCTTCAATTCTGTCAAGCTGCAGTGTGTTTCGGCCCTTCTGAAAACGCTTTGAAGGCAGCTTTTCTTCTGGTTCAATGGATGGTTGCTGTGGCAGTATAATAGTTGATCCGTGTGGGTCTTGTTTCGGTATACACATGTTTGAATTGTTCTGTCAGTGTTTCTGTGGACCAACACATCTAAGAATGGAAACTGATTGTCTTGTTCGAGTTCAATTGTATACTTAATATCCTGGAAGCTGTAATGGAATAACTCATGGGTATTCTGTATGGAATCTCGTTTGATGATGACATAATTTTGCTTTGACTAACGGTATTGTGATACTCTCCAGTGTTTGCATCACAGCCTCTGAAATAAGTCCTGAGAAAGCGATCCCATGGGCGTTCCTTTCAGTTGTTGGTATATTTGCCCATTAAAGTAAAAATAAGTAAGCATGCAGAGGTCCAAGAATTCCCATATGCTCTCCTACTTGAGGTTTCCTATTGTGTTCGGTTGATTTCGGAGCAATTCCATCATGGTTTCTTTGTAAATTCGTGACCGACCGATGTGAAGTGTACGGTGACGTCAAACGACAACATGGTTTCATTTTCATCTATCGTAACCCCTCTCAGTTTGTTGATGTTCAGATTGAGGATGCTTTATTTAGATCCGGCAATTAGATATTTTAATTTTCCCACATGCACTTTGCCAATTTGTGTGATGGGATTCTGACAACAAGAAGACTGGACGCAATGGGGCTCCGCCTTTGTGCATCTTTGGCAAGCCATATAACTTGGCAATGTTCCTATCCTCAGCTTTCATCTTCCATCGCTCCTCCTTGGTAATCTGCCTTGTTGCTTTTATTTTCTTCAGTGCTGGTTGATTTGAGTAACCACATTCGTGCTGGGCTCCTGGTCTATAGGGGGATATACCGTCGTGCCGGAAAGGAGTTATTTGGCTTTCGCAACGTGACCTGGTTTATCCATTATTACTGCAACGCGTTCTTCGTCTGCTGGAAGGATTACAACATTTTCTTCCTTTTGTAGCCTTCTGAGTGCTTCCCATTCTTTTCCAAGAGTATGTGTGAACTTTTGCTAGTCATCACAGGGACATGTGTTTGTCTAAGTTGCTGCCGCGATTCTTCTGACAGTACGTTTGTGTTCAACTCATGTTCCAGACTAGCCAATTAATCCTTATATGATGCATCTTTGGCGATAAAGTTTAATCCTTTGATTAGTAATTTCTCATCCGTTGTGCTGAGTTGACGCCTAGACAAGTTTATGGTCCATCCTTCACTGTTGGAGTGGTCAGATTTTCTCGTAAACTTATTCAAGTTGATAATCAGTGCTAGGTTACGCTGGCTTCGGATGTTGTTTACTCGACGTTGAATCGCGGATTCAAGCTCTGCAAGTTGTTGGGGGCCCATCGCAATAAGGCAGTCAATTAAAGAAATCAAGTTCTGCATATCAATACCTTCACCAGCATCCACCGTTTCGGTCCATCTGTCTCGTGCTAACAATAGGCTGACTGTGTATGAACGATTCCGGCAAAAGCCTTGTTAATGCTAAGCAATGTGACCAAAGCCGTTCAGATATAACGTGAGTGGATCGGCAAGGATAGCCTCCATAACTTTTGAAAGAACTGGCAGAAAATCCACTGGTCGGTAATTGGCTGCGTCGGCAATAGTACACCCATTGTGAATGAGAGTTATTGTCCCTTGTTTCCGAATTGTTTGAAAGTGACTCTTGTCAAGGCAGTGCTGACATTGATGCGACAAGAGTTCAGTCAAAATATTAGCCGCCATAACAAACGTCTTAGTGCGGATGTCTTCAATTCCTGGATAGGCGTGCAAACGCATGCATAGCAGCTTTCTCATCACGGTGTCTGTCGTTAGACTTTTAAAAGTGCTCTGGTAGAAACACGATAGCGTGCAACGCTCCAAGAGACCACAGGATGCACTATAACATCGGTGCGTATTGTTGTTGCAAAAGGTTCGCTGCTTGTTTGGCAGTCCGAGTTCGACCATCCACTGTTTGAAGAGGGGAGAATACACATTTCACCTTGCGGAGGCTGTTCATGTGCTTTTACAGAAGCTTAGGATTTGAAGTTAATCGCTACTTTGTCCTCGCGCAATAACTGGATACACTGGGCAGGGTGGACAACGTATGCCTTCCAGGTACTCGGACTCCGATCGGTTTTGTGGGTATAGCACACCGCGCTGCGCATCACCATGCATTCGCTCGTCCTACTCCGTTTAATCAAAGCACTGATTCTGGTACTGATAGTCTTGTTTTCCGATACGCCAATGAGCAAGTTGTTAAACGTACTGACGAAACGTACCCAGGCAACGTCCGGTGCATCCTCGGTTAGCAAATTCCAGTCGGTCACCTCAACGAGTCGGGTTAAGGTGTCGTATCTGGTTATGGTGCGAGCCGTTTGAGTTCTGTCCTCTGGGTAGTCAGCATAGCAAGTGAACATGAAATATAAAGTCGCATGATCACTGCGGCCTAAAAGAGTATCGATTATCACCCTCTTGATCGTCAGTTCTTCATTAGTGAATATCCGGTCCAATATGGATGGCCTGTTATTTCCCCTCAATCAGGTGGGCGAAGTGACGTAGGCATAAAGCGGAAATTCTGAGATAAAATCTAGCATGTTCGCTTTGAATTGCTCTCCTAGCGTGACCTGGGATTCTAGAGCATGTAAGTTGAAATCGCCGACGATTAGAATGTGACTGTACCTCCTGTTTATCACCTGCCTAAACGCAACTACCAAGTTGCAGTCCATCTCAGATGTAGACGACAGTGGGCAGTAAACAACAGCCATCAGCAGTAATCTGCAGCAAATGGAGTCAGGTACATCGGTTTCCGAGTCGTGTATGGGTTCGCATTGCAGGTCGTTACGAAAGTAGTGGGATACATCCTCAACCTTTGCCGGCTCGATCATTCCGCACGACGGACATACAAGTTAGCGCGATTTCAGCATCCGCCATCTCACTGCGCAATCATGTTTCCACGATGGTGATGAGGTCTCAAGCTGTTCATGCGTGTCGAAGTCTTAATTCGGCTTATTTCCTGAGTAGGCGTTAGACCTTTGTGTACATGCATGAGTGCTTCTCGGAGGCTAATATATGTTGGATGCGATGCATGAGGCCCGTGAGTTTGCGCCGAGTGATGGTAGGTCAGCGACTAATCGTCATTTGGATGCGTTGCAGACTCTCGAGATGAAATTGGTATATATTCACGTATCAGATGTCCTGGGTCCCGGTGTTTGCCCGTGCTCTACTATGTCCCACCAGATGTTATAGCTACTGTCGAAACTATCATCGAGTGGGGTCCTACAGTCGCTGTATTCATTGACATTAACACCCACACTGGGTCGTCATTAGAAGGTGGTTGCGTTCCTGCTGCGTTTAGACAAATTTCTGTTAGCAATCTGTTGCGAATATTAGTCTAATTCTCTAGAAGGATTTGTGCCTGGGACCAAACACCTTGTATTTCGGTGATCCTAGGATCCTTGTCAACAAGGTGGCGACGAGATTTTCGTGAGAAAGCGCCCCACAGATGTAGTGCCATGGCTCCCATTCGTGTACTTGAGCATCATCGGAGGAGGAATCAGTAAGCTCAGGAAGACTGTGAACAATAACAGTTTACTTATCTTGACATCTTCTGTTCCTCTCGAATTTAGTGAGATCCGCCAGATGTTCTTTCCACGAGATTTCGTGTAGTAGGCGCACTCCAATTCAGACGTTACGAAGTCGATACGCCGACAGGAGAACGGCCTTTAGATCATCCACCGAGTTTAGTGTTACCCGAAGTAACCATTGTTAACCGTAGTGCAAAGCGTTTGGGTGACACGAGATGGGTTTTTTGTTGTGCGATCGGCATGGACACTGATCGCCATACAAATGGTACTCCACTGATTTCGGCCGTCCGTCAGCCAACCTTTAATTGCATTGGATTTGGGTTCGGGGACATTGATGCACACAAGGTTTAAGGCATCATGGTTGCGTCTGTTGCCTACTGGCTTTGGAGTCTTAGTTTCCGGCGCTTTTGGTGAATTGGTGAACGGCAATGATGGCGCCCATCTGTGTTGGGACACTTCAGTTTTCTCTAGTCCTTCCACCAAGATTATCGGTGTTCTTTCCGGTGTTTGCTTGTCGGCAACCGATGCGCATGTTACCTGGTTCCTCACTATGGCTGGTTGACTGCAGCTTAGGGTCCGCTGTAAAGCACACCAACTATTAGGTGTAACGATGTATAGAAGTTGAAGAGAGCATGCTGCAGGCAGGGTTTTTGCCCATAAGAAAGAAAGAGAAACGAGTTGGTACTGTTGGAGATTGTTATGAGGTAAGGTGGGAATGCCTGACTCTCTTCTTTGGATTGAATGGGGAAATTGGGTTGTTTTTCCACATGCAAACCAGGTCCATTTCGTCCCATTTGTATAACGCTGGTACTCATCAGTTGTTCGATTGCTTCAGTTAATCTTCCACATTTCTTCAGTAGCTCAGTTAGAAGCTAACAACTAGGATAGCACTGCATATTTGGCAGAACCAAAACGCCATTGTCGTGCTATTTTACCGTCCCCTTTTGGATAAGTACTGGTAAGTAGTAGTGTGGATTTTGGTATAATGCTGCCAATTCATTATCGTCACTCCCAATCAACAGGCTTCCGCTAGTATGGAAAAGCAGCAGACGTTGATATTTGACCTTCTGAGTCTCCTCGGTGCGGCGCCTCACAGCGGACCCCTGCCGGGTTCGGTCCCCATGACTTCAGGATGCCAGCAACTAGTGCCATTTCGCCACGGGTGACAGCCTCTAAGCTGCATGATTGACAGTTTTCTATGATTTAGCCTGGCTCATCTTCCACTACCATGCCAGTTATGAACTGTGCAGAAAACTGTGGCTGACCTCACGACTTAGGACTTTCGTCTCGTTTTTACCGGCCCAATTCCAAGGCATTTAATGTGGCAGGATTGCAAGCAAATGGTTCACACTACCCCACTCTTCAAATATCTTAACTCATAATTCACGCTTACTCTTAACATGAGATATGTTTGCACAGAGCGTGCAGTTTTAACGTCACGCGTATTTCGGATGAGAAATCAGTATAGTTTCCGTCGTGAACGATAAGCGTAAGTCGGCACTCTCGCTGTCACCAGTGCTCCCTTGTAAACACACGTTTCAGTGTTGGTCGGTTGATGGCTCGATGTTGCGCCCAGCTGGTTTTGGAGCTAGTAAATGAATCTAAATACAAACTGAACACAGATGGAGAGATCGCAACTTCTTTCACAGCTGCGTCGAGAAACACCTGATTGGAATAAGCTTAGGCTTTTCGGAGGGCATCGAGAATTCAGTACCGAATGGTGTTACACAGAAGGGCAATGGGCACAAAGTGGATGATTTATCCGCTTGTGCTCAGTAATGGCTGACAGTCAAAACCGATAGTTATTGTTAGGAATATACTAATAATGGATAATTCCACTTATGATGAATCATTGTGTAGAGTTGATAAATCAGATTCGAATGAGCGTGCGGTGATTACGTTGTGAGGAGATGGAGTGAAGATAGAGAGGATTATTACAAATAACCCGGAAGCAAGCGCGTCAAGCGTATGAATTGGACAGTATTCATGAAGCGTATAGAAGTCACACTATGGCATTATACATCGTGATATTTTCAGCATACAAAATGTCCGGAGGCTGTTAATTAGGATTTAATACAAGGGATCCGCCTCCGTCTTTTCCGGTTTGTTTTGCTTTGAATCGACGTCTATGTTCGACTGTTTTACTTTATCTCTTTCCTGCTTCTTCTGGATCCATTGATGAAACTTGGTAAAGCAACTGACAAGTCATTTAAGCACCTCCCTCGAAATGATGATATTCTACGACAACCCTTTAACACTCGAGTATCCCCTAACGTCATTACATAAATAATAGCCAAGCTCTGTCGTTCACCCTTTCTCAGTATTTTGGTCAATTACGTAACTTCCTGCTTGGATAGACTAGTGAGCAGATAAAAGGAGCTCGTACGCGAGTCTAGGGTCCGTTGGTTGTCCTCCGTCTAGTCCTTCTCTAAATACAAACCTAGTTACTCAACACATGATTACCAAGTCCGTTCATCTATACATTATGTTTTTCTACTTTTAAGATACTTCTCTAGGCCGCTCTCTCTTTTAAGGAACTTACCACGTTGGAAATACTGAAGTTGTGTGATATAACTCTCTTCAACTCAACTCAAAACATGTGTGTACTTTTCTCGCACGGAATGAGTAACTAGTCAGCTATAGCACACTCCCCTTCGACAATAGCAACAAATAAAAATTATTATAGTTCTTTGGCAGTAAAGCAGCATCTCGCACGTTCATGGGCAATGATAACAACGCCCGTTAACTTTTTCGTACCATAGAGATGTGCTTACAAAAAGATGTACTACATAAGGGATGACCTAAGGAGCGAGGCCATTTCTTCGATTTACATAGTTTTACTCTATTTATCCTCCAGAAATTATATACATATTCACGTAATGGGCTAGTGATGTGGCACGTGCGG
The DNA here is from genome assembly GCA_944474145.2 of Dicrocoelium dendriticum. Taxonomy (NCBI): domain Eukaryota; kingdom Metazoa; phylum Platyhelminthes; class Trematoda; order Plagiorchiida; family Dicrocoeliidae; genus Dicrocoelium; species Dicrocoelium dendriticum. Next base: position 266,985,362 of record OX104063.1, on the reverse strand, counting down.
CCGATGAGAACTTCAAAACAAAGTTCCCGGGAATTGTCATGAGTGGAAAATCCAATGCCACCAATAGTCGGGTTCTGAATACTGTTGTATAAAGAAAACTTTCCCTCAGCCTGGAAGGACCTTTAAGATTCATGTTCGTTAAACATGAGGCAATCCAGGGACAGTATAACTTCTGACACATCTAACATCCTGTAACAACAGACTTCAGACGAAAACCGTAAACCCACAAGTACACACAGAACCATCTGACTTCAGAACTGGAGCTATCAGAGCTTCCCACTTATTGTACTTCACTGGCTCAATTGTTCCTGCTGGCTGCAATCTCTTTATCACATCTTCCACCTTTGATATCAGGGAATAAGTTAGGGAAAGTGCTTTGAACACGCGGGTCCGACTTCCCGGACGTAATTTGTTACCAGCCTGATATCAGTGCAATTTCCCAAGTTTATCACCAAAAGCGTCAGAATATTTGTTGCGCACATCCTCCAAGCACTGGTTAATGGACATGAACTTCACGTCTCTAGTGTAGCCGGGAAATATTTAATCCAGTCGCGCCCGAATAAATTTGGACAATAATTCGCCACAACATATGCATGTAAGGTCCGCTTTTCCCATGATAATTAACATGAACAGAGCATTTTCCAGGCTATGGTATCGGCTGCCCAGTGTACGTAGGCAAAGTTGCTTCACAGGGGATTCACAGGGGAGGGTAATCTTTTAACTCATGCAGAACTGATTATGGTAACTGAGGCAGCGGTATCAAGTTTCAGTTTAACCAACTGGCTTTCTGTTTCCAATTGCATAGTGTAGGGTGGGTGAATGCTACAGACGCTCGAGGTTGCGTACCAAATCGTGTTTTGTTTGTCATCTTCGTCTGAATACTGGATGAACTTCATGGTATTCTTTGGAAAACGTGAGGTCGCGGCTATGCAAGCTTTATACCGGCAAACTCGGGCCAAGTGCCCTAATTTTCCACATTGGCGGCAGATACTCTGTTTATGACGACATTCCTCGACTGATAAATGCTGAATTCCACATCAGTAACAGGTAAAAGGCAATTCGGACCGTCTCGGGGTAACACCTTTTCTATCGATTGCTTGGATTGTGTCTTCTGTATGTGGTTGCGAGGAAAAAGCTGCTAAATATTTATGGATATACTCCAGCTGCAGAACAACATTGCGGGCTTTCGTCAAGCTCATCGTCGTCTCATCTTCCGACAACAGCCTTTCACGAACCTGTTCGTTACGAATACTGCATATTAAGCACTGTAAAGCCATCGACCCTTCGAACTTCGTGACTGGATTCCACTATTTGGATACTCTGGTAGGGCTTGCTGAATCCGTGCAATGAAATCAATGGCAGGATTTTGCAACAGTCGAGAAAGAGTACCGCGCAGTGTATGTTTTCAGTCCTGAACACCATAACCAGCGGAGGACTTCTAGCGCACTGTTGACTGTCTCCTTCTCAACAACATGGTGGGCATCAAAATGTCTTTGGCCTTCACCCCCAGAAATTGTCTCAGTAATTTAATTTTATGGCACTCTGAGGGTACGGTATTTGATTGCAAGACGGGTAGTAGCTCCAAATGATACAAAATGTGCGCTTCCAGAGGCTCCAGGTAGCCGATGTTGGTTTATGTGAGGAAATATTCCAATGTAATGTGGGAAGGTGCAACATCGCAGTAGTTTAACCTCGTCATCAGAATGTTAAGTATGGTCCTTAACCGATGGACGAACAGAACGCGTACGAGTATTATAGAACCGTTTTACTAAGAGCTTCATACCCTACAGTGGCTAGAAATGCCGGGAAGGAAAAACCAATGAAAGAAGGAAAGTAAGACAAAGCCTTTGTCAGCCAAATGTTTGAGCGCCTGTGCTCACGAATGAATACTCAACTGCATACGTGACACCCATCAATAAAGTAATTTGAGAGTTCATCTTTGCTATCCCCTTTTATGATTTCAAGTGTCGCATATGCAAAGCCACCATATACTTGGAGCCCTAGAGAAATTCGCTAGTGCATTTTTATTGAAATTTTTTATGTACAGATTTGTAAAGATTGGGATATTAAAGTACCCAAAGCAAAACTCTGTGTTTCAGTGCATATCCTTGGCTGAAATGTGACATAATCCATACCAAAGTACAACGCTATCTGCAATTAGTTGATCAACTGTAAGATCTTATCTATCACCTATGCCGTTATCCTCAAGTTGGTAGCCTCTAGCCATCCTTTTCACCACTTCTTTGGGTAGATTTGTGAGCAGAATGTTAACATCCAAGCTGACCAACGATTCCTTCAACTCCGTAGTCGTACTTCACAACATTCTTGCACAGTTGTAAGAGTTTGTTACAAAGATACTCATTATTCTAGTTAGGGGTTGCACGGACCCACATGGCGTGTAGGGGAGATTATGTCGTCCTTTAAAGGCCGTAAGGGGACCTGGAGCTCGATCATTTAGGTGGAACAGCCGTTTTAAGTAAATGCTATGCCGCTTAAAGTGTCCTAAGTTTTTCAGAGGCCTTTAGTAGCTAGAGACCTCTGTTTTGTTCTTGTACATTACCAATCCCACTGTTTTCTGAGTAACATTTTATGGTATCCCGTGGTCAAGTGCTCCACCATATTTTCCAAACAAAATTCGTTTTGTTTGTTTCAATGTTGTCCTAGCCTTATCAGTCATTGAATTGACAATACTAGAATTTTGTAGAAAGTAGAAGTCACGATTAAAATTCACACACAATAATGTGCGTCGACGGGGAATCGAACCCCGGTCCACGAATTGCCGGTCCTCTATTTCTACTTCTACTTTCTACAAACTTTACACTACACAGAAACATCCAAAATTAATCTACCATCGCCTATTGGACATCCGAAGGACAGGTACTTCGCTCCATTGGGTAGTGACAGGTGAATGAGCCAATCTGCGACAGGACAGGTACGGTTAGCTCATTGGCAATACGTCACGCACCAAGCAGAAGTCATGTATTAAAATTTGCGCACCTAATCGTCTACCCTCGGTAGCTCAGTGGCAGAGCAGCGGACCGAAAATTCGTGGACCGGGGTTCGATTCCCCGTCGAGGCACATTATTGTGCGTGAATTTTAATCGTGACTTCTACTTTCTACAAACTTTACATTACTCACAAACATTTAAGATTAATACTAGAGTTATCCTTCATGGCCTTAAGCGTTATCCGTAATGCTGGTGCGAGATTCATTTTTCTCACTATTGAGATCTGATTACACTTGCAATCTGTGGACAGATTTCCCCTAACTTCACAACCGGTATTCTTATCACGGTAGATTCAACACTGGGAATCAGTTCTTCTGCCATTAGCTTAGATTTAAAACTAGTGAAATACAGACCCTTTTGCAAAACACTACGCTCAGCTGCACTTAGTACTTTAGTTAACATTGACAACACTTCCATTGCCAACACTACATTAGTAGCTGCTGGAAGCCTGCCTGTCGGTATGACTGTCAGGTTAGCTATTTGCAGACATCAATTGTTATTCCTTCGACTCCCGTCCTCTTACTGCATTAACGTGAGCTGATTTAACTCGCATGCAGGCGGTTGTCACACAGAGGTCCAGTTGCATCTATTATTTGTCGTATATGGGAGCTGTGAAACTAACTATACGGGGTTCACGGCTACTGCATTAAAAACGATAAATCCATTCTTTTTACAGTAAAAGCGTCAACTACATTTGATTCATTAACGTTGTTCGATAACCCACCGGACCCCCCAACGTGGCTTGTAAAGCAGTGTCGGTAACTTGGACAAAGTCTTGGTTCATTGTTCATTGTCAAATAGATTATATGTCGAGGAAATACCACATGAGCAGTGGACTACTCGTGCTGAAGGGTACGAAGAACCTGGAGGCTTGAATATGCGGGATAAGGGAACACTATCATAACTGAGACATCTATGCTTAAAAATCATTTTATTTAGCCGGCTGCTGTCTATGCATGTTCTAGTCACATGGCATTCAATCGGTTTTGAACAGCTCGAGAACATCGGAAGGAGGTTGCCATCAACCCCACAAATACTAAGGGGTAAGGTAGTGAAAATCACGATAGCCAGCACGTACTTGAATGGTATAAAGTAGATTGGGTGGGACTGCCGAAGGCATGGCATCCAGTCTTACTCCGGTCAGATTGATAAGCATAGATGGACAAATCAATATTCGACATAGACCATCACCAAGATCCTACTTGTCAACACAATCGTCCATCAGTCATTTGAGCGACTTCAGCTTAACGGATCAATTAAGATAGGATTCCGACATGCACACCTGTAATTGAACTTTTCTGACACTTCAGCTGTTTCGAATTTGGTCCACACATGTTCATAAGAGATTGGCCCATTTTAAGCTAGTTCGCTTGACCCGAAGAAGCCTTTCTGTCAATGGTAAAAAGTCACATAGTAAGATAAACTAACCAGTTGTTTTCAAGCCCACTTGAGATAATGACTTCCCGGTCGGTTTAAAGCATATTCTTAGAAATAAGTTGCTTAACGTTTGTCATACATACCCACTGTTTACCGTGGCAGACTGTATTAACCCACTTTCTGCTGGCGTTTCTTTTTAAAGACACCTAATGTGCTTTTGCGAATAGATTTAATTATGACAAAGTTGGAATTTTCAGAGTAATTTCAGAGTACGTTCAGAGTAATTTCAGAGTAAGCAATTTCGGAGTAATAATTTCAGAGGAATTTCAGAGTAAGTTTCAGAGTAGCAACAATTTCAGAGTACTAATTTCAGAGTAATAATAATTTCAGAGCAATCATTTCGGAGTAGCAAAAATTAGTGTCAGTTCGGAAATTTCGGTCGAAAAATTAAACTCATATTAAAAAATATTTTCAAGAATGACAACAGAAAATGGGTTAAATTGAAACCTGACATTGAGTTCGTTTTTGGCATCTGTTTATGGCGATGATCATCATTAGCATGGATGCTCGAACATATCCTGTGTGGAACTCAAGACCATAAAGTTGGATGCATTATGAAGACGATCTTGAAGTCGTCTGCTGAATTCGCCACGTAACTGGAATCGTGTTTACCTATTGTACTTGACTTTCCGTCCAACTTTATGTTCGAAACTTTATGATGGCTGCTCCCCAACCTTATTTCTGTTCATCAGGTGTAGATATTCCGGCATGCGACCAGTTTTCCAGCAGGAAATACGCAGATGATACAAATTATTTTGATCAGGATCTGGTTGCCATGAAAGGGCTGCTGCATGCATTGATAGGTGTCAAATGCCAAATACTGTTATAGCACCAACTAGCTATGTCATCACGCACCACAACCATGATCCAGTCACTCAAACCGATCCAGTTGTTTCTTACCTAAACACTTGCATCACCGAGGACATTACGGCATTCACTGGTATGGCTCATACAGCTTTCGAAACCGCGGTCATTCATAAAACTAGTGAGCTATGAGATTACTGATCAAGAGAATAATAATGTGTCAGCTGTATGACGTAACGGCGTTTTGCTGCCGTGCGAACACCATCAGTCGCACGCGGACTGTATACCGCTAGGCCGCCCACCCCTATACGGATTCAAACCCGCTTCGCAAGATTACGAGACAAGCACGTTGCTTCCAGGCTACGGGCCGATCAAGGAAAGTGTATACGACTCTACTATGTAGACCGGAAGGCGGGAGGGTTTATGGCTGGCTGCCTCATTAGCACGATTTCAACCAGCCTATAGAAGAGCAGCTAATTGCGCATCCGCGTATCGAGCGCGAGTGCTACTTTTGGCAAACTGGAATACCGGATCTGAAAGATACAAAAGATTATTGTTTGGAAAAAGCCAAGAGTGCACAAAACGATGGTGCTAGTGGCTCTCCCCTACGACAGCAAAATATGGACGCTGTACAAGCTAACATCCGTGTTTTGGAACTAGTTCCCCATCAGTGCCTGCGTCGAATATTGCGCATCCGTTGGAGTGATAGCATACCTGACACGGAAGTACATCGCTGAAACGGCATGTACGGAATAGATTGTATGCTCTCAGCGCTGCACTTCAGCTGGCTCGGACAAGTCCGTCGTCTGGATGTGACGAAGGTACCGAAGCGTCTGCTGTGTGACCAGTTGCGTTCAAAGAAGTGTAACTTGGGCAGTTTGAAGCTACGTTATGAAGAGATGATCAAACTGAGCTTATCACAAAGTAGGTTTTGTAAAGTGCATTTTTGCTTAATTGTCATCGCTCTGCACCATTATCATAAGTACACATTAGCTGACGATGAGAAACACACCTCAACTAATGGGCCGCAAGACAAAAGTTAAGATAAAAAAATTACACTACACATTACACAGATCACACTACAAAAATATGATGTTTTACATTATGTTATGCTTGCTGTATGAGATCGGGGTTGGTGGGCGACCTAAAGCGAGGGGGGTGGACAAAGAAACTCACAACACAAACGCCTTTGGGGCCGGCCCTTCACCATATCAGCAAGTGTGTCCAACCAAACGCGCTCATCGTTCTTAGGACCCCAGCCAGGCAACCGACGCCAGTTTCGAAGTGAGGGTTTTCATTTCTCTCGACCAAGTCATCGTTTGACCTCCCCTCCTCCTCTTCCAACCGCACCCCAGATGAGCAAACAATGCACGTTGCGGGAGTCGGTGTGCTGGCATGCGCAACACACGGCCCAACTATCGGAGCCTGGTGCGTGATATAATGGTGCTGAACGGTTCACTAGCTATTCCTACACCAAATAGGTGGCGCTGAACACGCCCACTGCTCCCGCGGTACTCCCACCAGACATGAGCTAAACTGCGAAGTCAGCGATGATCGAACGTGGGCAGTCTCTCTTACTGTCTGTCGACCTGATGTGCCTGTTTTCACAACCGTTTAAGAAGGTTGAGCGGACGGCTGCATTATAAATTCGGCCCTTCAAGGCATGATTGATGTCACGTCTTCGTCACAGATGGCCGGAATTGGCAAAAGCACCTCGAACCATGCTAAACCGTTCGTAATCTCATCTTCGATCCCAAGGGCGCTAATATAGCTGCCAAGGTACTCGAATTAGTGAACGACTTCAAGCTGATCACCATTTAGCGTTATCGCAGGAGTGGGTCCCTGCAAACCTTGGAGAAGAACTTTGCATGTCGATTTAGCAAAGCATATCCCAAAACGATAGACAGCTAGCCCTAATTGGTTCAGTGCTGCTTGGCATGTTTGGGAGTTGTCACAGATTAGGGCAATATCGTCCGCAAACTCCAAGTCAAGAAGGCGCTCACCAGGAAGTAGCTCCACAGCTTCTAGGTCGTGTCTAGCAAATGCTGCTTCCGTGACTTCTTCAACTGCGAAGTTATATAGGAAAGGTGACAGCAAGCAACATTGTCAGACCGCTGGTGATACTGAGGAGTGGCGGCAGTTTGCCATACATTTTCACTCTGCCCAAACTATGCGCGTACAGCGATTTGATATGGTTTACATAGTGCTCAGGCACTCCTTTCCTAAGCAGACAGTCCCAAAAGCCACATCGATCGATTAAGTCGAAGGCACCTTTTGTCAAGAAACGCGACAATGGTGGGTCGACAATAAAAATGTCGGTTCTCCAACAATTGACGCAAAGGGAAGATATGGTTGGTGCATCTCCGACCTCGTTGAAACCCGACTTCCTCTACACGAATTTGGCTTTCACGAGTGTTAGTCAGTCTGTGGAGAATGACAGAAGCGAGCACTTTGGAAGCAATTAAGATCTAACTGAGCCCCCTATGATGGCCGCATTCCGAACGGGACAATGCTGGAGCGGCTCCAGTCTATCGGGATGGTCTCTTGCTCCCACAGTTGCACTAACAACTCATGTGAATCATCTACTGGAGCAGCCCCACCCCCGAAGTTGAAGAGGGCTGGGGGAATTCTACCTGCTCATGCAGACTTATACAATTACAACAGCCTGATCTCACATGCGACTTCTGCGCGTGAAGGCGGATCTAAGCAGAAGGGCGCTCAGGTTGATTAAATTGCTTTGCAAAGTGTGCGGTTCTACGTTCCAAGCGTTTTGACAGGCTGTGGATCAGCTGCCTACTGTCGTCGCTTATGTTCTTGCTAACACCAGGTTTCCTGCTACCAACGTACGATGATTACCAACGGTAGCGACTGGTTCGATATCCGAGGAACGATAAGACCACCAGGTATCGCAGTCTTCCTTCAGGCTAGCACACAGTTGTTCCCTGAGAATTTTGCGAGTCTCATTGTATTCGCTTCCAACCGAAATACGTCGGCGAGTATTCATAACTTCCGGAGTCTTTTTAGAGACACAGTGTCTAGGCTGGCAATTTGATTAACCACATGAACACACGCCTGCTGATAGTAACGTTTGACGAATATGTGATCAGAGATCTTCGACGGTGTTTAATGGGAGCTTACTCAGCCCAGACAATAACGCACTTTGATACACATTCAGAACACCTGGCTTCGTTAGCTGGCAAGGGTCAATGCGCTCACAACGACGTTGTAGTCGTCCACTGAAAAGCGTCGGAGGTAGGCGCAAACAAGTGCCTTGTCATAGTCCATGCTCATGCGCCAAATCGAGCGACAGTTTTGGACACAGCCTCTCCAGCGGTAACTGATAGTGATTTGATCGATTTGCGTCCATGGTTGGCCCGAGGATGCTGGCCTCCAAGTAACGCTTCTGCGGGTCCTGTGTCGAAAGTTTGTGCTCGCGAGAAAGAGACTAGCATCTTCACACATCTGTAGGAATCGTTCACCGTTATCATTAGGGGAGCCTTCTTCATGTTGTCCGCCCAGATTATACTTATCAAAGGACAATATTCCGACTTGGGCGTTGAGATCGCCAGCCAACACTACAGTATCCATGCTGCATCTCTAACGAAGGAGATCATAAAGTTGCTGATAGAAATCATCTTTCATCGAATCAGTATTATAGTTTGTAGGGGAGTAAGTCGCAATGACAAACAAGCAACGTTTGTCCCCGCGCAAGTTCGTAACATTTAACGCGCCAGCCAACCTAACGGCGCACATCCGACTGTTGACTAAGATCCAATCCAATGCCGATACCAGATTGACCGGCATTTAAAGCTGCATCATCGCCAGACAAGCGCAATGAGAATCTGACACCAATGTCGCATGTGGAGGATTGCAATGAAAGCACGCTGCTCATATCTAGCAGGCGCCATGGCCCTGCACCTAACTGAAGGCCCATACCCGTCTTCCAACTATTCCCTACGTTGGTTTCGCAATTACACTGGAAAACCTGCTGTCATTCCACACTATTAATATTCATTCCTCTGTGAACTTTGTTCCACAGACCGAACTGTTAGCTACATCCACTCCAGCAGTGCCACGGTATTTCATTGTTTAATCTCCACTTTATTGATCGTTCTTCTGTGAGCAACAATCACCCCTCGTTGTGTGTAGAGTCGCTGCCCATGATTAAGTTGAATTTCACTGTGTGCCTGACCCACCATGTGCTTCTGTCTCGAGATTTGTTCCAGCTCCAGGATTATACATTATACAAGCATGTTAGTACATTGTACCAAGCGTTTAGCGTGGCTCATTTTCGAAATCGCGTGCAGAACTTTCAAGTTAACGAGGCTAAGAACGCTGTTTTCGCGTCGCTGACACTTTCATTGGTCATGGGACGTTAGCCAATGGGACACCGGTTGGAAGCCCCGAGCATAAGCGACAGACAATCTAATGAAAGTGGTCGAGCATCACCATCTGTTCTGTCTTGATGCCTATCTGAAGGAAATCTCGATGATTGGTCTCCAAACTGAAACCGTCCAGTGCGCAATTTGTGATGTCTGTCTAAGAAGGAGATCCTAGCTACCACATGATCCGAAGCTTAAGACTAACCAGTGTGGACAGACATACTAACCAGCACACGAAGCGGTCTATGGTGATCGCTAGCGGCTACTTAGTGGGGGCTTATTCAGCGGCCTAACCATGGTGGCTTAGACAGGCAATCTTCTAACTGGTATTCCCAAGTTCAGCAATGGCTGCTAGGCGGTTAGACAATTGTGTGCGATTGTTATTGCGACGACCATGGGGGACATTGTTCCCATTGAAGTTGGTAGACCAACCTGAAGCTGAACAACGAAAATATTAAGTTCGCTTCCTTCGATCACAGTTAATGACTCAACAAAAATAAGAGGATTGCAACTGTGGCGTCGACATGACGTTAGTGTGTATTCGTTTGTCTCCACACCGATAGGCGACCTTGTTAATCAGTTATTGCTTCAGTGTCTCCATGTACGGCATTATGTAAAGGCCATAGGAACCTATGCATACATAGGATAATTAGGCTTCACTTCCATATGACCGCCCATACCTGTTGAGACGTTTTGACAAGTGCTTCTCCAAATGGAACCATTATACGTACAGTCAAATCAGATGGAACCCCCCTATCACGTTTATGGACTGGCATGCTATCCTCGTGAAATCGGCACTACTCAACAAAGAAACATCTAAAGGGGCTAAAATGACTATGGTGTTTGTACATGCCACATCGTCTTGCTGGAAAGAACGCAAGACTTATAATTAGTGGCGACGCAGACATTTTACTCTAGTAATTCAGGTGAGTACTTGGAACCGACAAACACTGTTGTCTCACCCACGGGCACTCTTACAATGTGTTTGTAATCATTTACAAAAGCAACCGCGCTCACTAATTCTGCTATGGACCACTGTTTCAGCTAGTCTTAGCAGCAGTCATGTGCGTACGCCGTGACACATGTTGTTATCGACTTGGCAGCTACTCGGCAACATTTTGTTATTGGAAAGTAGGTAATTCCGAAGGCATTTTGAAGGAGGAATATTTCTCCAAATTCTATGTTTACTATGCGTATGTAATGCTCGTTGGCAGATCATATCAGGGCCGTAGGGTCGCTTGGTATTTCAAGCTCATCAATCACTTGGAATTGAAGTGTAAATACCATGTTGAAACGCAGGATTGACATGCATCTTACGACCTTAACGGCAGGTCCATGGGTCTTGTAGCGGTAACTGATTACGGAAGTGGCCCACAGGTGTAGAGACGAACGAACACTCACTAAAGTCATGTCACCGCCACACTAGGAACCCTCCTCTTTGGAACAATGGCTACAGATCCACTGATGGTCTTACCAACACAGCGAACTTGACCTTAGTATACAATGCACCGACTACATCAGCAATACGTAGCTACGCTATTCACATGAGAGTAAAGCCAACTGAAAAAACGCAGCACGAGAACTTTGTAGCTGTAAAGGATTTAATAATTCTATTTGAGAAGAAGTCCTAGCTTTACCTCCTTCATACGAATTACTGCAATGTTTCTGATTACCTCACACTGCCTTAACAATTACACGCATATCCTAAGCGAAATCGCACCCCCATCCATTCACCAGATGGCTCGCAGTGGCACGATTACACTATGCATCCGTATCACGTGTGGCCAGATAGGCAAGCGACCAAGCAAGGCAAATGTGCAGTCAAGCGGCAAGCCTACGAAGCTAATCTCCCAACAGCCTGCAAGGGTTGCAGCGTCAACAAAAACTACCAATCCGCTTCTTATTACCACTCACTTAGATGTCATCTCGCTCGCGTGGTATTGAAACTTTACGCCAGATTGCCAGCATGACCAACCACGTATCATGTCTCCCATTGGCTCATCACCCTCGACACCATTGAAGTGTGCAGGTACACTGACTGCGATCAACAGTTAGGCGACTGACAAGCAGGGCCAATAATGCAACGAATTTGCAAGCCTACTGCCAGCCTGCAGGTAGTTTTAAACATGGCAATTGTTCCGATATCTGCTCTTGTTTAAAAGTACCAGCACATTCTGTGCCGCACCAATGCGCGCCTGAAGGAAAGCCGAGGCGTTCTCTCTGAAGTGAGACCGTCCAATCGTCATGACCGAAAGTGTCTATACGACTGCACGTGCGCACAGCGACACACTTGTTAGTCTTCCATACGGTGTAGCCGCAGACTCGACCCCAAAGTGCATCGCGTGATACGCAGCGGACTAATGTGGTCCAGAGCACACGAGGTTTATAGGGCTACGAGTTCCAATGAACGGGTAGACTACCAACGGAAGCAATCGATAGTACTGGTTCACCAGCGGTTTCGTTGTCGTGTCGGGGGTTCGGGCTAATGGAAGATATAGTACGTGGGCTCCATCTGCCTTGACTGTACGTATAATGGTTCCATTTGGAGAAGCACTTGTCAAAACGTCTCAACAGGTATAGGCGGTCATATGGAAGTGAAGCCTAATTATCCCATGAATGCATAGGTTCCTATGGCCTTTACATAATGCCGTACATGGAGACACTGAAGCAATAACTGATTAACAAGGTCGCCTATCGGTGTGGAGACAAACGAATACACACTAACGTCATGTCGACGCCACAGTTGCAATCCTCTTATTTTTGTTGAGTCATTAACTGTGATCGAAGGAAGCGAACTTAATATTTTCGTTGTTCAGCTTCAGGTTGGTCTACCAACTTCAATGGGAACAATGTCCCCCATGGTCGTCGCAATAACAATCGCACACAATTGTCTAACCGCCTAGCAGCCATTGCTGAACTTGGGAATACCAGTTAGAAGATTGCCTGTCTAAGCCACCATGGTTAGGCCGCTGAATAAGCCCCCACTAAGTAGCCGCTAGCGATCACTATAGACCGCTTCGTGTGCTGGTTAGTATGTCTGTCCACACTGGTTAGTCTTAAGCTTCGGATCATGTGGTAGCTAGGATCTCCTTCTTAGACAGACATCACAAATTGCGCACTGGACGGTTTCAGTTTGGAGACCAATCATCGAGATTTCCTTCAGATAGGCATCAAGACAGAACAGATGGTGATGCTCGACCACTTTCATTAGATTGTCTGTCGCTTATGCTCGGGGCTTCCAACCGGTGTCCCATTGGCTAACGTCCCATGACCAATGAAAGTGTCAGCGACGCGAAAACAGCGTTCTTAGCCTCGTTAACTTGAAAGTTCTGCACGCGATTTCGAAAATGAGCCACGCTAAACGCTTGGTACAATGCACTAGCATGCGTGTTTAATGGCATATTATGTCTATTTGTTATGGCTTTCGCAGTAAGGCCGGAATACGCCGTCGCCGCCCAATATTTCCGACAGGCTTTTGATTGTTCCTGTGGCTATGTCCTTCTGGTTTGGCCGTTGACTGTACTATCCATTCCCTCCCGACGTTCTCGTCGCTTTATTGCTTACGTGTTGTCGTTGTCACCGCATGGCCACTCTGCTGTTGAAGGAACTGCTTTTTCCAGCTATTGGGCAAATCGTTGAAGTATGTTGTAACCGGCATATTTATTGTTTATAAAACAGCACCGTATTTCAACCACTGTGACTTTATCGTTACCGATGGATTCGTTTCATTTCTGGTCTTTTGTTCTCCAGTGAATCTATCTTGCAGGTCGCAGTTTGGTTGTCTACGCGTTGCTAGACCATTCTCTAACGGCGTTTGTCACTTACAGGGTTAACCTTAGTTGTTTGGAAGAAATGGCAATGCATCGCTGCCAGTTGTCTTGCTCAAGTGTACGAGATATGACTAATGTTTGAGGAAGAGATACGCAGTTTACCGGAGCGGTTGGCGTCAATGAAACCTAGCCCATCGATATCGTGCACCTGGTGATGTAGAGTATGCGTTCGTTACAGCGTCAGACGAGCCGGTGTTGCCAGTCAACGACCTCAAATATCGGACAGGCCATAAGTAAGTAGAACTGACTAGGATCTTCGCTTGAAAATTTTACTGTTTCGGGTTCCATTTACTAGTCCAGACCCGTAATGCGGTAGATATGGCACCTGTGCTACAGCGCCGCTGTTGTTAACCTGCACCTAATTCGGTGCGCTTATTTACTCACATATTAGTAATTTTCGATTGATATCCACGGTGCAGCTGCGCTTGGTGCGAGTATTGACTTGGTGCCTACCGGTCAGAAATTGCCACCTCGATTACTGCCTCCAGGAGACTGGTAATCGTCATTGTGGTAGTTGATTTGCACATTATTCGTATCAGTACTAGGCTCAACGAGTGGTTCCATCTAGTGTAGAGCGGGCTACAGCCCTGCATGTTTCCTTTCTGTTCAAATGAATGATATACATATTAAAGGCATGTGGGCGAGCTCAGAATCAAAAGTGCTTCCCATCAGCATGCATCCCGGTCTTATTCGTTTTGGCTTACACTGAATATCGGATGCGTGAATGGAGCTGCAGGTGGTGCACCGCAAGCCATCCATGGTCTCTCAGTAGGCATAGGCGTTCTGTGAATGTCCACAGTTGCAGTGACAGGCAGCTCCAGTAACGGGTGCTGCCATACATATAGCTTAGAAATGGAGCCAATTCTCACTGACGGCTTCAGGATCCTGGCAGTATTTGCTGACTGCTATTTACAGCAAAGTGCCAATCTGGTGCTACGAGTTCGATCCACCTATATATGACTTTTAACCATTCGTCACGGTGCATGCTGTTTACTATCACGGCATGTTGCTCTCGGCAACATCGCCGGTGATGGGCGAGTGCCTCCTCTTCTTAGTTCTCTGTGCACCGAGACATTGCTCAAATACACAAACAAACGCCCATCACACATCCAGAAGTTACAAGATAGATTCCGTGAGACACATCAATTTATTTATAACCATCATGCATTTTGAAACAAAAATATCCGTTTGTAATTCAGAGGCACTGTCCGCTCTACATTTGCTCAATTGCACAAAACCTCCGCTTATACGTTCCATCAAGACACCGTTAACGAGGCAGTGCATGTCTCAATGCTTATATAACTTCACCTGTAGCTACAGAAACGGTTAAGTCTTGTGCACTGACCGGAGTTTAAATGTCAGGATCAATGGACACATTCTCAAGTGATTACGCAGCCAGATAGGTTCGGCGGCGGCGGAATCGTGTAAATTGATAGGTCGAGCGGCTTAAGTAGTCATAAGACACTTGCGGAGTATCGGCCACCGATTTAGCCACCACGAGACGTTCACAGTCCTTATGCTCAATCTGCCACCCCGAATTCTCACGCTATTGGAGACCATTGTCATCGAGCGAGAGCAGCCATTACTTTGTGCGCATAAACCGTTGACTGTGTATCTTGACCTATCGTGGTAGCGTGAGGCGTGAAGACTGACCAACAATTGGCTAACTCTTTCTCTCATATGCTCCCGTTTTGTTAATCGATGTATTGTGTATAAATTTGTGATTGAGGAGTTTGCACGAAATGACTGAGTAATCTCATAGTTTGGCACTTCTGATTCTTCTGTGGAGCTTACTTGCTGGACAGAGTTGTTCTGCTTACCTGGTTAATTTTCATGACGAATGTGTACTCTGCTTACTGTTACTGCGTGTCGGAGTGGTTCATGTGTTTGAGCTGTACTCCGCGGGTTACCGATACTGACCCACGTGAATATTCTAACTTCACAGTATCCCAGTCAGCATGAAACTGCTGATGTTTACGTGGCAACGAAACGTTCGTACGAGGCTCCGGTGTGCCGCTTGTACCTTGGTGAAGCTCAGAGTTTGGCAGTCAATACCATGAAAAGCCTTTCCGTTGTTCTCGTTGGGAGCATGGGATCACGCTCTCAGTGGCCACAAACTCAGCAGCTTTCAAGCATGCCTCTTGTATTTACATCAAACCAAAGTTTCCAATGTTATAGTTATCCGTTATGAACTATCAGTTGTTAATGGCTAAGCGAGTCAAAGCAATCAGATTTGCTTTATTTCGGTTTGCGGATCAAACTAGGTTAACATCGTTGAACCGAGTGACATACCAATATAAACATAAAGACGGTAAATCGGCTGCTTCTTTCAGTCTTCTATTCCAGTTCTTAACCCGCATCGTAGAGTGCTGTCAGTTCAAATGGATCAACAACGCCTCGCTCAATCTATAAATAGTTTTATGCAAAAGTAGAAGCGGTTACTGTGTTATCCATAGCTGGCGTGTGTCGTACTTGGTTCAGAAACTAGTTTCATAGTATGCAATCGAGGGTTTCATTCACTACTAAACGATAAGAAGGAAAACTCTCGTCATGATATATTTGTGCTATCGCAACTCTGCAAAGACTTCAGCTGAATCGTCTGAATTGTACTCAGACCTGGAGAGTTTCGGAGTTGTGCTCTCCGCAGCTCTGCACTCTAGGACCGACCAGTTGCGCCCTGATTCGGACTGATTAGGTAGATATAGTCTGAGCTAAGAGTGGTAACCCACAACAAGTGGTTGAACGCTTACAGTTTTGTCACTAAGCGAGAGCTCCGCGAGCAGTGACTGACCCAAGACCAAACAATGTACTCTGTCTTCTTATTGTTTGGTTACACCTGACATCGTACCGATTTTTCGTTCAAATCTACCATTGTCATTCGCTTTAGGAAGACGTGCGTATGGGTGACAGCATTGCACTGAAGCACCTATAAAGATAATCCACTAAACGTTCGTTCAGTCAAGTGTCCATCTTGAACGATTAAGAGCGCTACCAGCAGCTTAACCTCTAGTCACTTTGGCTGTGACGACCGAAACATGATGCTCAAAGACAATCTCATAAACCAAAATACACACCATAAGCTGTGCACATTAGAATCGCAACTTAACTTCTTTCAAAGGCTTCGCAGCAACACTAGCAGACTGATTGTGTTATGATCGGGGGCAGCTATTGGATCCAACTTCTTCCTCATCAGATAAGCTGTTCTGTTTAATAGCCTACCAGAAACTAGCAGGCCTTGTACAAATACAAGGACATTCCGCATTAACAGTTGCAATTTCCTGGACTACAAATCATGAATTACCATATACTCATATAGGAAATTACCCACTTCGTTTTTCCAAGATGGAACAAAGAATGATTAAGCATTGAGAAAAGTTCTTGCGCAAAACTCCGCACCAACCAAAGCCATGGATTTCAGAACGCCTTAACAACTCAGATGTCAGTGATCACATATAATCTGTCCATATTCCGGGAACAGTTTCAAACACAATCGAGAAAGGTATGCATTATTATTATTAGTAGTAGTAGTAGTAGTAGTAGTAGTGGCAGCATTGAGTCAACGACATTGCCGTTTTGAATATAGAGACGGTACGCCTTGGCATAAGCAAAAAAGTAGAATCTGGATGTCAGCCGACCTTTCCGGCTATGAAAGATTAACTCCATTTACCATAAAATGTGCTACGATGAACATTAGTCACCAAAACTGCTAATCACATTATCGCCAAACCGTCGTTATTATTTATAATATTAATCTCATTATTATGCTTATTATGATTGTGCTCATTAATATTAATATTATTATGATTATACAGATTGTGGATATTCTTCGCATCTAAATTATTTCTATCTTTCTGTTAAGTGCTATGAGGAGAATTTCCTGCACGCAATCAAAATGTCGAAGAGCGCATGTATACATATGTGATGTTTTGCACGGAAGGTTCGCAAATACCAGAAAGCCAAAAAGCGGTCTGATTTTGCCTACCCGCCCCATCGGCCTAATCCGGATTACCTCAATCTCTAAAGTATGGTAAGAAAAACGGGGATTCAACGAGACGCAAAACCCAAGTGGATTATTTGACTGCGGGACGGTCTGAGTGCGATGGCTTGCATGTTGAGTGATTAACCGGTTAGCAAGACACAGGACTGTGAAAGATAAAGCTAAGTGATAAATTCGCATGGAAGAAAATCGGAGCTTCAGAACGCGTGCTTTGAGATGATCATCCAACCAGTCGTTAATCAAAGTGATAATCACTACCCGTTGTGAGCGGTACATTATTGGGTGTAGGTTTCGGCTAATGCCCAAATTGCCCCAGTTTCAAATGCTTGCTACGACGACCAGTGGTGGAGTTCAGTGTTTTTGCGTGGGCAACACTTAGTGTCCATCTACTTCAACAGTTACGGTCCCAGTGATCATATTGACCAAAGCTTACTTCAGCGCGCATGGTGGTCAACATTGAGATCGCCCATCACGATTCACTTACGCTAGGATTGCTTCAAAATAATCGGTTCAACTGATCTGTGCTTGTAATTACAGGCCAGAGAATACTAGCACATAGATCAGGTACACAAATCTGGATCCGTAAACAAGTGCGTTTTCTGGTGCAATGCGTAAATCGACAAGAACCAGATTAGTTTTAATTATAAGTGTGTTAAATGTTTTCACAGTTTACTGATGTCACTGACCTCCTCAATCTCCCGTGCTTTCGGTATGGTAAAACTATCATAAAACCAACAACCGGACAGAAAACCCATTAGCTCAGTGGGTGACTGAATAGAACAGACACAAATTCAGCGAACAGAAGGTTGGCCAACCTTCACCCGCACTTTCGCCCATGTATCAATAAATAGACGACACTTGCATGGATTGACTTAGTAGTTATGTATACACACGACTTAGCCCTATCTGGGTGATGAAAGACCTAAAAAGCACAGGAATGTACAGCCATGAAGGGCAATGAACAGAATGCAAGCTTGAGCCAATGATACTGAGCCGAAAATATAGGGTAGAGACAATGGTTCACGGTCAATGGCAGATTCCGGAGAGAAAAGTCAAAGCTTGATATGTCCCGCTGGATGATCGGTTAAGGGTGAGCAGAATTAGGGCACAAATAGCAAAATAAAATAGTGAAAAGCTACAGATCGCGAACTGCAACAAAAAGTTTGCAAGAACTGGCAGGAGATTCACTGGTCAATAATTGGCTGCGTCGGAACGAATACACCCATTGTAAATGGGAATTATTATCCCGTGTTGCCGCATTGCTTGAACGTGCCTCTCGTCAAGGCCGTGCTGGAATAGCTGCGCCATTTCAATCAAAATAGTAACCGCTGCAACAGGCTTCTTCGTGCGGGTGTCAACAAATCCTGGACAGGCGTGCAAGCGCATGCATAGCAGCTTTCTCATCACGGTGTCTGCCGTTAGATTTTTAAGAGTGAGTCCTGCTGGTAGCACCATAGTTTGCAGCGCTTCAGGAGACCACAGCATGCAATGAAACGTTGGTGCATATTGCTGTTGCAGAACGTTCAACGCTTGTTAAGCGGTCCGAGTTAGACCATCCGTTGTTTGAAGAGGGGAGAGTACACTTTTCACCTTGCGGAGGCTGTTCACGTGCTTGTACAGAAGCTTAGGATTTGAAGTTAATCGCTCAGCTAAGGCATGTTGATAAGCTACTTTGTCCACGCGCAATAATTGGATACACTGGGTACGGTGGACAACGTATGCCTTCCAGGTACTCGGACTGGGATCGGTTTTGAAGGTATACCACGCCGCGTTGCGCATCACCATGCATATGCGTGTCCTACTCCGTATAAACGACGCAAGGATTCTGATACTAATAGTCTTGTTTTCCGATACGCCAATGAGCAAGGTGTTTAACGTACTGAAGAAACGTTACAGTCAATGTTCGGTGTATCCTCAGTTAGGAAACTCCAGTCGGTCGCTTCAACGAGTCGGGTTAAGGTGTCGTATCTGGTTATGGTGTGAGTCGTTTGAGTTCTGTCCTCGGGGTATTCAGCATAGCAAGTGAGCATGAAATGCAAAGTCGCATGATCACTGCAGCCTAAACGAGTATCGATTATCACCCACTTGATCGTCAGTTCTTCATTAGTGAATATCCGATCCAATATGGATGGCCTGTTATCTTCCCTCACTCTGGTTGGCGAAGTGATGTAGCCATAAAGCGGAAAGATTGAGATAACATCTTGCAGATCTGCTTTGAATTGCTCGCCTGGTCTGGCCTGGAATTCTGAAGTACGTAAGTAGAAATCGCCGACGAATAGAATGTGACTGTACTTCCTGTTTATCATCTGCCTCAACGCAGCCATCAAGTTGCAGTCCATCTCTAGTGTAGACGACGGTGGGCGGTAAACAACAGTCACTGGGCCGAGATGGTCCCCTCTCAGCCGTAAGTTGCACCAAATAAACTCAGGTACATCGGTTTCCGAGTCGTGTATGGGTTCGCATTGCAGGCTGTTACGAAAGTAGAGGGATACATCCTCCACCTTTACCGGTTCGCTCATTCCGCACGACGGACATACTTGTTAGCGCGAGTTCGGCATCCGTTATATCACTGCGCAACCATGCTTCCATGATGGCGATGAGGTCCCAACCTGCTGTCGCGTGTCGAAGTCTTGATTGGGCTAATTTGCTGAGTAGGCCTTGGAAATTTGTGTACATGCAAGAGAGGTGCTTGGAAACTAAAGGTATGTTGAATGCGATGGATGAAGCAAGTGAGTTTATGTTGACCGATGATAGATCGTTTTTTGGATGGGTTGCAGACTCTCGTGATGAAGTTGGTATATATGCAAGTATCAGATGTCCCAGATCCCGGTGTTTGTCCGTGCTCTGCTGTGTCCCACCGGGTGTTATGGCTACTGTCGAAACTGTCACCGAGTCGGGTCCTACAGTTGGTGTATTCATTGAGATTTGCGCCCACACTGGATTGTCATTAGAAGGTGAGTTGCCTTCTTGCTACTTTTAGACACTTTTCGAGAAACGTTTGTGCCGTTAATTCTGATAGTACCACCACTTTCAACAGTCTGGATTCGCACCCCTTTTATTTCGTTGATCCTGAGATCCTTGTAACAAGGTGGCGACGACCTATTCCAGGGAAAGTGACCCACATATGCTGTGCCATTGCTCCCGTTCGTGTAGCTGAGCATCATCGGAAGAGGAATCGGTAAGCTCAGGAACACTGTTAGCAATCACAGTTTACTTATCTTGACATCTTCTGTTCCTCTCGAAGTTAGTGGGATCCGCTAGATGTTCTTCACACAGGACTTCAGGTAGTATGCGCACTCCACTTAAGACGTTGCGGAGTCCATACGGAGACAGCAGAACGGCCTTTATCCCAACTACCGAGTTTAGTGTTGTCCCGAATACCCGGGGTTCACCACAGTATATAGCGGTTGGGTGACGCTAGATGCGTTTAACTGTTGTGCGATCTGCGTGGACACAAAGCACCGTACAAATGGTACTCCAATGATTTCAGCCGTCCGTCAGCCAACCTTTAATTTTATTGGATTTGGGTTCGGGGACTTTGGTGCATACAATTTTTAAGGCATCATGGTTGCGTCTGTTGCCTACTGGTTTTGGAGTCTTAGTTTCCGGTGCTTTTGGTGAATTTGTGAACGGCAATGATGGCGGCCATCTGTGCTGGGACACTACAGTTTTCTCTTGTCCGGCAACCAAAGTCCCCGTGCTCGTTCTGGTGTTTGCTTGACGGTAACCGATGCGTATGTTACCTGGTTCCTCACTATGGCTGGTTGACTGCAGCTTAGGGTCTGCTGTAAAGCACACCAACTATTAGGTGTAACGATGTATAGAAGTTGAAGAGAGCATGCCGCAGGCAGGGTTTTGCCTATAAAAGAGAAACAGAAGGGACTTGGTACTGTTGGTGATTGATAAGGGGTAAGGTGGGAATGCCTGACTCTCTTCTTCGGACTGAATGGGGAAATTGGGTTGTTTTTCTACATGTAAATCAGGTCCGTTTCGTCCCATTTGTATAACGCTGGTGCTCACCAGTTGTTCGATTGCTTCAGTTAGTCTTCCACATTTCTTCAGTAGCACAGTTAGGCAGCTAACAACTGGCATAGCACTGCATACTTGGCAGAACCGAAACGCCATTGTCGTGCTATTTTACCGTCCCCTTTTGGATGAGTACTGGTAAGTAGCAGTGAGGATTTTGGTATAATGCTACCAATTTATTTTCGTGACTCCCAAACAACAGGCTTACGTTAGTCTGGAAAAGCAGCAGATGTCGACATTTGACCTTCTGAGTCTCCTCGGTGCGGCGCCTCACAGCGCACCCCTGCCGGGTTCGGTCCCCATGACTTCAGGATGCCAGCAACTAGTGCCATTTCGCCACGGGTGACAGCCGCGAAGCTGCATGATTGACAGTTTTCTATGATTTAGCCTGGCTCATCTTCCACTACCATGCCAGTTATGAACTGTGCAGAAAACTGTGGCTGACCTCACGAGTTAGGACTTTCGTCTCGTTTTTACCGGCCCAATCCCAAGGCATTTAATGTGATAGGATTTCAAGCAAATGGTTCACACTACCCCACTCTTCAAATATTTTAACTTATAATTTACACTTGCTCTTAACCTGAGACATGTTCGCAGAGAGCGTGCAGTTGTAACGTCACTCGTATTTCGGATGATAAATCAGTATAGTTTCCTTCGTGAACGATAAGCGTAAGTCGGCACGCTCGCTGTCACCAGTGCTCCCTTGTAAACACACGTATCAGTGTTGGTCGGTTGACGGCTCGATGTTGCGCCCAGCTGGTTTTGGAGCTAGTAAATGAATCTAAACACAACACTGAACACAGATGGAGAGATCGCAACTTCTTTCACAGCTGCGTTGAAAAACACCGGATTGGAATAAGCTTAGGCTTTTCGTAGGGCATCGAGAATTCAGCACCGAATGGTGTTACACAGACGGGCAATGGGCACAAAGTGGATGATTTATCTGCTTGTGTTTAATAATGGCAGACAGTCAAAAGCCTTAGTGATTGTTAGGACTTTATTGGTAAAAGATAATTCCACTTATGATGGACCACTGCGCAGAGTTGATAAATCAGGTTCGAATAAGCTTACAGTGACTAAGCTGCGAGAAGATGGAGAGAAGGTATATTATTATTATAATATTATTATCATACACGTTAGCTAGAGGTGGGGAACACCTCAGCTACTGTGCCGCAATACATAGAAAAAAGGAGGAAAATATGCAACTGGTGCAAGCCTGCTGAGCTACCGGTAACGGATGGGCATCGTTCCGGTAAGCTACCAGCCGGCTACTGTGCATCAAAAAAAATTACTATGCAAAATTATATAAGGCTAAATAATGAGATCGTAGTTGGAGGGGGAGGCTAAGAGGGATGGGGTGGGACACAGAAACTCACAGCACGAACGCCACTGAGGTCGGCTCCTAGCCATATCAGCAAGTGTGTCCAACCAAACGTGTTCATCGTCTTTCGGACCCCAACCAGGGAGCCGAGACGCTCCAACCGAGGCCAGCTCAGAAGTGAGGGCCTTCATTCCTCTGGACCAAGTCATCGCTTGGCCACCCCTCCTCTTCTTCCATCCACAACCCCGGCGCGCAAACAACGCAATTACGTCGCGGGAGTCGGTGGGCTGGTATGCGTAACACGTGGCCGAGCCATCGGAGCCTGATGCGTGAAATAACGGTACTGAGCGGTTCATTTCCTTTTCCTGTGCTGTAAACAGGGCGTCGAACACGCTCGTTGCTCACGCGGTGTTCCCACCCGATGTGAGCCAAACTGCGAAGGCACCGGTGATCGAGCGAAACTAGCCTCTTCAGGTCCGCTGCTTTAAGCGGCCAGGTTTCACAACCGTACAGCAGGGTCAAACGTACCACTGCATTGTATACTCTACCCTTCAGGGCGAGAGTGATGTCGCGCCGTCGCCATAAGGGGCGAAGGTAAGCAAAACAGCCCCGAGGTTTTGCTATGCGGTTCGTGATCTCATCCTCAATCCCACGGGCGCTGATACAAGTTCCCAGGTAGTTGAATTTTTGAACGACTTCTAGCTGATCCAATACAGTGGAGAGAAGGTAGAGAGGAATAATTCTAATGACCCAGGAGCGCGCGCGTAACGTGTGTGCCACTGGCCTTACGAAGAACGAGAGCGGGAAGCGCTCAAAATGCCATGGCTTAAAATTCATGAACGCCAGTGATGTTCAGCATACTACTGAATGGCAGATCGTTGATCAATACAAAGGTTTTACTTTGGCTTCAGTAGTTCAGTAGTGTATGGTGATAAATTGTTTTGGTTTTACATAACTTACAGGATTGCAAATGCAAAAGAAAATCTAAATCTAAATGTTCCACTGTGTAAGCTGACGCATCACTATTCTAGCCGAGGCACTGTATCACAGTTGTGAATGGTCACGCGGCAGCATCAGTAATTCAAACTGTTTTTCCTGCAGCATCCCTCAGAGTCGTAACCTCCCACACGTTTAATTGCTTGTAAAAGGCTTGACACGCGCACGGAGTAGTAATCGAACCCTCTCAATTTGACTAGGTGTAGGTTTGTTGATGTCTCACCTGTGTCGTTTTGCTGAGAAACGGGTGTAGCACTCCATAGAGCAACAACTTTGGTCATTTATAGCAACTGACCACATTCTTCCTTTTATCAAATGATTGAAAACAAGTGCAACTCAGTTGGGTGTATTCAACATTAAGTCTTTTCAATTTTACTGCCATCACGAGGTTCAGTCAGCAGTCCCGATCGTGACCTTGCACATTATTCTCACCAAATAGTCGATTGTATTGATAACTTAATGCGAGATGAGTACGATACTTCGTTTAACTTTAGGTGCATTAAGTTTTCCAACAACCTTTTTGAAACTTCCTGTTTACACACTGCGATTTCGAGCTCCACCATCCATCACCTCAGTTTGTCTTAGCAAAAGTACGAATACAATAGTCTTTCCTGTTGTCCTATATGTTTAATTACCTCGGGAAAATTCAATTTGTCTCGATGGGATACTTATCACCAAAATACTCAGACATCAGTTTCGCGAAAACGTCCATGCTGCTAATTCGGTTAACACTGCGGCGACGTCGCACCATTGATATTAGGGCAAATTGAATTTCGAAGTATACTGAATCCAAACCACGTGATGGAAGGTCAAAATGATGGTGGCAAACGTTGAGAAAGTGAATGCTTTTGACGGTTCCAGTAAATTACCACAGAAGATTGCGGAACTGGGACCAGCAAACCTACAGGTGACCACAAGCGATAGTCTGCATGCGACCTAACTCTGCCAATTGAGGACACTGAACGGATTTGTACCAAGCACGCCGTTTTTCACACTATTCTCATTCTGGTTGATGGCGAAAACTCATACTCTGCGATGAGGTGCACCTTCTGAACCGTCGCATTACATGCCGAGCAACATACATACAGTGGCTTCTTGTTTCCTCTCGTTTCACCCGCGAGGTCGATGTGCTAGTACAAGATGACCTTGGTTGTTTGAGACAGACTGAAAAGGCATCAACGTAAGCAGCTCAGCACTTTGGCCTCCTACTCGATCGTTCGAAAACTTGGACGCCTCATTCTAGTTACAATTGTTTGGCGCGTACGCGAAGTCGCAAGTGCAATACGCAATCCAAGCGTGAACCGTAGCAGAAACGTCACCTCTGTCCGCTCTATACTACACATCGCAGAGCAAAGAACGATATGAAATATTTGTCACACCTCTCCTTTTAACTCAGGCTGAAATGTCTGGCAGTATACAGCGGACATTATCGTCTTCTACTAGACGACCTCCTAATGGTGAATCAGATGCAAAAGAAAACAGCCAAACATGCTACAATCTTTGGAAACTAAGTCAAAACACATATCTGAAGAACCATCGGGTCAAGCTGATCACGCAGTACAGCCAAATGAAATGTGGACTAAATGTTTTCTCCCATCGAGTGTCGCAGCTACGGAACTCCCTCCCAGTGCATGTAATTAAGTTCCCCAACTCATCAACATTCAGAAGACGACTTGACTACACACTGACACACTTACATTACGTGATATGGTAATTGAGCATCAAATATCGGTATTGATGCGGTGCAAACTGTAAACTGTATCAAATGTTCCTTACATTACCTACGGGAATACCCACATTTGTGCTATCGCACATCTCAGGTTGAGTCATGCATCGCGTGCTTTGTTTACTCAACACTGTATCTTCAACTTGTAATTTTCATCCGAATCATCCTACGGGACTTGTCAAGATTTCGTATTTTTACCCCTTATAAACCACTACTCCAGTGCTCGATTGAAGCGTTGCAAGTGTTTAATCTCATTAGTAGAAGCCAATGCATTCCATTTGATCAAACCCCATTGCATTCACAAATACACTTCACGGGGTTGCTTAGATTGCCCAGCCAACTGTGACAAGTTGGGGAGTGGGACTCGAGCGCCTGTTGGAGAGTAGATGTTGATAGGGACAAGTCGCACTCTTGCTGTTGTCAGAAGGCGTGTATACCCATTTGAGGCGCACGCTCACACGTATGGTCTTTCACCAAACTAATGGAACATTCTGACGTAATTGTGTTACCCAAATCCTGGTGCGGATTACAACTTCGCAAAGTGCAACATTTCGATTTGTTGAAACCATTTATCTACTGATGCGCATTTCGATACTACCAACTCGCACATTCACTTTTCAAGTGTGCGCTAGCACCCACAGCATAAAACCCGAACTTGTGCTTTGTGTATCCGCGCTACCGCGATTAACTCGGGCATGGTGTTTAAATGCAGGGTTCGAGGACTGATGTCTCTCTCTCTGATTAGATCAAACAAGTTCGGAATGAGTAGTGGTGTACAGCGTTTGAGGGCGGTAACTATCTAATTTTCATTCGTTATCCTACACTTACACCGCCGAACTACTGTCCACTGCTGTCCATTTCACTGCTGACCTTAATCACTACTCACCCAGAGTGCAAACCATTGGAACAGTTTTAGCTCATAGTCGGGCTGAATTTAGGATACCTTGTCATTTTTGTGCAATTATTGTCATAGAACCTCATTTGAATATTTCCACTACATCGAGCCTTTATCAATGTTTTTTCAGGAATCAAGTGGTGCCTGAGACTAGGCCCATAAAATAAACTGTTTCCTTCAAGAGCACTTACGCCTATCACCCAAAGACTTGCTGTTCTTAACCAGCAGTAAAGAATTTCGAATTCGGGGTTCTTTGCTATGCTTATCTTCACACAAGAATACTTCGGGAAGCACTCCAACTTTGTGGATGATGAATACCGTTCGTAAGTGAACGCTTGTAGATGATTTGAAAATCAGGAGGATCGATGAGAACCAGGACTTCTGCGCTAGCCTCCAGCATGACTTGGATCGGCTGTCAATGTGGTCCATTGAAACGTAACTCCCTCTTAACGCAAACAAATCGGAGTTCATCAGTATCACCAGACGTTCAGCCAATCAGTCATAAAACTTGGACGGCCAGTTGCTCCACCCTAACACATCTGTCAGAGACTTAGGAGTACTCTCGCGACATGCTATGAGATCACTTGAAAATACAGAGAAATTGTACCGTGCTGGACTTCGTATGCACAGGACATTACGAGGTAGTTTCTCCACATGGTCCGAAGAAACCATCCCTCGCCTATTCTCCTCGCTCATCAGACCAATCCTTGAATACGGCACCCAAGCTTACCATCTGTTACCCAGTGGGCAACAGAAAAGTTGGAGAAAATACAGCATATCGCAACTAGAATGATACCCACTCTAAGAAAGCTTCCGTATGAAAAACCTTGTGAAAGTCTCGGACTCTACACACTATCCTACCGCCCATCGAGTACTACACTTGAATCACTTCCCCGCAATACGGCCAATATTTCACCTGCGGGAACCTTGTAACACCCGAGGACACCGTTCCAAACTCAGGGTCCCCCTACTGTGGATTACGTCAAGGATGCATTTCAACAGGATTTATGTATCAAATGGACCTAAGTGAGCGACCATATTTTACTTTTCTCACTCCTTACATCAACGACCACTGCACCCGTGTCTTTCTGAACGTGTACGCTCGATAATTTATTTTAATTTTACACTGATGTAGTTTATCAAACTATTCATCTCGGCAGACGTTCGATAGATGGCCCAGACATATTTTGATTTCATCATATTCACCTCAACCATCCTACGGGACGTGTCAAGCACTTGCTTTTATCCCGTGATACATCATTATTCATTGTTCATTGTTCATTATAAACAAGGTATCACATCAGCTTTGTATAGCACGAAGAATCGTACACTAATGGAATACACTACCAGAAGGATTAATAAAGGCCGATTGTGTGAAATGTTTAAAAACACGTATCAACGATTATTTCAGAAGCCTGTGCTTTTGTGAAACGGTGCACATACAATACAACAAATACATCGTGTACCCGTAACTAGTGACACAAATACGAATTCCTAACCGAACAAGAATAAACGATTAACTGATCAAACACTACCGCTGACGATTCGCAATTAAATGTTTTGATTTTTCATAAGTTAGTAGTTGTAAAGAAACCTACTTCCTCTTAAATACGGACGCACTCTCAGGAGCTGTCCTGGCTAGCGTAGGTTGTGAACCTAAGAGGCATGCCTTTGGAACCACGTAGTCACATGGTATTACTTATTCTGCTTAGTTTACATCAACCATGGGCTTTGTGCTTTATCAAGAGCTGAAAGAACTTAAAGGGGCGCAAATGAAATTGTGGGTATGAAGATTTAGACGGGTCATTTGAGACAGTCTCTACGCATACAGTGAAGGCCTTGTCCTGCCACAACCCAGGGGTTTCGCTTCACAGGTCTCGCAAAGAAATAAGCCTCGGGCTTGGAAACTCCTCAGTCATGACTTCAAATACTTCGAGAGGTATGAATTATGTCTGTGGTCAATGATATTTGACAGTCCAGCTGTGAGTGAATTTTAAAATCGAAAGTTTCACTACGGCCTTTGATCGAAATGACCTCTAGCGTCTGTCGGCTATGGAACATACTCGCGAGTAGTATGTGCCCGACTCGTCAAAACTGGGAGCGTTTCAAGAAATTCAACTGCATATTTGTACACGGAGTACTTAACTGGGCTACTGATCCAGCCTACAGCTGATGAACATGTGAGCATTTTAATTTGCGGGGTAAACACTCTGTGTGCGGAATCGCCTTTGTACTAAACCTGTTGGACACGAGTTAGTTGCGACGGCAATCGGCTTGTGCTTCCTAGACATGGCTTACCTTATACATCAGCTAGCCTGAGATTTAAGCGCACTCATTTGTGCGAAAAGTTAAATAGTTCATGTAGCATCGGTAGCCTTGTTGTCGTAGAACATGAAGTCAAATTTGATTAGAGAGTCTAAATTGGAATTTCTTTTGTAATGGCCGGGGGAATTTGAACAGCATACTAATTAAGCAGAGATTATGTGTGTTGCACACCTAGTCGGCTTCCAACTTATTTGATACCATCAGGCACAGATAGCGAAAATCGAACCCAGTGCCATAGGGGTGTCATTTGAATCCTCTACCCATTTAAGCATCTGAATCACGTGGTCCCCAATAAGATTTCGTGCCGTATTCCATTTATTCGACTGATAACAAAGTTATTGCATGTTTGATATTGTTATATTAACAGCTGTGCTTTTAAATAATTTTTAATAATTTGCTTTTACCTTGTGTATCCTTTGGAAGTCTATTTTGCGCTCAATCGAATTATGGTGACAAATAAGCTCAGAAACACATATTTACAGAACATTTAATGCAACATGGACAGAAGACCAGTTCGCACAATTTTCTTGTACCAAATTAAGCTCGGTCAAGGTGCAGCGGAAGTAGCCATTGGTATCAACAATGCACTTGGTGCTGGGATCACTAATGACAGTATTGCACAATGGTGGTTTCAGAAATTTCGAAAAGGTTAAGAGAGGTTTGAAGATGAAGAGCGTTTTACTTGACCACTGGAAGTGCACAATAATCAATGAGGGGCGTTGATGAAATCAGATCCGCGTAACACTATTCGGGATCTTGCTATTGGATTAGCAGTATTACATGTGACAGTATTAAAACGTTTACGGGTAACTGGAATGTCGAAAATGCATGATAAGTCGGTGCCACACGAAGTGAATAAAAATCAAATAACTCGTTGTTTTGTGATGTGGTCTGCCCTTCTTCTACGCATTAGAAATGATCCGTTTCTCGCGATTATTGTGACTTGCTATGAAAAGTGGATCCTTGACGACAATCGACGACGAACCTCTCAACGGTTGGACCACGATCAATCTCCACAACATTTGAACAATGAACAAAGATTTATCACGGGATAAAATCAAGTGCTTGACACGTCCCGTAGGATGGTTGGGGTGAATATGATGAAATCAAAATATATCTGAGTCATCTACCGAACGTCTGCCTACATGAATACTTCGATAAATTACATCAGTGTAAAATTAAAATAATCGAGCGTAAACGTTCAGAAAGACACTGAGGTACAGTGATCGTTGATGTAAGGCGTGAGAAAAGTAAAATATGGTCGCTCACTTGGGTCCATTTGATATATCAATCCTGTTGAAAAGCATGCTTGTCGTAATCCACAATAGAGGAGTTTGGGTAACAAAATGGTGGTAGCTAAGAGCAATCTCTAATCGTTTTTTGAAAACGCCTAAGCTAGGAGAGGATACAACTGAGTCTGGGAGTGCGTTCCAGGGTTGGCAATTCCGTCGACACTCTAGACGGCTATATTGTTTCTTCAATTTTAAGCAGCTACGCCTGAGCTACGTATTGTGGCTTTCAGCAAATGGCGGCATAAGTGGTTGGGGTCACTCAATATCTGATACGCTATTATGAGATCGCCGCACAGCCTTCGATAGCGTCTGCTGAAAATTCCCAGCAACTTCAGCCTTCGTAGGTAAGAGTGATAGCGCAGGCTCTTTACCTTCTTTGTTGCTCTTCCTTGTGGTGCTTCTAATGCTTCTGGGTCCCGCTTCGACCAAGGTTGCCAAGCTTGGATAGCGTATTCAACATGCGGGCGCACGTAAGAATTGTGCATCATTGGGAAGCTTGATGGGTCAAATCTCCCGAATGCCCTTCGCAGCATGCCGACGTGCTGGTTGCCTCTATTCACAGCTACTTCAGCCTGTTTTGAACAGTTGAGGGCGCTTTGTACAAGCACACCAAGGTCACGTTCCTGGGAGCTGGTCTGCAATCCGTTTGTCCCAAGTAAATATGTGTACTTATGTCTATGGCGTAATTGTATAACGCAACATCTGTGTACGTTGTATGGTAGGGCGTTTTGAACTGACCAGTTCGACACTGCGTTAAGATCGCACTGGAGCTGTTCGTGGTCATCCGGTCCTCTGATCCTTCACCGTATCTTGATATCATCAGCGAAAAATAGCAAAACGAAAGTAATTGATCTCGCCAAATTGTTAATGAACACCAAGAATAGACGATGTCCAAGAACCGAACCTTTTGGTGCTCCACACGCCACATCGATTGCATCAGACAATGATTCGCGAGCTCTCACCACTAGCCGTCGTTCGTGAAGAAAATTGCTAATCCAACTCAGGATCGGGTCGCCAATGCCGTAGTTCCGAAGCTTCTGAAGGAGAATTCGATGGTCTAAGCGATCAAACGCTTTTGAAATGTCCAGGTAAATGACATCGACTCATATTCCATCATCAACAGCTTCAGTCCAGCTATTACGTGCAATTAATAGATTAGTATTACATGAATGCTTTTGATGAAAGCCATGTTGCTCTGGGGCTGTTAACTTGTGGCTTTCCAGATAATGCATCAGTGCATCTGCGATGATTAATTCCATCACTTTGGATAGTACTGGAAGTAGTGTTATTGGACGGTAGTTGGCAGGGTCAGTGCGGCTACCTCCTTTATGGATAGGAGTGATGACCCCTCGCTTCTATACTTGTGGAATACGGTTCTCTTCTAAACATCGCTGATAGAAAACAGCCAGTGGTTCTGCTAGATCACTAGCTACCGCCTGCAGAGCCTTTGGTCGGATGTTGTCGGCTCCAGAAGAACTGTGGATACGCAAGGATAACAACTTCTTCAACACAGCTTCCGCAGTGAAGTTGGTTTCCGCAAAGCCGAGATTGCACGCAAAAGGTTATGGTGACTGTTGCTCGTCTGCGGTTGGCCTGATCAAACACAGCCTTCTGAATCCAAGCGAAACCATTACAGTGGAGCAGTATTGTCAACAAATTGTCGAAATGCACCGAAAACTTCAACACAAGTGCCCGGCACAGGCAACATATAGGGGCCAATTGTTCTCTACGATAACGCTCCGTTGCGCATCGCACAAACAACCCTGCAGAAGCAGCAAGAGCTGGACTACGAAACTTTGCTTCACCCATCTTAATCCACTAACCTCTAGCTTACCGATTTAGGTATACTGGTTCAGCATGATCTGGGCTGTTCCAGGTAATCCGCGAAAGCCTCCATAGCTGGTAACCAATGTGTGGGCCTGTTACGATGGGTGTTCTGACAAACAGATCGTTCTATACAAATACAAATTCGCTCTTACGGATTCCATAAATGCTATGTCGATTCATAGCTGCCGTAACCGGGAAGTCCTGACGGCGGAAGGCCAGCCGCTGTCATCTGCATGGCAGGTGCCTGCATGGCAGTGGAGGATGGGTCGGGCTATATCGTAGTTAGCTAACAGATCGCTCTATTTTCTGTCAGCTGCTTAGTGTGTATCTTCGTCCTTATGTTGAATATGCAAGTCAAGCCTGGTGTCCGTGGATAAAACACGACCTTAATACATTAGAGCAGCCCCAAGGTGGAGCATCAAAGTATGTTATTAGAATGCACTATCTTCCTTAAGAGGAGAGGCTGGAACGGATGGGGGTATTGAAACAGACGTTGCCGCCGCTTACGAGGTGACTTGCTAATGGTGTACTTAATTCTGCACGATCCACATCATACTTGTAGTTCTTTATTGCAACTCAGCAGTAACACCAACTTGGGAGTCCACTCACTAGAACTGGCAGAACAGTACAGCCGCCTGGATTGCCGCAGGAATTTCCTTTCTATTCGCGTGTGTCCCCTTGGAATGCTCTTCCAGAATCTGTCATTTCTGCACCATCACTGTCCATATTTAAATGAGGTTTGTAATAGAGAGGTAAGCGGAGTCACTGTCCAGATACGAGCCTCCGCGCCGGCTTACCACGGAGCACGTTAGCTGTCTACTGCATGTGACGGTCATCAGTACGGATGTAAGACGACCTTCGACCGTTCCTCCAAATACGGGAATCAGGTGCGAACTGATTCGCCAGCAAATACGAACCCTCGTCATCGGAGGCGAACCATTCTACCAAATATGATGGACTCGTGGGACGGGATTCACTCACATGGGCTTAGAAGCAGACACGGAAGTGCGGGTGTCCTGCGCTTCCAAAAGCAGTATGTTTCGTTCATCAATACATAGAGTTGACCTATCCTGTGGAACAGACCCTATCTACCGAGGCTTACACTTTTGCATTCCTTCGGTTGGCTGGACGCGCGTCTGAGCAGATAGACGGCTGCAGTCTCACAGGTGAAGCAAAGCAACAGTACAACAGTTTGGGTGACTCAATTACTCCACTACACTTTGCTACCTAGTACTACACCTCCTTCCCACTCCTGTAATATACTTTGTATTTATTTGCTGTTACCTGTATTGCTGTGGAACTACATGGATCGCAGAACTACAGCGAAGCAATCGACAAGTCCATCTTTTAATTGTAAATAACCCGCTGCTTTTTTTACTTTTTCTATAACCCGGGAAAACCACCCAACGAGACATGTAAAGCATTGCTTCTTAACCCGTATAACTTCATTGTTCATTAAAACTTGTTCAAGCACCTGGAAAACTTCCGGCGGTAGAAAAGGTTTAAGATCTAAAGCGATGCTGAAACCGACTTCTAGGATTTCGTCGACACCAGAACTGCGGAATTTTATTAATCCAGAATAACTAAACTTGTATCCCGTTGGCATAAGTGTTTCAATTCTAATGGTCTTTATGTGAGGTCCATCGCAGCCAGGTTCCAAAGCAGATAGTCGTCCACGTGCCCGGTAAAGCACTAGACAGCAGTTTCAGCCTGTTGGGCGTTGTCAGTAGTGCGCATCCATCGGATCCGTCAGGATTCGAACTCATGAGTACATATAATGGTTTTTATTTCGAGTATAAATCGTACTTTGAGCCAAGATACATGCATTAAAATATTAAGAATAAAAGCGTAATAGCTTTATTACCAACCTAACGCAGAACGAGTAACACAACAAGAGCCTTCAATTAGTTATTAACCGTTGTGACAAGCCTTGCCCGTCTTGACTCGGTGGCTGAACAGGTAGACGTCTCGGGTAACATTCCAATGCTTCCAGACTAGATACCGGCTATCTGCACAATGAACAGTGAATTTCTCGGAATTAATTAGCGCTGCTTTAAAAGCTCCGTCAGCTAGTCATGTAAGTTATCGAAAAACCTTTATAAAGTAGCAGCCCTGCACTTCGCGTAGCTTCTCAGATCCGATTTGCGACAAATAATAAGTCCAAGTTATTTCCTGGGCTTAGGACGGAGAGCTGGGTCAAGTAAGAAAATGTAACTGGCTGAGTGCGTCATCCAACCGTCTATTAAAAATGGTAGTGCAGGTTCAAAAACGACCGATACAGGGAAATCTTTCCGCGCTTGACACAAATGAATAGTAAGGAAATTTTACTGCATTCTAGACGGCTGTTCTGTTCGGTTAATTTCAGTGAGTGAACTAAACCTTTGGTGCTACAGCGGGGTTGCAGTAAAAGGTGATACACATGATTTTGTTTGTGTAAAATCATCTATACCATTACGAAGTCATTTCGTAAGCAACGATACAGCCCACTAGATATTCCTAAACGTTTCAGTGTTTACTTGTAAGACCGAGTAGACATTCCAGTAAAATATTTGTTTAAGTACGGGAGGCCGTTCTTCATCCATGGCTGCCGGGCTTGAATTGCGTACTCAACATGGGGGTAAACATACGCACTGAGCATCTCTAGGAATATAGAGACTTCCATCAGTCCGAATGCGCGTCTCAACAGACCGACGTGTTGGCTACAAGTTTTCCCTGCCTTTTCGGATTGGCGAGAACAACGCAATTTATCCTGGACCAGCATGCCAAGGTCAGGTTCAGCGGAAGATCGCTACGTAGGAGTATGTACCCTGGTGTTGTATGAAAGCTACCTCGCATTTTCTCTCGTTGAACTGTAGCAGATCTTGAGTTGATTATGGATGTACCGTACCTAAGTCACACCGAAACAAATTCTGATCAGCATCCACCCGAGTACTGCGTCATATTTTGTTGTCGATAGCAAATAGTAGAGAAGTTTAAGTGATTGTCTGTGGCTCCAGAACTGAGCTCTGAGGTAAAACACACTCGACCAGTACGGGTCAGCCAAGGAACTCTGAACTCTGACCACTGATTGTCGTTGCAGGAAAAAATTAACGATGCAGCTCAAGTGAGGGTCACCGATCCTGTAATATTGGAGTTTTGAGAGGAGAATCTGCTGAGCTAAACGATTGAATGCTTTCGAAAAATCCAAGTAGATAACATCAGCAGTCTCTAGCGTCAGCTGCCTCGGTCCAGTTACTCCGTGTGATGAATGAAATTGTCTTGGACGATCGCTGTTGATGGAAGCCGTGTTGTTCTGGAGCAATAAGCCTAAATTATTCCATATAACGCACGAAACCATCGACAACCTTGGATTCCGTAAATTTGTGCACAACAAGCAAAACTGATACTAACCAGTACTTTGAAGTCTCAGTACTGTTTTCGAGTTTGTGAATCTGCGTTATTATTCCAAGCTTCCAAATGGCAGGAATCTTGTTTTAGTCTAAGCAGCGCTAAAACACCTGAGCCAAAGTTTCGGACAACTCTCTTCTTGCTGCTGCTGCTGCTGCTGCTGCTGCTGCTGCTGCTGCTGCTGCTGCTGCTGCTGCTGCTGCTGCTGCTGCTGCTGCTGCTGCTGCTGCTGCTGCTGCTGCTGCTGCTGCTGCTGCTGCTGCTGCTGCTGCTGCTGCTGCTGCTGCTGCTGCTGCTGCTGCTGCTGCTGCTGCTGCTGCTGCTGCTGCTGCTGCTGCTGCTGCTGATGCAGTTGAGCCTTGGCGGCGGGACAAAAGATGCCGGAAGATCATCTGACATGTGGGATTATATTGCGTCTACAACGCATTTGTTGCTTCTTTTGCCGTTCTAGTTGGGTATTCAACCGTGTGGATTGGAAAATTTCCCTGTCTTTGATTACAGAACTAATTGATGATGAGGGTCGCCACCTTAATGACCCAACTGCTATTTGTGAAGCGTTTAGCACCTTTTTTCGCTGCTTCCACGAACGTAGAAACCGACCATATAGCTTGTTGCCCGGAACTTACAACAAGTGTCATGCATAATGTCCAGATTTCTCTTTTGACCATCCAACAGTCAGTGAAGTCCATCAAACTATCGCTCAAAGCAGACTCCGATGGCATCCCTCATCAGACATTAAACTTGGTGGGCCTGACATACCACAGCTTTTGCTAAACTTGTTCACCTTGCCTTCGAAACTAGTTACTTTCCGGATCAGTGTAAAACATCGCTTTTTTCCCCGTCATAAAGGAGGGCCCAAACAGAACGTCACTAATTATTGACCTATCCATCATACTCTCGTCATTGTTAGATTACTGGAAAAATTTGTTCAAAGTGGAATCATGGACTTAGTTCATCGTCATGGGCTACTTAACAAATTCCATCATGGGTTCCTCGACAAACGTTCCTGTACAACGTGTCAGTTGTGCTACCTGCATTATATCACAGAAGCCATTGATTCGAAATAGGCAGTTATAATACTGTTCCTGGATATGCAGAAAACATTCGACAGAGTGCCCCACAAGCGGCTACTGAAAAGAATTGAGTCGTTTGGAATCAGAGACCCACTGTTTGGTTGGTTGATGAGCGTTACCAGATAGTCACACTGGGTAATCATAACTCCCCCCCCCCCACGTCCAAGCACTAGTGGTGTCATCCAAGGGTGTGTACTTGGTCTTTCGCTTTTCCTACTTTTTATTAACGACAGCACCGTGTTCATAAAACATGGCAGGCCATAGATGTTCGCCGATGACATAAAGACTGTTTATAAATTTCGACGAGATGAAATCCATAGCGCAATGCTGTTCGTTCAAGAAGACCTCGATTCACTTGAGAAATGGTGCCACACATGAATGCTAAATTTCTCAGCTAGTAAACCATACATTACGTTACACGGCTATTTAATCCCTGAAGAGTCTGTTAAACTGAAGAATGAACGAATCTGTGTGAAAATATCCAGATGTGATATATGCATACGATAATATGCAAATTTTCCGGAGCAAGCTGAGTATCAAATGGCACGTGCCAAAAGATCTCTGGCTAAAATATGACATAAAATATATACAACCCCTGCCAGACTCGAGCTTTTCATAATATTTACACTTCCTGTCCATGAATACTGCAGCATCATCTGCGGGAACATGCGAATGGGTGACGGGAAAGCTTTAGAAAACCTGCAAATATCATTCACTAAGCGCTTGTTTAGTAAATCGAAACCTTGAGCTATCAGGAGCGCTGCCAGTAGCTTAAGCTCGAGTTTCTTTGGTTGCGAAGACTGAAACATAACCTGATGATGATATGCAATCTCATAAACCAAAAGATATACTCCAAACTGTGTACACTTAAAATTCAACATAACTGCCCTCGGAATCTACGTAACAAGACCTGTATATAATGTGTGCCGAGAACCAGTACAGCCATCCGATCCGACCTCTTCCTCGTCAGATACGCTGTCGTGTGGAATAGCCTACCAGTCCCAATCAGGTCTTGCACAAATGCAAGAGCATTCCAAATTCATCTTAGCAAATTCCTTGATCAGAACTCAATAATGACCATGTTTCCATCGGGTAAATCACCAGACGAGTTTTTTCAGGATGGACTAAGGAATTTGTAATCAATGATTAAAGATGGTACA
This sequence comes from Dicrocoelium dendriticum, assembly GCA_944474145.2. NCBI lineage: Eukaryota > Metazoa > Platyhelminthes > Trematoda > Plagiorchiida > Dicrocoeliidae > Dicrocoelium > Dicrocoelium dendriticum. The sequence goes on along the minus strand of OX104063.1, from coordinate 266,947,876 downwards.
AAGAACTCAGTAACGACAAAAGTTACGTGATTCCAAATTATTTTGATATCGTATATAGTACATATTTCACTCATGCATGAGCATGATAATTATCGTACCCTTGATCTGTACACAATCCAGGGACAGATTCGCGTACAATCGGACAATATACGTATTATTATTATGGTGGTCTGAGTGTTCGCTGTGCTTGGCAGTTTGACTGCAAACGTTCCGTCACCACTCGATGCGACATCGTCAGTGCGCATTTATTTAGCAGAGCGTCGCAATACGAAGCTTCAATGTGTGATCGTTCTGCTAGCCGCTGATCTGAGTTTGGATTGTTCGAGCGTGCCACTTCGGTAGTCGTTGTTGGATGCAGTTGTTTGGCGTTCTGTTCCGTTGGATTTAATCGACTAATTCGGTGATCTTTCATCCGTAGCGCTGTATATATAGCATCTATTTCAACGCGTCGATTTATTGATTGTTATTATTATTATTATTGTTATTACGAACACCTACGGCATGTTTGTACAACAGTTTATGGGTAGCAAAGGACGTTTTCACCATGTTCTTGTGATATACGGCTTTGTCTTCCCTGAGTAGTTGAGTGGTGTTTACCTTGGGCTACTTAGTTGTCCCAAGTATCTGGTGTTGATGATGGTCTACACTCTGGATATACTGTGTTGAGTAAAGCCGTCCAGTTTCTAGTTCTGATCTTTATAAAAGAAGCGGTTTTTTGCTTATCGCAAACTCTTGTCTATGACGGATTTGTAACGAGTTAGTTGAATTTTCAGACGAACCCAATCCAGGCGACTTCGCGATGGTCTTCGACGAGGTACGAACCGGCTGTGGCCCTGACGAGCTGGGCTAAGCGGTTGTAGCATGTACTGGTGCGTACCATCTCAAGGTTCTCGTGACGATATTCCGCATGGAATATTAACTCGAGACTGAGGACTGCACTATCACGGCGGCCGAATAGGTAGTTTACAGCCAATTCATCAATCATATGTTCCTCATTGGTGAACAAAAGATCCAGCAAAGATGGTTTGTTACCATCTTGACGTGCGTACTCTTGCATCATTTGGATTATCCATCCCTATCCCCCTCTATTCCAGCGGCGTAGTTACAGTACGCTTATTCGAACCTGATTTACTGACCATACACAATGATGCATGATACGTAAAAGTAGCTTTTACGATTAAAATCCTCACCATCGTTAACTTTTTTAACTGTCTTGCGTAATCTAACACAAGTGGATAACTCAATCAGATTCGCATTCCCTTCTGTTTAACACCATTCAATACACTATGCTCGAGACAGTCCGAAAAGCCTAAGGTTATTCCAATCTCGTGTTTCTCAACGTAGTTTTGGAGCAATTTATGAGCTCTACTCTGTTCTGCTGTGTGCAGATTCAGTTAACGGGTTCCAATCACTCAATATTATTTGTGACCTTGTCAGCCAGTACGCCTGCATAACCCGTCACGCGGACCGCGCAACTATCTCAATCGCTCATTTGACCTTGTAACCACAACAAGCCTGACCGATGTGCGGCGCCGTCAAGCTGGAAAAGTACAGAACATGGACCAACACACAGGGTCAGGGAATGACACTAGGTTGAAGAGTAGAAATGTAGATCCTTAAGGGCTCCAAACAAGGCATTTGCGGGTTAGCAGAACGTCATCAATTATGTAAAATAAATTTGACTTGCTCGCATTCTTTATACTGGTACCATCCATAGTGTGAAAATGATCCCAACAACAGGTGCGACAGCGAAATAGCTATCAAGATGTCCTTTGGGTCCGTACTGTGTGCTTCACCATCCCACTCGTTAAGCGCATACTTATCCTAGTCCAGGAGTGCGACCGGTTAACTGCAGAAGCCGAGCAGCGGATGAATTATAAGATTACTTTATTAGATGCGAGTATGCACCAGGAAGCGTAGTGGCCTCTAAGCAACGAAGTGCCGCACAGTCTGCTTCCCCAGAACCTCAATCAGCCAGATCCCTATCTCCGTTGTCCTCTCCAACGTTGGTAGAACGCTTGGGAAAAACTAACCGTAGCTACTAGAGTCACGCAGTACTCATGGCAACGAAAAGCTGGCACCACCCCAAACGTTTGGTTAGGCGAATTCCACTAGACCGGACATTAATCATGAACAAAGATGAAGCAGCTGAACACCAACCTTCGGTACCTGTTGCTCAAATGTCTCTTCTCGAGAAAAAGTCCTTCGAGGACATAAGTTACATGTGCAGAGATTACTGCAAAGGTCAGTCGGGAGGCGGCCCTTGCAGTCTATTCTGTTATAAACACCGTTAACGAGAATAAAGATACAACAGGAAATAATCAACACTTGTCAGAAGGTCAGGACAGACGACTACTCGACCGTGTAGATCAACGAAAAATGCATCTAACTGTAGTGCCCTGACTGTTGTGTGCTCATTGTTCCCGAATCGACCATTGTAACCTTGCTTGGTATGTTACCGGACGACCAAGACCAATGGAACTCAGAACAAGAGTCAGTAAACAAACTCGTTTTTGGTGGATCTCGTTAGGTTGGTACACCACAACTAGTACGAATAAAATGAGTTAAAACCTCAGACGGGAGTAAATAGCAAAGGGTTCTAGGTCATCTAAATGACATGGTCAAGTGCTTGGTTCACAAACGGTCAATGACATGTCAGTTGCATGTTCCCCAGCAGAGGTTACTGTAATAGGGGGCCAGGGAAGGGAGAATCAAAACGAACTTTTTGTGTGCACATAGGTCTGGGTTCTAGAGGCGGATGGCGACCATTTCGGCTGTTGCTAATAAGTGACATCTTACCGCTCCTGCGCAGCATCCAGATACGCGGTAAATTGGCTGAAACCTTTGATGCCTATCGATCTGGTGGTTAAAATCAACTAGATGTGCCAACACGGCGCTTGTCACTGTTTTAGTTCCACCTGCACACAGCCAACTCGGGCAGTGCTCACGGATTCTCCCAGACAGTCTCCTGGTTGTTCTTCTGATATAACTTGCTCAGCATGAACAAATAAAGGAGTATACACAGAAAGAGGTACTCGACCGAGGAAGTCTGTCTTTGCGTTGAAGCATTACGATTGGTGTTGAAGTATATCTTAACCGTAAGCGTGCCGCGTAGTACGTACCGTTTATGGCGTCGGATGGCCTTCTAGACCTTGCTTCCGTTATTCCATCCCCTTTGAATAACAACAACAGATAAACCAATTTCTTTTCAACCTAATCGGTTTTAGCCCTCGATTCTTGGCACTCCATATTTCTCCGAACAAACTTTTCAGGATAGCCGTTTCTCTCAAAATGGCCATCTAAGTAATTCAGCACGTCCGAAAGCGTGTCCTCATTACATATCCTTCTTGCCCTTTCGGGTAAACATCTAATCAAGTCCCGCTTCCAACTTAGTAGGACAAAGCTGGCAAAATGTGTGTAGTGTCCATTTCACGTGGCTTTACTGTGCGTCCTGCTTTGGATGGACCCATCTGAACTTCTGCTAATTTGGACGTCTAGGAAAGACACCGTACCATGACCTTCAGATTCCAAGGTAGACTTAGCGTTGTCGTGCGCTGAGTTAAAAAGGGATAGAATTTGCTTTGTGCAGCATTGACTGTCTGTCACACAAAATATATCATCCACATATCGGCCGTTATAGGGTAATACGCTAATGACTCCGACCAGGTAGTTGTTTTCTAATTTGCTCATGTATACATCTGCCAGCAGCAGTCCTAACGGTGAGCCCATCGCTACTCCGTCTTTTTGTCTGTATATTACCCTATTAAACGAAAATTGTATGTTGCTGGTACACAGCATGAGTAGTAGTTTCAACCGATTGTATGAATGGCCGAGCTACAACTGATGTGCTCTAATGGTGTCGCATACATTGTAGATTGTCTCTTTTAAAGGAACATTCGTGAAGAGCGACACGACGTCCTACGAAAACATTTTTCTTCCAGTTATATTAAGATGTTTTATAGTACCTAAGAAGCTGAATGTATCACAGAGCCTATACATAGATAGAACTTTTCTCATTGGTTCTAAAACCTTGGCTAGCCACTTGGTTGTTGCGTGGTAAGGTGAGTTGTCCGTATCCAATATGGGCCTAAGTGGAAGCCCCTCCTTATGTACCTTTGGTAAGCCGTAAAGTCTCTGAATTACCGTCCCCGTGAGCCGAAGTTGTTCAAACGTGGTAGGGTCAATCAGGTTTTCTTGTTTCAGCTGCCGCAGAAGCCTAGTAACCGTCCTTTATATTGCCGCTGTTTTGTCCCTCTCATTCTCCATTTTACGGAACTTTGCACCATCTCTGAGGATGACCTCCATCTTGTCAATATAGTCAGCTTTCTCCATCAGAATGATTCCTGCCACTTTATCGGGCCAAGAGAGTAGCACATTCTCGTTTTGTTGGAGTGCTTTGAGAGCGTCTAGGTGGTCTTTCTTCAGCAAGTACCTGAGTTTGGGTTTGTGATTCAGATACTGATAACATGTATTAACCAGCGTAGATTTAAAATACTCGGACGCTAATGCTGACGAAGGCGTAAGGGTAAACACTTGAGAATGCAAATTTTTCAACTGAACCTCTGATTCTACTTGTCCTGAATAAGTAAGGGGACAGCGAAACTTCGTACCAAGTGAAAGTAACTCTAACAGTGTCTTATCCAGGTGCAACGAGGCAAAATTGTGAACGTACTTTCCCGGGTCGGGTTGAAATAAATTGCTTGCTTTAGTTGGGCCAACTTGTCGCTGCAATAGAACTCATTGTGCGTGCTGTTGAGTGTCAAAACCAAACTCATAAACTTAATACGAATTACTCGTCATCCGAACTCGCCACAGTATGGAGGATCCAGCTTTATTCGACTAACACACTAATCCTCCACTGATGTATAAAACGTTTTATTCTCCGCAAGCGGGCTAAGGCACGGATCCTGTGGGATACTCATCTATCCTGATATCCCTAGGAGCGCACGAAATGCAAAAATAAACACCGAAGATGGACACAGCATTCAAGGTCGTTTAAATACAAGCTGCATACATGGCGCGCCAGGACTTTCTTCTAACGGTGTTCAATAAACAGGAAAGCACGATTTGGTACAGCGGCGGTTCATTCGTGAAACACTTGCTGTGGATAATATGGTGGCGCTATCGCCCAACAGGCTACTCCACTCACTAAATTATAGATGATGCGGTTTTAGAAGCCTAAAACTTGTGGTTCAGTCAGCAAATAGCAACGGATATTTTGGATCGATGGTGGAGAAATCGGAAAAGCCCTCCTTCTATACTTCGGGTAAAGGCCGCAGAAGTTTTGCAAAGTTCAAATAAAAAAGCATCTGAAGCATCAAACATACCTGCGATGATAAATGAGCTTCAGTTGACTGCTCCTTCACTCGACTCTGACGTAAGCTTAAACAAAGATTGGGACTCACCTTGGCCGAATCAAGTTGCAGAGGAGCTATCATTATCCCATCAACAAAAAGGAGTAACTGCCGACCGCCAACCGGTCGATATTCTCCCACACTTGACTTCTTTGGCTTTCTGTGGGCCCCTAGACACCGAGAAACTGGCCTGCTTTTATGCGAATGCTCAGGATCTTTTCAATAAACTGACCGAAATGAAAGATCATCAAGCTTCCTTGTCATATGGTATCAGCAGTATTAGAGACATGGTTGCACACTGGAATGAGGGACTCTGAAGCTTTGCTACCAGGCATGTCACTCGTCCGCAACGATTGACAAAAGGAGGGGTAATTATGTATTACCCAAGCGAGTTACAATGCGAAGCCTTGCAGAATTCAGATTCGCAGTTTACCGACTCTCTCTGTCTAGTGCCGCCAGAGACACTTGTCTTATTGCCGTGGTATATCTTCCCCTAACTTTACACTTGAAACCGACTGCCACCTTTCAGCTGCATTAAGAAGCACCCTAAAAGGGAGACATACTCAAATCGTTTTCAAGAATGATTTCAACGTACATTGTTTGTAAACCTATGCCATGATCGCAGAACAAGTCCAAGCCGATCTACAGAAGCTCGTAATCGCTGTTCTACTTTACACTCACATTACTTTGCCCGCTCGGCCATCTGTGCTGGATCTTATGTTTACGAACATGAAAGAAACCGTAGAGTAAAAATTTGATCGCGTTTAATATACCCGACAGATTCGGTCTGAACAAAGTAAAGGCGAAAGTACTTAGCACTTGTAACGTGCCCGATGTCGTCTGTTAATGTCTGTGTCTATAAAAGCAAACACGGAGGCATTGTTGTCCAATCATTTTTAAATTTCCAACTGAATAACTGGCAGATTGTTTCTTGCACAGCCAACATCTCATTACTTCATGTACACAATACAAAGATATTTTTATTTAGCCGGATTGTACACCTCTGCAACAACACCTCAGCAGAATCACACCGATAAGGCCGGAAAACGAGGATAAACACGCTGATAAAGCGCACACAAATCTACATGCAAATGGCACATCAAGTGTGGCAACCTCAACTACCAACATGGATCTCGACAACTCCTACCTAGGAGCGGTACTATCAAATACCTCTGCGCCACGTTCTAGCTGAACGCCTACTGTACAACAACCCAACTTAGGCCAGTGGTCCTGACAGCGGCCTCACTGCTCTGACTTCAAACGGTTTAGTCACTACAGAAAATATTAGATGTGGCGAACAAGTGACTGTCGGGAACCGAATAAAAATACCGGGAAACAAATACGAAAGTCAAGATGCGCCCCCAGATTTTCATGCTGATTTCGTGAACACAAATATATCGTCTACTGGTATTTACTCGATCTACGCAGCTATGAGGAACTCGGTAGCGCTCAAACCTCAGTGTCAACGATGGCCTTGCTATCGCAGCCCTACGCGCTACTTCGTGCCTGTTAGAACTCGCAACAATTAGCTTCTAACTACAACTACCTACCAGCCTCCAACTTACCAAGTTAGTTACCAGCCTGTCGTCTTCAACAACCCTAGACAGAAAAATGAAAACCGGAAAGATGTTGAAAACCTGACAATACCACTTGTCATGCGACATACCTATGTAGCCCCTCACAATCCATTAATTTACCATCACCACTTTTAGCGGAAGCGGGAATGACTCCACTTCAATTCCCATCACTGACACACCCAGCGGAGACAGCTTATATTGTTCCATTTTTCTGGCAGTTCATCCACATGTCACGGTTAGCTCCGTACCAGATAAATCCCAACCTAGTCTCGAGACACCAATCTGAACTGAACAATGAAAGTTTCTGTGTGAAATTATCCAAAGGTGATATATGCATACGATAGTCTTCAAATTTTTATTTCTTAAAACTAGCTATCAGATAACACGTACCAAAAGATCTGTGGCTAACATATGACATAAAATCTATACAACCCCTGCCAGACTCGAGCTTTTCAAAATATTTACACTTCCGTCTTTGAGTGCTGCAGCATCATTTATGGGGATTTGCGTATGCGTGCCAGTAAAGCTTTGGAAATGCTGCAAAGATCATTCACTAAGCGCTTTTCCAGTAAATCAACCACATTGTGTTATCAGGAGGGCTGCCGGTAGCTTAAGCTGGAACCCCTTTGTTTGCGAAGACAGGAACATAAGCTGATGCTGATACACAATCTCATAAACCAAATGACATACTCCAAGCTGTGCACACTCAAATTGCAGGATAACTTTAATGGGAATATATGCAACAAGAACTGTAGATTAACCGTGCCACGAATCACGACAGCTATCAGGTTCAAGTTCTTCCCCGTCGGATACGTTGTCGTGTGGAATAGCCTACCAGCCACAATCAGTCTTGCACAAATGCAAGAGCATTCCAAATTCAGCTTACTAAACTCCTAGATAAGAACTCAATAATGACCATGTTTCCATCGGGTAAATTACCACACGAGTTTTTTTCAGGATGGACTAAGGAATATGTAATCAATGAATAAAAGTGGTACAAAGAACTTAGCAACAACAAACTTATATGATTCCAAACTATTTTGATATCACACAACCCAGAACACGTATCTCACACCTGCATAGGCATGATCAATATTGTCCCCATGATCTATCTACAATCCAGGGACAGATTTTGGCACAATCGGACAAAATAAGTATTATTATTATTATTAATAGTAATATTAAAAAGGGTTGTCTGTAAACTGCCCGTTGGGTCGCAGTGGTAATGCAGTCATCAGTTTCAACTTCGCCTGCTATGCAGAATATCGGAGTGCAAACTATGAGCCTGAGCGATCCATCAGTAGCTACGATCGTATAATCCAGCTCTCAAGCGCTACAAACTCGCCGTTCCTTGCGGAAGAACCCTCGGAAGTCGCCTGGCTCGAGTTCGTCAACAAATTGAATTACATGATTACAGATGCTTCAGAGATAAGCGTTTGTAGTAAGTCCACATCAGATTTTTGGTTAGTAGCAGAACCCGAGAATGGACGGCAGTGCACAAAGCGGCATTGCGGGTGGACAGAAAAGCTCCAAAGTCAGAAACTTGGGAGAACTACGTAGCCCAATGTAACCGCTTCACTCGACTGCTCATAGAAGCTTAATCCGCATATCAGCAGAACACTACAAATATCTTCAGTGCTAACCACGATTTGCTGCCCATGCATGTCATTGGCCTACAAAATATGTGGCAAGGATTTTCTTCGCTCAGGACGGCTGATTGTCTAACAAGAACGCCAATGGAAGTAGCAAACGCGCTGCGGACGCAATATGTTCCACCTTTCAGAGGGACTAGCCAGCAAGCTATACTCCAGTCAATGTCGTTGAGCCGCCAAGACCAACCTACATCCTTTTTCCGCGGAGGCTGTATTACAGAAGCTGACGTCGTTACGCAAACACAGCTCTCCGGGTGTTGTTACCATTCGTCCAGAAGCACTGGGAGCAGCAACAAGCCAACTGGCAGGACTTTTAGTACGGTTTTTCTATCGCTACGCAGAACAGAACCAAGTTCATGCTATGGGGAAACTTGGAATAATAACCCCGAGTCAAAAGGAGGAAGCAGAACCAAGCCCTCTAACTACCGCCAAGTATACCTGCTCCCTATATTCTCCAAGTTCATGGAATTCATTGTTGCCGATACACTGGGGTGTTATCTCAAAAACTGCAACATCCGCACACCAAAGCAGCACGGTTTCCGTCGACAGCGATCATGCACAACGAATTTACTAATCGCGCACATTAGTTGGACCCAGTCAGCTGCCGCTGGAGAAGACGACGATTTTCGAAGGCTTTCGATCCCCTAGACCATGGGATGCTACTATCCAAGCTCCGGTATTGAGGGATAGGTGACCTTCTTCTAGGCTGGATTACCAACTTGCTACTTCAACGACATTTAGTGGTCACAGTACTGAATTCATTATGGGACCCTATACAAGTCGAGTGTGGTGTGTCGCAAGGCTCAGTACTAGGTTCACATTTGATTTTGGTGTTTGTTATTAACCTTGCTTCAAACTTCCAAATGTTTGCCGATGATACCAAGATTTGGAGCAGGATTCGAGTGGATGCCGACCAGCATCTGCTTCAATGATCTAGACACGGTACATCAATAGTCAACCCAATAGGTATTGCCTTTCAATGTGATTCGATGCAATATACGCTCCAAACGACATCAGCGAAACTAATCATACCGACCCGGAACGAACGTATTGCAACAACCTACTGTCGAACGTGGCTTTAGTGTGCTGGTTCAAGATGACTTGGGCTCCTCCATGTAATTCGAAAAGGTTTCGAAGGCTGGAACCTAACACATCGGACTGTTGCGACGGACTTTCTGACAAATAGACTTCTCTATTTTTAAACATACGCCCAGTGCGTATGTTTACTCCCATGTCGAATAATAATTCAAGCCTGATATTCATGGTTAAAACACGAACTTAACGCACTGAAGTAATTTCAACGTCTGGCATCTACGAATGTAATTGTAATGCACAATATTTCAGACGAGGAGAGGCTGCAACGATTGGGGGTATTCATTGGAAGCTATCGTAGACTATGAGACGACTTGATTATGGCATATTTGATTCTGCGAGACCCACATCATGTGTGCCACCCTTTACTGCTACTCAAAAGCAATACAAACCTGAGGGGTCATTCATTGAAACTCTCAGAACACTACAGCCGTCTGGGGTGCCGCAGAAACTTCTTTTTCATTCTTGTCTGTCACCCGTGGAACGCTATTCCAGAATCGGTCGTCTCTGCACCGATACAAACAATATTTAAAAGCCGGTTGGATGACGCGCTCAACAACCTTGTTCTTTAGCGCTACTCCTGAAGTGTACCTTGGATTTATTTGTTAAAAGCTGTAGGCGCTGTGAATCTACACAGATTGCAAAACTACAGAAGAGCAAGTACAGTTTTAGTAATGCTATTATTATTATTATTATTTTTCGATATCCCCACCAACTATCCAACGTGACTTGTAAAGCAGCGCTTCTTAACCCGAACAAATTCATTGTACATTGTTCATTTTTGAAACGAACTGGAAAACCGCCGTTATAGTAAAGTGCAACACTGGTTATGTGCGCTGGCAGATCTATTTTGAACAATGAACAATATTTGATCATGGGACAAAATCGAGTGCTTCACACGTCCCGTGGGATGGTTCGGATGCATACGAGGAAATCAAAATATCTGTGAGTCATCTACTAAGTGTCTACCGAGACAAATGCGTTGATAAATAGCATTAGTGTTAAAAAAATAATCGAGTGTGAGCATGCAGAAATACACGGGATGCATTGACAGTTGATGTAAAGCGTGAGAAAGTTAACTTATGATCACTCACTAATGCACCGCCATCGTATCTCCATGTCAAACATAAATCCTGTAGAAGGGCATGCTTAAGGTAATCCACACTGGCGTCGTTCTGGTACCGATGTGCTGGGAGCTAAGAGCAAGCTCCAATCAGATTTTGCAGATGTCTAATGTAGGGCAGGATACAAGTGAGTCTGAAAGTGCGTTCCAGGGTTTGTAAACCCAAAGGGAAAAGTAATTCCGTCGACACTCTAGAAGGCTATATTGTTCCCTCAATTTCAAGCTTGGTGTTGCGGCTAAGTTACGTCAAATGGCGGCATACGTGGTTGAGGTCACTCAATATTTTGTACACTACTATCAGATTTCCGTTCAGCTTTCGGCAGCGTCCGCCAAAAATTCCCAACCTTTGGTGGTAAGAGTGGTTGCGTAGACCCTTTACATTCTTTGTTGCTCTTCCTTGCGACGCCTCTACTGCCTTGAGTTCACGTTTTCACCAAGGTAGCCAAGCTTGGATATTGTACGTAGGAATTGTATATTTTTGGGTAGATTGATGGGTCATATCTCCCGAACGGTATGACCATCGGAGCAGTGGATTCTAAATAATGTACGTTGAAATCACCCTAGATAAGGATGTGAGTGTGCGTTCCCTTTAGACTGTATCTTAAAGCTGTCTAGCAGTCTATTTCAGGTATAAAATTAGGCGGGCGGTAACCCAAGACAAGTGTCGCTGCTTTTAACTGCATGAGGCACCAAAGAGAATCGGGGAACTGGGAGTCTGGATCACTGCGGCCTCGCACTGTAAGTCGCTTGGGTAATACATAATTACCCATCCTGCCATTGTAAACCTGTCTTTGCGGATGAGAGGCATGCCCGGCAGCGAGGCTTCAGTGTATAACCATATCTCCATGACACCAATGATATCTCATGGCTTAGAAATTTGCTGATCTTTCTGTTCGGCCGGCTTATTGAAAAGACCATGAGAGTTGACATGCAAAAAGGATAGCTTTCCGATCTCTAGGAGTCCACATGGAACTAAAGGGGTCACGTAGAGGTGAATGCCGATCGATATGAGATCGGCCTCTATTCCTCTTTTGCTGGGATAATGACACCTCATTCATAGCTTGATTTGGCCAAGGTACGTTTCATTCCTCGGTCGGACGTACTGCAGAATATTGTAAACTAGTGATGGATTCCAGTTCCTGTGCAATAGCCGGTAGGTTTGCTTTTTCATATAACCTCATGCCTGATCTTTGCATGGCTTCATCAAGCTTTAACCGAACTTCCGATGTGTTTTGTGATGTTTCCGTCACCGTGCTAACACTTTCATTGCTGTTCGCTCTGAATAAACCACGAATTTTAGAATACTTGAGCCGCATCTTATAAATGTTGGTGAGAGAGGCAGTCTTTTAAGTGATTAAATTAGTTAAAAATCGGTCGTGGCGTTCAGTGTTTTCGTGCGGGCAACACCATCAGTTAAGGTCTCTGTGATCGCATTGACCAAAGTTCACTACACCGTGCCTTGCGATCCATTCGTTCACTGAGTGCTTCAAAACGACCCCTCCAATCGGCATACTTATTTTTAGCCTTATCTCATCGAAAGTTAGTTCTCGTCTACCGACGCTTGGCTTGCGCTTACGAGTATCGTTTGTGACGGAACCAGGAAGTGGTGTTCGACACCTCCAGGTTTACTGTGGGGGTCTCCTTGGTTAAGCAAGCCACTGACAATGTGCTGTTTGTGTAGACTTCCCACTCTTCGCTCAGAGGGGTGGTGATCTGTGGAAGCATCATGAATCCTGTTTAACTTCCGAAAATGGACACCTACCAGTGTTTGTCAACGTTAAGTCGGAACAAGATTCTACTCCTCTCTCCCTGTCAGTGTATTCAGTCCAGCTAAAGCACAGCAGGAGGGAGACACGTCTAGCACTTGGAAAACATCTTACTTATATTGTCCACCTGATGGAAAAAGACGACACATAGCGGTACACTGATGTGCTTGGACATGTACCCGAATCAATTTCTGGCCTATGGCTGTTGCAAACATGTTACTGAGTGCTGAAATAAATTCCCAACTTTCAGCTTGTTTGCACAGAAACGCCCATTTTTTAATTCATTGAGAACTCTGAATAGAAATTTACATGCTTGCATTCGTGTGATCCGAAACATCATCCAGCCAGTGGAAGTTGCTCATCCTGAGCCGCAGAGGCCACTTCAACTTCCTCTGCTATTAGGTTACATGGAGGAACTGAAGATGGGTGCAAAATATTAGGTCTATTTTGTCCTGTAAGCTATCCATCTTAATTTCGACGAATTTCGCCGTAATGCTTGAGCTGCTGCACGGTTCAGTAATCTCACTAGACAGACAAAAAGTCAAAGTTCCATAAAAAAAGAAATGATTTCTTTGTCACAAGTTTCTCTAGAGTGCATGGCGACTAGTGGACTGCTACAAGGTTGTTCCGGTTAACCTATTCCTTAGTCATCCGAGTAACTGTAGTGGATAATCACAAACAAAATTGCAAGAGCTGTGTCTGGTAATTTATTCACTGCTTACCGAGAAATGCAAAATGGTTCCAACAGTCTTGATAAAACCTAATTCCATATTGATTCGTTTATTAGATGACGAACAGCCACAGGTCACTTGTGCCTACACGAAAACCATGGGTGACGTGTGGTGGGATCGTACCCAACGCAACTCAGACATAGGCCTAGAAGGATACGGTCAGTTACTGTGCTTCTAAGCAGATATACTAGTCAAAGCAGGCTTACATATAATGCAATTATGACTTTGTAGTCACTTTCCTTGTACCTTATGCTTACTCGTTGCCTTGAGACATGAGGCATAACAAATGGAGTCGGCTGGTATTCACCGTCTGTCGTTATGCATTAAGTCGCCAGTCGTCTACACCCTGCGCACTGTCATAGACCATGTACTTAATGCTGTGAACTTCTTTCGCAGGCAAACGAGCTGCTACGCGCTACTCCAAATGGCCCTTAGAAAATGCAACTTTTTTCAACTGGACGATGGTAAAACTAACAAGAGGAAATTGTTGGAAGATTTGTAGGTTGTATTACTTTTGCAAAAAGGTACTGCATTCTCCTAGCATACTGTGCTTTACGTGGCGAGAATAATCACTAAGACACGATTGTGCCGGAATTGTCTTATCGCGCGCATTCAATCATATACATTCTTATCTTCCTCCTTATTACTAATATTGTCACTACTAATAGTCGCAATCGCAGTGCTAGCAACAGAAATATCCGTTACATGTTGACGCGACAGAGCAGAGACAGCCCTGACCCTTCTTGTTTAGCGTCCTTCGGCCATTCAGTTGGCCTTCTCATGGTGACTGCCGGGCAGGAGTTGGTTTCGCTCTTCTCTTGCCTATAGTTCGTGTTCCTTTGGTTTGGGTGACTAATTTTCGCGGTACACATAGCGCGAGGCAGCAAAGCGTAGGTAGGGTGTGTTTGGCGTGCTGCTGATACCTTATTTTCTGTGAGCTAAAGGCTAGGAAGCCCCAGATACACTTCAAAAAGTTTGGCATTTCCATCTCTGGCAGTAACCGTAACATTCTTGATGCTGGTCCATCAAAATTTTATCAAAAAGTAAAATTATTTGCAAATAAATGTGGCGTTAAAGATGCATAACAATATTACACAACATTGATGGACATAATACGACATTTAGTTGCAAATACATTTTTTTACCTCTGTGAGAGACAACAAACATGCCCAAATGGGACGGCTGGCCGTCCATCTATGCGGACAGGGTCGCAGCAACAGAATTGTGAATCTGCTCGATCAGCAGGTGCGACTGCGCAAATTTCGCACCCTCATTCAGCTAGTCATCCTTACGGCTTGGGGGCACTGTAAGCTAGAGTTGGTTATCAATAATGGCCTACGCTTAATTATGACTGACCTAGCCGGTTGGACTGCACAATAAACGAGAACGTTGCCAAGTATGATGCAGATTTTGGCAATGCTTTCGTTCGAAGTTCGTGAGGACCTCCTGGTCCGTCAATTATCCTGGATAATCCCGAAGAGACGGCACACGTTCAAGAAATCCGCATCTGGCTTTCGGTGCTTGGGATATTTCGGAATTATATCTTCTGGTTATTCAGAGCATTTTTGTCTGCTTTGATGCGGTTCCGCCAAAGATTTTATCGTTTATCAATCTCTGCTCTATCTTACAGACCCTATGTGAAGCGCTGTGTGGAAACCCCCTTCCAAGTGGACGTTCATTCACGATGAACCTGCGGATGAAGTGCAGTAGCGCAAGTATTTCCTCGGCTCAGGTTGCACGATGATGGAAGATGGTTACTTTGCTTGCATTTGCTTTCATTGAATCTCCTCTTTGAGCCACTTCTGTTTCAACCGTCCTCCTTTAGTTTTTGTGGATATTGAGAAGGAAAGATTCTTAATGCATGACAAACTGTATGACGCTGGACCCCGTAACAAAATCAACTGGGCGCGCCCCTAACCTTCACGTTATGTTGGGATACGGATGATATCCCAATCACTGGGTAAAACTGCTATCTGAGGGTACGCGCAGTGTGGTTCCCGCTTATCCTCCTGCGCTTCGTTTTCTTGTTCACTACGTATTCCTGTTAACCTGTTTGGTGAAAACCTGCATTTAAACGTTGGGGCAACGGTTCTGATACCTAAGAGGGTTGGTGATGCATTCACTTCGATCATGATTATTCTTGCTGCTAATGAACCGGATGAACTAACACTCTGACCTGAGGCACTTACACTCACTTCTGACGGAACAGACGGCATATCAATCAATCAATCCACTATGCTATCAGCTTTTAGCAGTAGGACCAGGACTATGTGTTGGGAGCAATCGCTGATGGTGGAAATAACCAGAGAGCCGAAATTCCCTCTGTATACTGGAGATGAAGATTGTCATGGCAGCTCTCTACCTACCGTGGAACGGTGCAGTCTTATAAATAGAACTATGATTATCGGTGAAAATTTGGAAAATGGCTTTGTGCGGGAAAAGCACCTCAAAAATATTAAAAGCAAGCGAGTTTAGCTTCAGCTGATTTCGGAAAACTCGAAACAGAAATTGGGATGTAAGCCACCTCAAAAAGAAAACAGGGTACCCATTTAAAGACCTATGTAACCATGGGGTTTGAGCCCCAGATCGTTATAAATTAGTTATGACGGATGCCGATTTGTAGACTGCAAACGGTCCGGTCGGGCGCTCCTGAGTTCAGTACGCAGTGTAAGCGACTGATTCGCTTGGGGCTCGATTGACTCGTAAAAACTCTCGGGTCCAGCTAAGAAATGGAGCCGAAACTTCAACTACGGTACTATTAAGCACAATAGCACTCAAATACGTATTCACATATCTCCACAGTGCCCGTTCAGTTCTGAAAAAGCCGGGTTTTCGTACATTTACACAAAGAAATAGCGTCAGCGCACTTGCTACCGTACCTCAAGGACAAACAGCAGAGATTCAAGGAAAGGAATACGAAATGTAATCCATCGGTCTGCGTTACGGCGCACAGGAAGATATAAGATGTGATTACATTCAAATGGAATGACAGTAACGCGTCTCGGTATGGATATGGGACCAAGGGTCTGGGTGCCCTTGGGGTTAGTAGCACAGGGGGGATTGCACAATAGTCTCAGCAGGTATGTGATGAGAGCAAATCCATGCCGAGTGGTGGGACACCTAGTCAGGCTACACAGTATAGGCGCAATCGTGTCTCGAAGCCGGGTTGTAAGGAAACCACGTAGACATGGTTAAGAAAACAATGAATCGCACGACAGCCCGTAGGAGCAGCTGTCAGATAAGATAATCCGAGGGAACAAGTCTCGATATCATGATGTGATTTGCAAAGAAAACATGGAGCTTTACATAGTTAGTCTCATGGGTAGACAAATAATGGGTTGTACGGGATTACGGCAGTAGGCGCAGATGGTGTGCTTATCTGACTATGAAATTGACTTGTTTTTCCTCCTAATGGTTTTCCTGATAATTCTTCTGCCTACACGCAATCTGTCGTTGTGTCCCCAGTTGCCCGCTCATGCACTCGGCGCGGTATTGAGTTAAATCAGACGGATAGTGTCTGGAGACTCGCTTTTTAGGCGGAAATGTGGAATGGATATACTCCCCAACTTGAGGTATACTGGGTACCATTTGTTAGCCGAGGATAATGCGGTTCCTAAGCTGTAATCTTGTGAGTGTGCTTGTGCTCTGTGTAGTTGACGAGCAGCTATGAGTTCAATTTTATGTCACGCAGATCACTGACGTACTGATAGGCCAGTTCCATTGGTCTGGATTATTCATCCTTAAGATATCACGCCTTGGACTACTGCATCTATTCATGATTCTAATGTGCTAGTTGTGGGTGCAAACATTCGGACCGACGAAACCTGCATCACTGCTAAACACTGCAACAGCTGATGCTCTCACACCGACAATCATCAGAAGACACCAATAATTGGAGTTCTTCAACACAGTTGCCTACTGGTGACTAATCGTAGAGAATGACAGCGTTTGATAGATTGCATCCCAGCCTTTCCTACTATGTGCATCACTGCAACGCAGTCAGCAAAGCAAAACCCTTCCATCTATTTGTCTAAATAGATGAATGATACTCCGAGCATCTTACTAGTTTTTCAATAAATAGAAACCTGCTAACTAGAGATAGCCTTAGCTAAGTGTGGAATCCGGTGCTTAATAGTTAATAGTGTACGTTCACGAAGTCATTGAGCTCAGTGCGGAGTGATTTTTGCTATGTGTCTGGTCCCAATCAAGTTCTCGTTCTCTAAAGGGCCTAAGTAAGAATGGATCCAGTTGTGGAGGAAAGTGATAGAAGATAGGAACGCCGAAACTCTCCAATTTGATGACTAGTTGCAGCCTATCGTCGGTTAAAAATTCAGTTGAAACGCGAAAAAGAAATCAATGAGGGATTCATAACACCACATTTTTGCTTGGACTCTGTGGATAGAGATGGAATATGTTGGGAGCAGAATTCAACACATAGTACTTTACAGCTAACACCTTGGTTACAAGGCCAATCAGTTCAGTCAGTAACATTTGCTATGATGGCTAGGAGTCCATTGATGGGTTGGGAAGCAGCCACTGTACGTATAAAATAGGACTCAGAGGTCAATGCGATGGTGCTCAGAGCGTCAGCTATCAAAGATTTTGTGCCGGACTTCACTCTTAGCTCAGACGATCTCTACCTGAAGAGTGTAAAGTGGAGCAACACCGTTCGTGTGGTGCATTGATTGTGGACAACAAGACCGAAACCCACCACTTTGTATGCCGTTCCAGGGATCAAAAATACCACGGTTACTCTTAAAGGCATCAACAGTACACCGACACACTGTACCGACGCTTCGCCGCCATGTAACCAACAACACTCACACGTGCACTCAGTGTACTGCGAAGACACCTGCACTCACACGGATTCAATCCGGTGACCTGTGGAGGCAACTACGCAAACGTATCGGCCAACGGCCGCATCTCCAACTAAGATGGCGCGCTGAGCCAAGTAAACAATGCATTAGTAAGGGAAATCTGTTGGTTCCAAAGGGGTTAAATTGCACCTGACCGCTAACAATTGGTCTCCGTCCTGTCGGTGACGCGTCGTACCCCGGTGATTTTGGAACTCTGAAGGCAAACCTACACAAGGTTTCCACCGAATTAACCGAGTGAGCGCCTAGTTAGCGCAGTATTTCATATTGAACTGGAATGGTGGCGGTAATGACAGGGCTATAAACTGGAGGGTTTCTACAGTCATAACTCAAACAAGTACTTGCAATCATACAACAAAGTGTAGAATTCTTCCCCTTTATCGTGCCACGGCTCAAGACTTTCGTAATGGATGTGAATGTGGTGGCAGGGATTGTTTTACAATTACTTGTGCTTAGTTGGAGAGTTTGCTGGACATGGCTCGCAAGAGACACCAGTGGCGCGTTTGATGCCGTCTCCTGGTCGGATTGCCTGTTTAAACTGTGTTTGGTGCTGAGTTATCTGCAGGGTAATGGCTGATTATGACGCGGGGCAGTGAAAGCCGCAAGGAAGCTGTCTCGCGGATGCTGCCTTATCTCTGCACGATAGCTAGCTGTTTGTGGCGGTATGTTGTCCACACAAGGTGTAAACGCCTTGACCCTGAATGCATGCTTAGGGCATTAAGCTTTTCAGGTAAGTCCCCCTTCTCTCCCTCTTATTATTCTTCATTACTTAGGTCATCATGGTTTTATGGCAGTGAAGTATCAGTTCAACTGGATGATTTACTGCAGTTGAGGATGATGAGGACTTACATTTGCAACTTTTGCTGGTTCAGGCTATTTTGCCTAAATAATGTTCGAACGCGCCATCTTCACATATTTCTGAATGCGTGTGCCCACTGAGGAATTCTGATAACAAAGTATCCTCAGTTGCTTATCACTACACATGATGTCTGGCAATCAGATTCTGGTTTAAGGGAAAAAAACATATAGTAACGACAAATGGGACACTTCAGTACTGTAAATACAGTTGAAAAAGGAGATTTTGTAATCCCATAGGCAGTCTTAGTTTGCGCCGTACCTAACACCATATTGTTTAACTCTTTCCCTCTTGTATCTTTGGTGACAGTGTACATGGTATTTCATTGAGTGCAGAACCTTTGTGAGTCAGGAAAGTATTCATATAGGCTTAAAAAGTTGCTAAGCTACACAATGTATAGAAATAAACATCAGTGCGGTTCAGTACTGCTTGCACTGGGCTACGATAATTGACAGATAGAGACTTACCGCTCGGGTTTTGCAAATTTTGGCAGATTTGCAGATGGACTGGATGGGGTAAGTAGATCTTTAGTGGATTCGCCGGAAATAGCATACCGTTTGGCCCTTCTCTGTTGACTGAACTTATTTCCGCTCCTGTACCGTCCATCCTTGTCCACATCCGAATGTTGGCCCTCGATGCCTTGGCGATCAGAGGGTAAGTCACGATTTAGCCTGATCAGTGTCTCCGAGGGATCAAAGTTCACATCAGAATAGGGGCAGCTTTTTGCTCCGCTACTTGGTGTGCTGTGAGCTACTCCGCTATCTGAGGAAACAATGTCTGACATTATTGTGCGCTGCTCACGGATCGCGCGATCATGGGTTCGTTTCATTAGGACATTGTGATCGATATGCGTCTCGAATTTGTTCTCCATTTCGGAATGTTTTGCCATTAGATCGTTAAGCATTTGCGTTTTATCCCTGATTACCTTTTTTAACCGTCGAATACACTCATCGCGTTCATGAAGCTCCTGCTCTTTTCGTCTCAACAACGAATACAATTCAGTCGAGTGTTGGCAAATGTCCATCTCACAATGAGTTGATCCCGGAGCTGTGATGTTTCCTGAGCACAGGTCAAATTGTACATTTTTGAACCGTCCAAAGTTGCCATCTCTGGTACGTTGTGCCGTCTGCGTTGCGTTGCTGTGTTGAAAATTGACAGTGTTACTGGGGTATAGTGTGGTTGTGTTTGATAACGTGCAGGGGGCATTAGCTGATGGCGAGCCCGTAGTTAATAACTGGTTAGGACAAGCGGAATTATTCGGATTCTCAACAAATGCACTCCTCATATCAGTTGTGTTTACATTTGGCACACTTTGGGTGAAATATGGCACACTTTTGTTATTTCTTAAGTAACATCCAGGCGCTGCCTCGACATCCACGTGCATAACCTTGATGGGAGCAGATCGGCACATATTGGAAACCGCTGAGTCAGCTAATCGATCAGAGATCATGGTATTGGCCGTTTCTCCAACTTTAGGTTTCCTAAAGACACGTGCACACTTGCCGGATTGCGAGTAGTAAATGCTATCTCTTCCATCTTTAACTTCCTGGTGCTTGGTGGCGGTGTTCAGTAATGGCGGAGTACCAAAGGTGGGTGTATCTGTAGATGCAATGAATGTGGATTGTGGCTTTCTTGTGTCCCTGATAATCGCATCTGAAATCATTTCCGATACCTTACTACCCATGTTAAGCAACCGATTATCGGGATATAACGATACTTAGTATGACTGAGATGGAACCCATACTCTACGAGGTGTGATCGGGATGGTAGGTGGCGACAGTATGCGCCGAGCACCGATTGCAGAAACAATCCGAAGAGATCCCATGCCAGTGGCACTTCCTCGTGATCTACTCCGAAACAACCTTGCATATATAATCCTGTGCGTGCGTGCGTAACCAACTTCACATGCTGAAGGCATGTGCGTACGCGTATGTCGTTGTGAGAAGCATTTCTCAATGGGATATGGAAGAGCAGGTGAGTTGTTTGCTGATTGGTTACTAATAAGGTGAATAGCCAATAATAGTGGAACAAGAGTTGTAGAGGTGATCAGCGATAGTATACTGAAATAATACAAGTAGCTTTTGCAGACAAAGTCATAGTGAAGAATATAGTCTGGATCATAGTTCCATCTAACTGATTAGTGACTTAGAAATCTACATACGAACAAACAAAAGCTTAAATTTCGGAAATTACTGCCTTCGAATAATTTCTGTTGGTACAAAAATAACCTATGAACACTCCTATATTCTAGTGGTTCATCTCAAAACCCTCGATCCAACAGACAACACGCTAATAGAAAGGCAATCAGTGACGGTTTCATCATATCGAGATGTCCCAAATCTTGAATGACCGGAACTAACAATTATCATTTTGTTATAAAGAAACAAATGTTGATAGCTCAGGTTGTTCAGTTGGTGGTCTGAGTTTTCGCTGAGCTCGACAGCTGGGTTACGAGGGAGGAAATTAGGCCAATTTGTCACAGTCGGCTCAGTGAATAACACGACAATATTACCGACTGAGAAGTGGTAATTTTTCGAGGCGAAAATGGGCCATTACTAGTTGTTGGATGTGTCAAAGCGAGTCTCTAATCACTTTAAGGGGTTCATTCCAAAATCTCATTCATTTAACCACAATATCATCGACGTCATACCGAGAATATGACGCCACTGGAATTCAACTCTGTTTACCGATGTTTGAAAAATGCAAATTCCATTAAAAGTGGAACAGTGACATAGATCATGGAATGCCGTTCCTGAATCTATCATTTGAGCCTCTGCGCTGGTAGATTTCAAAGTCTGAGTAGATCGTGCGCTCCTTCCTCTGCACGAACTCACATGATTCACTGCCCATTGCCAAACATGAGTGCCAATTAGACAGTTTACAACAGGTCTGCTCAAGGAATACGCTCCATTTTTTCACCCATGCACGTGTTTTATCAAAGTGATGGAGTCGATAAACGCGGATGATCCGCCGGGATAGTTTGTAGATTTACAAATAGTTTCCACTGTACAACATGATTTCAGACGTAAATTCACTAGTTTCACCAATCTGCGTCTTGCTCGAGAATAATGGTCCAAGCCGGTTAACGAAGTAGTCCACTTGGATGCGATGTATTTAAACTTTTCTAAGACATTCAACAGGGAGAATTACTTTGTTCTCCTCCAAAAGCTTGCTGTCTATGGTATCAACATTTCCCTGCTCATCAGGTTGGAAGATTACCTACAAGACACTTACTCCGAAACCCTGTGCTCCTCCAATGGCTACCTCAAGGATCCGTCATAGGTCCTCTACTGTTTTTAGTCCACATCAATGACCACTCATCAACGATTATATCCCTGACGTTAATGTGTTGATGGTGCTAAGATATGTAGAGCAACTCGCTCAAAATCCGACTATGTATTTCTCCGAAATGATCTGGACCGGATTTACTGATAGGCAGGAATGAGCCAGCTACCACTGAGTCCCGCAAATTGTCACCTACTGACGGTGCGCGGCAGCTTCATCAACACATATCTCTTATAGCAACATGTTCTGTGATAAGTTACCAGTGAAAGAGACTTATGTAGCATCGTAGAAGAAAGTCCTGTTGGTTCGATTCAGTGTTCGGAAGCAGAAAATGTGGTAAACTTGAAATTTAGTCTTTTGAGGCGAAACATGGGTACCTTTAGTCGAAGGCTAGTGTCATTGCTGATTAACTCGTACATTCGTCCCCACGTTGAATACGCCGTTTAAGCCTAGCGTCCATGGCTAAAAGCAAACACCCGTCATTTGGAGCATTCTAACACAGAGCCACAAACGCAACACGTGGAATATCTGGTCTTAGCTACGAACTGTGTCTTCGTTTACTGGATCTGTTCTCTTCAGAATACCGATGGCTTCGTGGAGATCGCATTCTAATCTCCCGCTTGTTAAATGTGTGCGATCACCCATGTAAATCACTGCTGACCATAGCCCCTAACAAATGGTGCAGAGGCCACTACTTGAAACTAGTATCACCTTGATGGTTAAAAGTTCTTTTCCTCTGTTTGAACCTGTTCCCACTGGAATGCACTGCAAACACATATGGTAAACTTACCAAACATCGCGACATTCGAGAGATTGCGAGACTTTCATCTTAGATCTAAACGCTGCACAATAATACGATAAATTGCCATTTTGTTACTACTAATGATTCACTATCCAGATATGAACAGCTGGATTTTAAGTTCATTTTGTGTTTTCCATCCTATGGGCCTTGTAAAGTTATGTTTTTTATCACATCGTATAATATTGAACCAGTGAACTAGATGACACAGTTTATACACGTATCCCAATTGATATCACCCCTTATGGATTTGCAGTTTTTAATGCATATACCTCGGTGTGTCCAGCGATGTGAACTTACCTTTTGCTAGAACCTATCTATAGTTACTATTTTATTCATAGTGTGCTAAGCAGTTCGGCTTGCGTATCGATTTTACGCGAACAGTTGTGGAATTACTTGAATTTCTGACTGGTCGTAGACGTGATGAATTCCAACCGATACCATTCATAAAAATCTGTCCACTGCTTCGTGGTACCTCAACTGGTCCACGCAAATGACGCGTTGCTAACATCTTATAAATCGCGCGGTGGTCCGGCAATGTTTACACTTCTGAATACTTGTTATTCGTATGGCTTCCAAATGGTTCTCGCCGCGATCCGTAGTAGAGTTCCTCTGTGCAGTTGGTGACGCCGGGTACGATTTCCATCGTATTCTTCTTGAATTGCGCATCCCGATTAGATCATAGCTTATAGCTTTTGTTTGGTATTTCCTGTGTTAATTGTGTAATATTCTTTCATAACGTCTCATCTTGACGTTAAGCTTCGCGACCCCGCTTTTAATTCTGTTACGATTCCCATCAAGCTATTTAAAGCAGTGACTTACATTTTGGCTTATACCGTTAGATTCTGAGTTCGCTGGCGTTAGGATCACCTCCGGTTCATCGTTGTGTAGTCAGCTACACGCTTACCTGCCCATTAATGTAACTTTGTAACTCAGGAATCGCTTACTGCATCAGCAGTACGACACTCAAGCAGGCCTTCATAAACAGAATCACGCCCACTGAATAGACACGTATATAGCAGCTGTTACAATGCCTACAACTACATGAAAATAGGCGCTCTACATAGTTAAACGAAATGCGTCAGATGCTTGATACATCCTCCTTGGAGTGATCACTGCTGCGAGAATTCTGATTACATCAGTTATGAAAAACAGTGCAAGGTGTGCGTAGCGTGATCCAACTACAATCGCCTAGTGATGCAGCTCAGGTAGCCGGCGCAGTAGTAGATCGGTTTTACCCTCAGCTCAATTGCATCGCTCCCCCTTGGCACAAATACTATGTATTCATAAGGCTGTACCGCATTCCTGCACCGCAGATTGCGCGCCATCTGCCGCAGCATCACAAGAGTAACCAACTGTGTTAGCGGAGGTAGCAGCTCTAGGCCGCAACTTTAGTAACAAACATTATAATACTAACGCAGGCCTCTGACGTAGCAAATCACCTAGCAGAAACCGAGTTGCAGAGAGTAATCAGTACTACCGGCACCATAGACCCTTCGGTGCACAGACCACATGTCGTACCACACCCTGCATTTTTCACTCTACTCAGCAAGGAAACGTTCGGGCCGAGAGATAAAGGTGACTAAAGTCACTGGCCCATCCGAAAGCAGTCGCCTACTCTTTGTTTAGGACTGCAAAGATAGAACCGCTTTCCAGTTTGACACCTGGACTGAAGTACGCGCGGTTTCTCTCGTACCTTGGGGAACAATTCAGCCGGCCACCCCCAGCCTTCATGCAGCCAAAGGCACACTCATCCCTACTTATCGTCAATGCTCCTTAAACATCAACGTAGATTTACGTAGAACATCTCTTTGGGTGTTTATTCTTGCTACCTTTCCTTCTGCCCTCCTCGGTATAGATTTCCTTTGACATTTCGACCACTTGGCCGATGCGAAACGAAGGAGCATAGTCGACCCCGCAACGACGGTCAGCGCTACTGACACAAATGCCGTTATCTCAGCTATCACTCAAGTCTAGATTGTCCCATAGACATCTCTTGACCCGAATTAGTTGGATTATTTGGGAGCATTTGTGGCGTTACATGAAAAGTAGGTTACATGGTTTCCTGGGACTTGTTTTGACAATATTGCTTTAATGATACCAGACGTCATGGGGTTGCAGCTGTTAGCACAACAGATTAATGACTTATTTGAGTTTCAATATGTATACATGAAAGCTAGAAAAGGGTATGGGCAGAGAAGAAGCGATTAACGAAGTTATATCATCGTTGTTAAATCAAATGGTTTATTATGTCTCACATGAGGATTGTAAGTGAAATCAGTTTCTCGGTTTGAAAGCTAGTACGTGCAAGAGAAAGGCAAATAACTTTACATTTTCCCTCAACATCTCAACTGCATCTCGTGCTACAGAAAACTAAAAACTCACTTCATCTCGGTGATCACACTGTATCTTCATTCTGGCGGGCCTTTAAATTCAGCCGTTGCTGTTTTGATTGCAATATTATTCTACGCTACACACTGCGGATACTTTTCCCACCTGTTTCTACACCATAGTTTCTATCTGGTTAAGTGAATCAACCTGTTGTAATGCTGCTGCTTCTCCTCTCTTTGCTCTCTGCCACTGAAAACTGTTGTACTGCTGTTTTGCTGCCCTGTGGGACTGCGACTGTCTGACTGCACTGTCACGCGCCCAGCCAACAGAAGGAATACAAAAGGCCAGAACTAGGTAGACAGAGAGAGTATCTCTCTACGTACACGACACCTTAACTCTATATATTGGTAACCAAAACAAGCTAGTTAGGCGATCAAGGTCACTCAGTGTTCTGCTTCTGGTTTTCAGCCAGTGTGAGTGAGTTCCGCTTCACAGGGTTATCATATTGACCGAATAGTAAGATTCCTTTGACGTGGGCTGGTATTTGCTGGTCCATCAATTTTCACTCGATTCCCAAAATCAGCTCCGCTGACGTCTCTATTACGACCTAAGGTAAGCAATGCTGATACACTCTGTTGACCATTTGATTTCACTCCGCGAAGATGTAGGAAATTCACCTCTAATCAAATATGGCCACAAAAGCATATATAATTGCAAAAGAATTTGCCCGCAAAATTTTGGGGGTAAATAAGAAGCACCGTGACGGTTGGCAAGCTGGAGTCAGACGATGCCCTACCAACAATTCACAAATTCCGCTTATCCTGTCCAGTACTTTCCGAGCGCTTCTCGGAAAAGCTGATGATTTGGGGCAACCTTTACCAACGATCAGAATGTTCGAATGCAGGTATAGTGATGCTACGAAAAAGTTGGTTACATCTCGACATTGAAGATGGTGTCGTGAAACTCAGTGGCTATCCACATATCAGATCCGACCGCCCAGGAAAGCTTCACCATAGCGTAGGAGATGTTATCACCTAGATTAGCGAAGTACGGTATACACCGGTTTCACAGCTGTCCACCTACTCAACGGCTTTAATAAGTTACCACCTACTGGATTTTAAACCGATGTTCCTTAGTGGTCTATTATCTGTTGTAGTTAGGAAGGTTTAGATAACGCCAAACGCAGCACTGTCAGCGAGAAAAATGTCTACAGATCACCTTGCCTCGGAAGTAAAACTGAAGATTGACTACTCTCTCTACATCATTGCTGGTGACTTCCATAGAAGTGATATAGACTTCATTCAAGTCCTTGGTAGCATTCCCCACCAGATTTGACGCACATATAAATTCAGCTTTTACCAACAAATATTAACCTGTTTTCCACACAAAGACGCGCTCCGCTTGACAACTCGGACATGCATTGTGAAAAAGCGCCCAAAAATTTACCAGTTAGGTTGCAATGACAATAAGGTCATTCAGAACTGTTCGGCGGCAAAACTGTTCAGTATAAAATATTGCACATCAACCCTCGATCCAACCGACTTCTCAGTCTACGCCAATGAAGATCTGTCATCTCAACGCGCACATCTCACAGACTATATCTAGTTTTGTCTCAATCTTTAGTGCCCCCTTGAGACCATTCATCTCAGAATTGATAGATTTTCAACCTACTGCACACGCAAATGCGCAGCAAAATAGAACAGGCTTACTAATGCAAAATAACAACCCGTCTCAAATATCTATCTATGAAAATAAAAGCTAAAATGATTAAATAGGCTATA
Organism: Dicrocoelium dendriticum; assembly: GCA_944474145.2. Taxonomy (NCBI): domain Eukaryota; kingdom Metazoa; phylum Platyhelminthes; class Trematoda; order Plagiorchiida; family Dicrocoeliidae; genus Dicrocoelium; species Dicrocoelium dendriticum. The sequence continues at coordinate 266,920,655 of OX104063.1, read as the reverse complement.
TATTGAGGCCGTTTTAGGAAACTGCAGTAGCCGTGACCTTGTGGAGGCTCATAAAGCAGCCCACCGCAAAAGAGTCTAGGTACCGTGGATGTGGGCAAGCTCAAGGCTGATTTCAGCTCATCAGCGGCAAACACTTTCTCCCTACCTGCTTTTCCCATCAGTGACCCTCGCAGCTTATTTGACCAAATCAGTGTTTACCAGGAACTCACAGCACTGATGACAAACAAGCCTAGTGGCCCCGATTCCTTGTCCCCAGTCGTTTGAAAGTCTGTGCTAATGCATTACAGTTACCACTGACAGTGATTTCTAATTAATGCTTAACGACTGGCACAATCCCCGGCATGTGGAAAGGAGCCAGAATAACATCTGTGTTGAAGAAGAGATCACAAAAGTATCGGCCAATAGCATGTACCTCCGTGATGCTGAAGGTCCTTGAAAAACTAGTAGTTCCCCGAATCTTTACAAGCAAACATAAGACTGATAGTAAACAGTTTGGGCACTCTACTTTGGATACCGTTTCCCACTTTGTGCATTCCATCGTATTTACTTTGTATAAAAATTGCAAAGTTGCTGGGCTCCTGTTCCTTGATTATACTAATACATTTGGGAGCCTTATCAGATCATACTACTCAAACATTTTTTGCGAAACGGAGTCCCCCCACACAAACATAATATAATACATGAATATTTTACGAATCGCACACACTTCACGCACTTATGCGGCAGATGATCAATCCCAGCAAACTCTGGGGGATTACAAGTATCTATTATATCCCCCTTTCTGTTTTACCTCTCTGTTGTCTCCGCCTATACCAACCAGTTTTATCGAGTGTAAATAGGCTGAGGTGCTCCTAGAGTGTACAACACCAGTAATTGAGGAATCTTCGGAAATCCAACGAGGATTAGGCGAACTCTTGATTTGGCCAAGCACACGTTCCTACCCCCTAACTTTTCTACGCGTTGTGATATATTTTTTCTTTTCCCCGCTAAGACAGACTAAGCCCTTCTTTTAACGCCTCTCCTTCTTTAGTAGTGAGTGGGCAATGCATTCCGCGCTCATATTCCCTAAAGTATCTCAGTGCTTTCTTGTTCTGTGATTTATCCTGATCGACGCAAATACTTGAAACTTTTCAACAAGTCATAAGACTATCCTGTTAACTCTATTAGGTTCAAAATGCTCTCTGTACGGCGTGATCTAATGATAAGGGCTGTAACCGCATGTATTCTCCCCAGTCGCAGTACTTCTCCCCTGTCATTTTCTCCGGACTACTACAAAAGGATTATGCTCTTCTTGTGAGATCGCTAAAAGTCATTTCCTGTTTCTCTGGACTAAGCAGAGAAATCCACGTTGATTTTGTGGTCAGTAAGCATTTTGGCACATGTCTTAACTTCTCATCCAAGATTCTAAACAACCCCTCTCACACCCTACGCGCTGTTTTAGCTAGTTCGGAATCCATTTCTTCAACGCGGTCAAAATTTAGAGTTTCCTTTTCCCGTACCTCTTCGCATCACAACTCCATGTTGCCTTATCTGTCTCGCGTATTAGTCAACCCAAGAATGATGATGTCACAATTACGAGAAAGTTTGCTTGCCAGAAAAGGAACGTTTGTTGTTCGTGTCAATTCACATCAATTTCCCACAGATTTTATGTTGCAGTATGTCCGCAGTGTTAATGTAAATTGCTGCAAATACTCTCCCACGGTTGTATAAAGCGTCTTGACTTGATTTGACTTGAGAACCATCTCAGCCAAAGTGTTAATAACCGCGAATGTATGTGGCTGCATTCCCAGTGGTTAAGTTCAAGGCAATTCCTCTAAACCAAACCACAAATAACCCGTAGTTCGAACCAACGAGATTTGGCCGAGTACTTATCGGTTTGGTGCTTAGTTCCACTATGAAAAGGAGGTCCAGTAAATGCATATCTGTCGTTTGGGATAAAACCAGACTATTCCAATCAAGCGGTTGGAGCACAGGTACAAAAGTAATTTTTGGGTGAAGTGATTTCATATGTCAATACGTGGAATCGGTCTCGTAAAACGTCATGAAAATTCCACAAACAGATCGATGGTATCCCCATGTTTTCTGAATTTCGTATTTCCCGAGAAAACCATACTCCATTTTTGTTCAGCTGGAGCACACGCATAAAAGTCATAATGTTTTTCACGTGGCTACTCTCTCAATTCTCGCAGTAGCATGTTATCATCCATCGTTGGACATCACGCACACTTGTTGGATAGCGGTATTCCAAGCAAAAATGTGCCCATTGCTAGGGACATTAAGAGTATCTTGAGTCTATGCACCGTTACGATTCACGCCCCACCTCCTATCTTTCATAAAAGTACAAACCTTGCTTGTATTTTTGTTGAATTCTCAGATTCCATTCTACAGACTAACAGGTGATTATAAACGATAGCCTACCATAATCAATACAACACCTGTGTCCTGCTTTGATAGATGCTAGCTCAAGCCAACAAATGACCCATTGCGTCAACGACCCAAGAGCTTCAAGCTTCATTCAAATCAAGTACTTCATGCCAAGCCACAGTAAAGCTGCCATATTGTCGCTTCATCCAAGTGAAGATGAACGCCATCAACTGCTTTCTGCTTTCCGTTGAAAGTTACAGCCAACCCAGTTAGAGCGATTTGATTCGAGTGCTTAATGTTTTCAAGGTCTAAAGACGGGGTTCGTCAGAGTTAACACGTTTACCCAGTATCAAGTAAAGTCAAGTAAATATACATTTTTTGTACCTGAGTGAGTACACTTTCAGCAGTTTACAGCATTTTTAAACAACATCATAAAGCTGCAACCGTTTACGACAGGAAAAAATAGCCTTAGTAGTTCTTGTGTTAGTCGAATAAACAGTTCCGAACCTGAATTCTGTGGACTGTAGGGTGTCGAAGCTCAGCTTAGAGGTGCTGACGAAGATTACTTAAATGGCACAACACCTTCTGACAACCCCACAATGTGCGCAGTATGTTAATGTCCATTAACAAAACTCGTCGAAGGACAGTTTTGCTGACCGGATAACTAGTCCAACAGTAGTAAATGTCAAAGTCGCATCGAAAACTGAGAGATCCGCAGTAGATAAAGCAGGAACGAGGTTCTAGGGAAAAGGCAACCGCCGATATAAAGACTCCGCCCTACCCTGAAACACACAGGCAGTGTGAGTCGCCTTTAGTGGATGGAAGACCCATTAATGACGTAATCTCGAGGAACTTGAATCACTGTCCATGGCTTAGTGCAGGGATCAAAGACCGATAGAAGGATAATGGATCCGAGAAAAAGGAATATTTCCACTCGTTTGTGCACCATCTTGCACGTGAGATTGGCAACACGGTGTAAGCATTTACACGACCAGTTTCGTTTAGTACTTCAAACTGCACGAGAAAAAAAGGCTGGTTCGCAGAACTCGTCCAGTAGGGATTACGCTAGGATGGTTGTCGATTTGGAGGCTCTTTTTTATGGATTTGAAAGCCGACATTTTTCGTGCCAAACAGCAGGAATTCTGTCAGCAATTCAACTCGCACTTTTGGTAACCAGCCATAGCAGTCAGTTAACTAGCACCTGTGTTGGACCATCTGGTGCAACTGGAAGTTGGGAAATAACCTTGCGTTTCCTACCTTACAACGCGAACTATATGAAATTAGCGAAATACACCAGTGCTCACCTGTTCTCATCGTATTAGGCATGATGACAATCTTACGCAAGTGCAATTAGTGAAATTAGATTTACAAAAAGGCGGCTAGCCGAACAATTTCCACAGGGTGCCAGCTGGATGATCCGGGTTAATCCTGTTCCAGCGAATGATCCGGCAGCCGTGCGGTAGTGTGGTGTCTATAAATCCTTCACATCTTTCGTTGTAATTTCCTATTCTAATTTCCGTCAATTATTGTACGTAGTTTAACACACACATCCAGATAAACGCTTCTCGAATTTCATTCCCTTCTGGCTTCGGTGACGCTGTGTCGCTGTGGATTGTTGTGCATGCTTCGCATCCGTCGTCGGATCTCCGTATAAGGATATGTTCGATTTCTGCTTTCGGACCAACAGACTGGATTGCTGCTTTTCCCAATTGTTTCCTGACTGTGATTAGTCGCACTAGGGTCCTATTCGCCGTAAACTTATAGCGATTATTATCGCCCTGTCAGACGCTATCGTTGGTAACCCTGTCGATTTAATCGTCTTTATTGCTCTTTTTGTTCTTTTTATTGATAATGTCTAACTAGGCTACCCCACGTGAAAATTCCATTGGTTTTTCGTTACCCACCTATGATGTTTCAAACCCTCATGTTTGGTTTATTCAGGTGGAGCCCATATTTCCAATTCCTAAGATAACTTCGCAACCATCTATATTTTCCTACCTCACCGCTGATCTTCCGTCTCAGATAGCCTCGGAGGTGATTGACATTCTTGATCCGATGCCGAATGATTCGCCGTATGACAAACTTAAATCAGCCATCCTAAAGCGCACTACGGCTTCTGGTGAAGCACGGTTACACATGCTACTTTAAGGCATGGAGCTTGGAGACCACAGTCCACCTCAGCTCCTCTGGAGCATGCGGTCACTTGTGGGTTCCTCGACCTTGGACAATTCCATAATCCGACAACTCCGGACTAAATGCCTTCAGGCAAACACTACAGCGATATTAGCAGTCCCCCATGATGAACTCCCAGTTGACAAACTAGCCAATGTGGCCGCAATGTCCATGTATGGTTCTTCAGATCTGCTGTGAATAATGTAACTGATCTGAGCACCACTATTCCATCTGGAACTACCGCACTTGATGCTATTAGTAAAAGGCTGTCTCAGTTAGAACTTGCAGTGCCTCACATGAGTCGTGAGCGACCTGCTAGCCCTAGATTCGTCTCAAGAAGTAAACGCCGTAGTCAGTGCTACACCAAGTGATCACGATCATATTGCTACTTCAACCGCTGTTTCGGTGATGCTGCTCGAAATTGTCGTCCAGATTGTAAATACTCGAAGACGTATTTGTATTCTCGGCAGGGAAACGACAACGCAGGCCAGTAACGGCGACGGCTGCTGCTGGCCAAACCATTAGTCGCCTTTACTTGGTTTTCGAATCCACCACCAAACTTCACTTTTTGGTTCATACTGGTACAGGGGTAAGCATTATACCTCGATCCTTGGAAAAGGCGCTCTGCGACCAGCCGGAATTACATTACAGGCAGCTAACCAAACCAAGATTGCGACCTATTGCCAGAGACTGCTGACACTTACTCTTGGTTTACGACGCAATTTCACCTTCATCTTCCTAATTGCTGATGTACAGAAACCCATCATTGGTAGTGACTTTCTCAACAAATTCGGCCTGGTCGTAGACCTGCGATGTGGCAAGCTATGAGATGGTACTACGTCATTAACTGTTTCCGGACAGCTCGCTACGGTCAATTCCATTAAGCTTCAAGTACCTCTGCCTAAACAGTCACGCTACTCGTCATTACTACAACATTTTCCCTTCCTGGTTAGAGCAGATGACGACGGTCAGATCAATTCACTCACTCAGACGACCCAAGCACGTCCTACACGGCCTATTCAAACGTGACCGCATGACGCACAGGCCCATCACGCGTAAGTCGCTCAACGTGTACCTCCGACCACAAGCGGACAAGACGGCGAAGCACACCTACCACGCACGACACCAAACTAGCCTGTGAACCGGGCCGTGCTACTTCGCTGCCGCCGACCATGACCAATGTAACAAGGAGAGAAGTTACAAGACAGACAGTGGAATCGGGCCAGCATTGCGCGTTGTGTTCCGTTAACCATAGTCCGATTACTGAGGCTAACGAGCACAACAATCTGTCCGAGTCTGTTTCGTTCTGTCTTAATTGCACAACGGTTCCCATAGTAAAATGCGTAATTGCTTTGTCGAAAGATTACGACCGTCGGATTGCAGAAGTAGCATTACGTCTAAATGAATGAATTATTTCCTTAGAGGCTATTATAGCAAGGTTTGTATCTCCACCATCTCCCGTACTCACCGCCACTAAACCGAAGAAAAGAGCCAGACGTTCTCGCGAAATCACAGCGGCGAATATCTTGGGAACCCCGAACCAATCAGGCAACACGTACGAACAAAATATCCTCAGTTCCTCAACCATTCCGCCCTTACCCAAAGCCTCAGTAAGAACCAGACTTCCGACTGACCAACAAAGTCTGAGTATCTCTAAAGGCCAATCAACTTACGCAGCGACTATTGCTAGAGACACTGTAAACAAGACTTTAAGCACAATGTCTGCGACATGTGTAAAAGACCAAGCACGAAATTCAGAGACTTGTTTTAGTCCATCCAGCAAGACGTCTCCCACATTATCGAACACCAGGAGGAACTACGGTGCTCTAACACTCATATGCACCAACGTTCCTGAATCCAAAGCAAATTCTCTGAGAGGTAAGCAACAGGACGATCTGAACCAGTGGAATCTCATTTGCGATCGCATAGGTGCTAGGGTCAAGCCGACTAACATCACGCGTGTGACGAGACATGCAAACTCCGCTCACTATGGTGAGCCCAGAATTCTGCGGATAACACTGGCATCCACTGACGATGTAGAGGCGGTGCTCTTATCGGCATATCACCTCCGAGGTGAAGGCGGTAAGATCCGCATCTTTCCGGATGTTCCATGGAGCGAACGTCAGCGAGAAAAAAACAATTTAGACGATCGCAACACGGCCAGCTGGCGAAAAACCATTTTAGTTCATGGTGTGCCCGAGCTACCAACAGCTAGGGACGAGGAGGCTCGTGCTCACGATCTGGAAGAATGGCGGTACATCCGTGAAACTCTATCTGCAGGTGACGTCTTCCTTCAGTCGATTTCTAGACTGCCCGTTTCACCTCATTACAAAGGTAATGGTCCAAGGCTACTGAAACTTGTGGTTCAGTCCCAGCAGATGGCGGCGAACTTAATGCGTAACTGGCATAAAATGCACAATGCACTGCCATCGGAACTACGATTTAAGGTACCATTTATTGAATCGAAGCCACCGGAGGATGTGACACCATCTGTGGCTCAATGTGATAAAATAAACGGAGCCGAAGACACTGCAGCAAGATTATCAACCACTGAAAACGACGCTATTGAAGAGCGTTCTGCGTGTGCAGGAACGACATTAGGTCAGCTGCAGGCCCGTGCAAAGTGTTCATCGATAAACTGCGCAAAAAACGATCAGGTGCCGGCCTTTCATCGGCCGGCTTAAATCCAACTTCGTGTTATCCTCCACATGCCCTTTTGGTGCTCAAGCAGCTGTCCTGTATGTACACTAAGGCCCAAAGTCTACTTAACAAAATACCCAAACTGCGACTACGTCAAAGGTCCAAATCCTGTGACCTCGTCGCTATAACGGAGACGTGGTTGCGCCCGGATATCACAGACACGGAGGTCGAGCTACCAGGCATGTCCGTCGTTCGGCACGATCGATGCAGTAAAGGGGGCGGGGTGGCTCTGTACTACCGCAGTGACCTCCAATGTGAGCCCATAGAAGACGTGTACAGTAACGTACAGGATACTCTTTGGTGTCGGCTGCGTTTAACAGGCAACGACGTCTATCTGGTGGCGGTCGTTTATCGACCTCCATCCTCTACACCCGAGATGGACTTCAACCTCGCGTCTGCGCTGAGGCTTGTAATCAGCGGGAGATACAGCCATATTCTTATCGCTGGTGACTTCAATATCCACGCTCTGGATGCCCAAGCAACACCTACGGAACAGTTCAAAGCGGATCTACAAGACCTTGTCTCCAGTTTTCCGCTTTATGGCCATATCGACAATCCCACCAGATTCAGAGCAGCAGAAAGGCCGTCCATCCTGGATCGCATATTTACCAACGAAGAACTCATGGTCGAGAAAGTAATCATCGACGCTCCTTTGGGTTGCAGCGATCATGCAGTTTTACTCTTCGATTATATATGCTACGCAGAATACCCTGCGGATATTATACGGGAAAGCCGAGTTATCATACGGTACGATGAGCTGGCTCGACTTGCAGAGACAGCCAACTGGAACTTTCTGACAGACGAAGTACCGACAATCGCATGGCCACATTTCGTCAACCAATTTACCACTCTCGTGGAAGAGGTATCCGAAACTAAGGTTGTCCACTCGAAGAAGACTGTTTCATTTGTGCGAAGTAGGACACGGAAATGTGTGGCAGTGAGGAACTCGGCCTGGCGTATCTATAAGGAACATCCGAGCACGGAGAGCTGGACGACCTTTGCAAATCAACATAATCATTGCACTCAACTTGTTCGTGAGGATAAACTGACATACCAGCAGCATCTGACGGAGCGCATGGTTTCGAATCATAAGCTGCTCTACCAACATGTAAACAACCTGCGCAAGGTGAAACGGGGAATCCCTCCTCTTCAAACGCCAGATGGCATGACGCTGACTACGGAGGATGCGGCGAACGCCTTGCGGCTGCAATATGCTTCGAACTTTCAATGCATTCCTTGGTCATCTGTTCCTTTGTCAGCAGCTGTTATACAATCAAAACTTACGCACATAACTTTCACGGCGGGGATGGTATTAAAGTTGTTGTGTGTGCGTAAGCACAGCTCTCCTGGAATCGACAACATTCACCCTAAGTCCCTTGCGGTAATGGGAGAAAGTTTAGCAGAGCCTCTGGCACGATTCTTCCAACGGTGCTTCGACCAGATGTATGTACCCGAGATGTGGGAATGTGGGATCATAACCCCAATTCACAAGGGCGGTAGCCGTTCTGATCCAGCCAACTACCGTCCTGTAACCCTTCTCCCGGTCCTGTCGAAGGTTATGGAAGCTATTGTTGCTGACGTATTAACAGCCTATCTAGAAGAGTCTGCCTTCCTTGCGCATGAACAGCATGGTTTTCGACGGAATCGATCGTGCACCACAAATCTGATGCTAGCTAGATCGAGTTGGACCAAATTAATTGACAGCGGTGCAGGAGTGGACATATACCCATTTATTTATTTATAGGCAAGCCATGTTTATGTACCAAGACATTCAGCTCTGATTGTTCAAAAAGCTGTAGATTGACCTCGTCAGCTTTGGAGTTTTCACAGATGTCAGAATCAGGGGAATTTGACAATACGGAATTACTACTCATCGTCAGTGACCTGTTTACTGGAGACACTGGAATGAGTAGGGTGCAATCATAAAGTACAGGTCGAATAGCTTTTGGAAGATCGGGGTAATGATTTTTGTCTTGGCTTCGGTTGGAGATTCCAATGGCACTAAATAGGCAGAAGTAGCAGTCTGTCGTGTGATAATTCGGCTATCCCCACACCATGGGGATTGCAAAGGGCCTCTTGGCTTTTCCGTAGAGTCGCTAAGTCAGATGAAGATCGCACGACAGACAAACTATATGGGGCGCCAACTTCTTTTTCTGCTCTCCCAGTTTCATCCCGAACGATGTGTGGTAGGCATATTTCAGAAGTGAAGGAATGGGTCTGCACTGCAAATTTGTAGTAAACTGTCCGTAGATGTAACAAGAATTATTTAGGTTATTGACATAGTAGCGTCCTTCAGCCATGGTTAAGATATCAATTAAGGAAACACAGCTCTCAATCGACTTTCAGTGTCAGGTGGACACTCTAGCCAAGAGGACTTTATTGAACGACTTTGAACGAACGTGCGTTCTAATGGCTCATCTGTGAACACGTTGTTTTTCCGACATTCCAAGTTGCATTTTGTCACACAAACGTGTGTTCACACTCATTTGACCCGGATTCATCAATTATTTATTGCAAGCCATCTTTTGCACCTAGCTTGTGTGGATCGCCTTTTTTCTCCACATTGCAATTTACGCGCTATTCCCGCAAAAAAACACAATCCAGGATTTTTCCGAATCACGAACTACACAGAAATATTCGTGATTTCAAACGAAAGCTAACCACACTTTTCATCTGACGAATCAGCAGCCACAGCTGTGAACCGTGTATCAAAGTAGCAATCGTACACCTTGTGTCCGTATCGCTCAGTCACACAATTGCGGTGTGAACGATCTAGTCGCTTAAAGCTGCCCCGCCCGGGCTGCAGGCACCGAACGTGACGATCTTGAAGATGTAGACAGTTCGGCACACACGCGATCTGCAGGAAACCATAAGCGCTAGTGCCTCTATAGGAATACCATCGATCGACGCAATGGGGTGTGGCGACCAATCAAAGCGCATGTTGCCGCATTCAGATCAACAGTAGTTTGTGGCCTTCCTTCACGCAATAAAAATATACGGATTGGAATCTAGTGTAGCAGCTGACAAGTAAAGTTCCATAATAAATGTGCCAAACTCACAGTGAACCAGGTGAAGCTACACACTAGTAAACGATGTTCACTGTGGTTCTGTTCAGTACGTATAGTCATCCCAGTGATAAACATTGTACATGGACTGACGCAGAAGTTAGAAAAACTAGTTGCATTGTTTGAACAAATGAGCAGCACCAACGGCGATGCTTTTGTAGAAAGCGTGACAGCGAACCGATCCCAGTCACTCCCGTCAGGCCCCGCATTAAAACTGAGGAAGAAGGCTAGGCTACTTTCTAAAAACGCATCGTCTGGGCATTAAAAGCTAATACCTTCAGTTTCTCGAATATGCTTGAAGCAACCACTGCCAGTCCGATTGCACAGAGAACGGTCAGTCTTTCGTCCACGACCCAAGCGGTTCTGAAAAGCCAGAAGGGATTCCACGTCATTGGTAATTGACACTTGCTTCCTGTCAAACTTGACAGAAAACCCTGATCTTTGGCCACGCCCACTGGACCCATAGAAAATGAATAAGACGAAGCTGTACCCACACAGCCGCCATCGACGGTAGGCAGACCAGATGGTTGTCAAACTTCATCCCGAGTTGCAGTAGTATACCGACAGTAATCTGCATCAACCTTCAAGAATCAACGTCAAATACCTTATAAGGAAAACAACTTGAGGAAGTGAACCAGCAGACCTACATACGTGACATTATAGGTGTCGTAGCTCAGCCAGCCAAACTGACACGCCTTACCCGTCGGCCAAACTCACGGCACTACGGTGAACAAAGCTTTTCTTCGTGTTTCGTTGACTTTCGCTAATGAGTCAGAAGCTGTCCTCTTATCGACATCTCACCTCCGGAATGGGTCTTATTCCATCCGCCTATTCCTGGATGCTCCGTGGAGCGAGCGCAGATAGGCGAAGCACTACTTGGACGAAAACCGGAAGGAATCCACAACAAGGACTATCCTTGCACATGACGTTCGAGAGACTGGATGTCATAATGAGCGCGAAGTGACCATTCACGATCAGGAACAGTGGTGATCCATTCGCAAAAGCCTCTCTCTGGAAAACGTCATGACGTAATCTATCTCCAGGCAGCGCCGATGCCAAACTACAAAGGGTGTGACCCGAGGATTGTGCAAGTAGTACTTCAAGCTAGGCATATGTCAGCAATGGTGCTGTAGTGCTGGTATGCGGGCCGCAACAGCCTTCCTTCCGAGCTCCGGATCAAAGCACTATCTACTAAGCAAACACATGAGAGCAGCCACTTGGTCGCACCACTTCCCGACAAGAGTTCAGATGACCTCAATCAACTTGCAAGCGAAACGGCCAAACACACGACATATATTACATATAAAAAGAGAAGCAGTGAGGAAATGGTAGGATCCATGAATCGGACACAGATGAGTTCGTCATCCCCCCACCCAAAGCGATTAGTTTCAAAGTCAAATTAGGCCTTATGTACCCGGGTAGGGGTACTTTTAGCATGTTACGCTATCACTGTAGATGATGAGGTATATAAAATCACCGTTACATAAAAAATGAAACGCATAAAGATGTTTACACTTATCACTCGAGCAAATAATTTTGCACCATACTGATAGTTTTGTTTGGGTCAGTAAGCCAACGGGACAGGTACGGTAGCAGAGAATTGCGGTAAGATACAATACGTGAAAACAGAATGTTAACTTTGGAGTGGGTAGAGGAAATATATAAGGCTTTTGATAGTTAAAAATGTATTGGATGAAGAGGGTCGTTAATAACTTTGGAGGAAACAGTGGTACAGGCGTGTAGGTGCTTGTTGACAATAAAATCCACATGGGACTCCCTAGACAGTCCACAGCCTCTGAAAATGAGGTTTATACACAGTACAATCAATGTATAGTCCTTTTTACGTGACCCAGAAAAGTTTAAATGGGAACAGTCGAGTCACTGTGGCAGTATGCATGCGGTCACAAATCTAAGAATCAAATCAAGGGGTACCGAAATTACTTTAAGTCGAAGTGCATTAAATGACAACCGTCTAACCATAGAAAAGTTTTCCGAAACCTGGATAGACCAAAAATTAAATACATGACGATTTGGATATGAATTGTTCCCTTATTGTCAATTGAGTAGTGGTGTCTACAACAAATTGTAATTTGTCAGCTCGGAGAAACGAGAATGTTATGTCACGACTTTTCGGGGGGTTCAAATCAGGGATCGGGATAAGGACTAAAGCAGGAGGTCATTTAGAACATTTGAAAACTATAAAGTGTCACAGCGGTTGGAATCACGCATCCCAATACGACATCGTCAGCATAGTTACATTCAATAAAGGTAAATGCTATGGGCAGCTTTTCAATGTATAAGGAAAATAGTGCAGTCAGCACAACATTTTATCAAAAACACCCATCCCCCGATTCATTGTTAAAAACGGAGAAACTTTCCAGCATATACATCCATGCACAAGCTTGCCGAACTGCGGCTATGTCAAACGTCACATGCCTGGGACCTTATATTCGTTACGGGAACCTAGTTGCACTCGGAAATTACTGATGCCGCAATCGCAATAAATGATATGTCCCCTCTCCGAAACAATCGACATAGCAAAAGCGGGGGGTAAGGGAACAATGTTATACTAACACAACGACCTGCAGTTGCGAACCGGTGGCCGACCTTGAGGCAGTGAGCATAACCACACTCTGGTGCATTCTGCGACTAAGACGCAAGGACATTTCCCATTTGGCCCATGTTTATCGTCCCCCAATGTTCGCCTCAGTGCTGGACTCCCGCCTGGCTTTATCCTTGGAAAGGGTCCTACGAGCACGATACAGTCATGTTCTCGTCGCAGGCGAATATAATATTTATGATTTGGAAGTTCCGGCATCCCCCCAACGAGCAGTTTAAGGCCGACCTGCAAGAGTATAGTGCCTGCATTGCGCTCTTCAGCCATGTCAGTTTACCCACCCGATACAGAACTGGAAATAAACGATCTGTGCTTGATTTAGTGCTCACGAACGAAGTACTCATGGTTGAGAAACCTAGGCTGTAGAGCCATCTGGGACTGAACGACCACGTAAACAAAATGTACGACCTCGTGTATTATGCGGAGTATCCATAAGAACACAGTAACTTGTTTCGAACAATCACTCACTACCACCTTCTGTCAGAACTTGTGGGACATGACATCTGGGAGTTTCCGGACGACTGTTCCAATGAGCGTGCTTCGTTGGATTTTACTGGCAAGTTCAATGATCTGATTAAATCTACATCGGTCGACAAGCCTCTTCCTTCTGTAAGAACACAATCATTCATCCGGAGTAGAACCCAAAATCATATAACAATAAGTGACGCTGCGTGGTATGTGTATGCAGCGAACCCTAGTCCTCACAAATGGGGTAACTATCCTGTGCACTGTAATCACTGTACCACATTTATGCACGACGATAACTTAGTGCACCAGCAGAGTAGAACGGAGACCATTTGTGCTAATAAATTGCTTCTGTACAGACATGCGAAAAGCCTCCGGAATGTGGAACGTGGTGTCCCCCCTCCCACTAATATCAGAATATGAAGGTGCTCAAACCGCCGAGGATGCAGGCAACGTTTTACGGCAACCATAGGCCCCAATTTTCCGATGTGCTCCAAGCATTTGTAACATTTCTGCCCCAGTCTCCCAGACGCCAGTCTTTACAAATGTCACGTTTAGTTCAGCGACCATTTTGAGGAAGCTGTTGTCGTTGCGCACCCATAATCTCCCTCGGAGTTGACAACACTCCCCCGAAAGCCCTGCAGGTAGCAACCACGAAGACAGCTGCACCACTAACGAGATATTTTCAGAGATGCCTGGACCAACAGCAGGTCTCTAGCATGTAGCATCAAGGCGTCATTACTCCGATTTTCAAAAGTGGCAGCCGTTCAGAGCCAGCCAACTATCACCCAGTGAGTCTACTCCCGGTGCTCTCAAAGGTGATGAAATCGATCATAGCTTAAGCTGTAATGAGCAACTTCGAAAGGTCTAACATCATAGCGCCAGAGCAACACGGATTCTGTCGGCATCAGTCATATACTAACAACATACTGCGTGACCGAGATGGCCCACAGTGGGGTCGGCATTGATGTTATCTACCTAGACTATTCCAAAGCATTCGATCGCATAGATCACCACATTCTTCTCCAAAAGCTACAGGCATACGGAGTTGAGAACCATGTTCTTGTATGGTTCAGAAACTTTCTATTTCAGCAGTGCCTACAAGTTCGAATTCGAGGTACGTTTTTTGAACAGATTGGTGTGGAATGCGGTGTTCCAAATGGGTTGGTGTTGGGGCAGTGGTTACTTGTTCTGCAGTAACCAGCTTACGAGAGTCCTCAGGTCAAATGTCCTGCTTTATACTGATAACGTCAAGATATGGAGGGAAATCGATAGCAAACAAGATCACGTTATGTTGCAACGAGAATTTGACTGCGCTTTTGAATGGGCAAAGTTAAATCTATTTACGTTTAACACGATCAAGTGCAAAACCGTGCATGTCTCTCACAAGCCCGCGTACGCATGTAAGCTTGGAGACGATATGCTCAACACGGCCTCACAAGTGCGAGATCTTGGGATGGTGATTCAAGACGACCTCAGCTGTTCTGTGCAATCCTTGAAGGCGTCCAAAACTGCTAACCAACATGTTGGTCTGTTACGGAGGGCGTTCGGGCGGTTCGATTCCACCACCTTCCCCCAAAAGCTCAATGCGTATGTGTGGCTCCAAGTAGAGTACGCGATGCAGGCTTAGCAAGTCTGGTTACAGCGCTTCCTAGTTGCACTGGAGACCGCACAGCGACGGGCAACGAAAAATGTATAGCCTTTGTCCCGTCTGCAATACCATAGGCGACTGGAAGCCCTGGGAGTGTGCAGCGGAAGATATCGCCGTCTACGTGATGACCTCATCCTGGCGTTCCAGATTTTAAACCCCCCCTTCACGCTTGCCGCCACAGCCTGAAGCTTAGCTGCAACACAGAATTGAAGGTTCATAAATTGAAACTTGACACCCAATACAGTCGGCTTGAGTGCCGCCGGAATTAATTTCCTTCCCACTTTTGTCCTTTCCGCGCCAACGCTACCCATTAAAAAAATACAAGTCGCCTGTGCTTTATATCATTTACACTAATTGTCTGAGTTCTGTTTATTGAGTGACGACAAGACGCAAACATTGTGCTCACCAACCCCATGAAATCAGGGTAAACGGTTATACCTATGTGCTGACGTGGGTACCATGGTGAGTTCTCAGATTTGTTTTCACTTTTGTGACACATTATTGAACCAACGTTATTCTCACAAACCATCCCATGAGGACTGTCAAGCCTTGGCTTTTTTTGTCCGTATCATACCATTGTTCCATTGTTCCATAGTTCTGTTCATGACCACAGTGAGCCAATGGACCAATCACAGGCGCGCATTGGATGCTTAGAATGCGCTGCTTAGCTGGAAGGAAAAAATGGCTACAAAAACCCCGAGGCGATAGCAACATTCGGTTCGTATTTTCGCACTCAGCTCACTTGGTACTAATAGAAACATCCTACCTCCTTTCTGTTATAAGAAATGATGTTACATAGTGTTATCGATTGCCGTTCGCACTGGTCAGCACTGAGCTCGATTTCATGCCGCGCCGCGTCAGGTTATAAAGCAAGTTCCAGTGGGCGTACACGTGCAATTCCGGTCAGACAAAGCGTGTGGCGTTTGTTCGCTTTTGCGATTCACAATCCAATGTGGGCGCTGTCGGTTTGCGAAAGCAGTGAGGGAAGATATCATTGACTATAGACTTCTTATGTAGCTACCGATATAGTTGGTTTAGGTTATTAAAAGTAGACCTCGCGATATGGTTGGCTGCATCCGGTTTCGGGTTTGCCTGTCACTATGGCCAGCCACAGGACGCCTGCGCCTACAGAGGGACCATGGGTGGCTTGCGCTGCACCACCCACAGCTACAACCACACACCCCATATCCAGTGTCAACCCGAAGGAATAAGACCGGGAGGCATGTGGATGGGAGCCACGTTTCATCAACGCAGCCGGAACACACTCCTTCACAGGCAAACACAAGCACGCTGTATTTGGGGAATCAATCGCACACACAAGGCGATGGCTGGACCGTAGTCCGCTCCACATAAAGTGCATGGAACCACTCTTTGATCCTAACACGGCCACAAGGACCGTGCACCCCGTCCCCACCAGCAACGACCAACTGTCTCCTAGAACCAGTATGGACGAGGTAGTGGGTAATAGACAGGTAGGCACCTTGTCAACATGCACATCAATCGCAGCCACACCGGGGATATCAAGCAACAGCCAATCACTTGAGAGAAAGCTAGTAAAGAAAATAAATCGAGTAAAGCATAAGGAAACGTGACAGAAATCTTAAATTAATGAGCATATGAAATATGTTGTTAACAAAGGATCTGAGATAAGTTGAGGAGGTCAGAAAGTATATTTTACAAAAATGACGCAAACTCGAAAACGTTATCGAAATTAACTACAATTGGCTTGAGCGAGTTGTGCAGGTTTATAGAAGAGCGTACAGGTACACATTTATTTGAGAAAGAAAAGCATTAGGACAAAATTGAAAACACCCAACCTGAAATAAAAAGACTTATCATGCTAGCACGCGGTTAGTAAATCGAATGCAGCGTACCTACAAACCCTGAGCCGGTTCTGCCTACGTTCTTTGCAGGACACGTCATCGCTTCGGTAGTGGTCCCGATTGGTCTCGCTCATGGCTCATTAAGCCTGCCTGAGTCAGGCACTCGCGACCGCATGTGCTACAGCACCAAGCGCTTGATGTCGATGGACAGCAACCCATCGGTGCTTGCCGCTTCCGCACTTGCCGCTTCTTCTCTGCATGCATGAGGGCTTTCTCCTGCACCTCGGCAACTGCCTTCGTGATCAGATCGCGCCAAGCACGCCGCTCAATCGCCTTCGATTCCCATGACCTGCAATCAAGTTTAGAACGTGATAGGCTCACTTTGATCATGTTCTGGTAACGTAACTTTGGTTTCCCCACGTGCCGCTTCCCTATACTCAGCTAATCATATAAGAGTTGCTTCGGTATCCGCGTTGAATCTATACGGACCTCCTCGCGATATACATTCCAAGAAACGTAGTGCACTTGTGGGCACACGATTGTGTCCAAACACAACAAAAATTGAAAATCAGCGGTAAACGTTGGTCTGATAAGAGTACACTAGGGAACGATGGGCAATAAGAAGGCCTGATGGAACCAGAGCAAATGAGCGTACACAGGCAGTTAGAGGATCACAATTGGATACGAAAAGTGAAAAACCCTGAACTACGATACAGTTCCAACCAGTCATGTTCAGTCAAGGTTTGTGTTGTTCTAGATAGCAGGAGATAATTTTACAAAAGCGTTCTCAGATCATCCAAGTTAAGCCCAATTACAGACAGCAAACTGATATACAACAACCTGTTTGGGATCACATGATGCTGTACAAACCAACCTCAGAAATCCACAAAATCCCGACTGCACGTTATGTTGAAATTCTTTTTCTCCCATAACATTGCGTTATGTAGTAAGGTGATAAGATCATTTCATCTATATGGAACAATGGAACAATGGTTTATTACGGGTAAAAGTAAGCATTGCTTAACAAGTCCCGTGGGATGGAAATTATTGCGAAAATCAATTGCATGATAAAGTGAAAAGCGTTGTGGTGGACTCACCACAGACTTAAGTGGAATAGCGGAGATGTTCGCGTATTAAACGTATGAATCCATCAATCCATTGGTTAAGCGTTTGGCAAGACACCGTTTGATTGCGTTTTGTAGCCCCTGGCTAACAAGTCATAAAATGTAATGTAAGTGAGACAATGCATCGCCAACTCGTTCTTTAAATATCGTCAGATTGGCAGTAGAGACGACATAATTAGGGAGGGCGTTCCAAGGCTGGCACACGCGGAGGGAAAAAAATTTCTATGGCATTCAAGCCGGCTATACTGAATTGTCAGTTTCAGAGCGTGACGTCTTAGTTTAGTGTTGTGGTTCAATTCTAGCAGCGGACGGCAAATGTGGTTTGGGTTCTTCAGCATTTGATAAACTATTGTGAGATCCTTTCGCAAAAGCCAAAATCGACTGCTGTAAATTCTTAGAGATTTCAGTCTTATCTGATACGGCAGATGAAAGAGGCCCCTGACATTCTTGGTTGCCCTTCGTTCAGGAGTCTCGAGGGCAACGAGATCCTGTTTCTGCCACGGCTGCCACGCCTGAATAGCATATTCCACTTCAGGTCGCACGTAGGCGTTAAGCATTTGGAGGAAGATTAAGGATTCAAACCGGCCGAAGGCTCTGCGCCATTAAAGATTGATGCACGTGATAATGTTACCGCATTCGTTCCTATGCGCGCACAGCCAGCCAACACAATATGAAGCAAATCCGTCCTGTACCACAACTACAGGTTAGCATCGATTTAACTTTATTACCTCATGATTACGGTACCAAATGTATGGGTATATGCCACAGCATATGGTGTAGAGCTGAAATTAAAGCAACTCGATCAACTTGTTTATCTGAACCTATTTGGGTCAGTTTCCTTTTAAGAACTATTCTCTCAAGTAATTTTAAGCTTGCTGAAGTAAAGGCAATTAGCTGCTAACTGTTTGATCTTTTTAGCACTAGCGTGATACTAACACCTCTTCAATTGATAGCAGTTTCACACAGTATTTTTCAAAGTGTGTACAGGTCTGCCAGGGGTTTGGCTGAAAAAGCCTTGTACCCCTGAAGGACAACGAAATACAGTTTATCCAAAGTACCTGCTTTGCTGGAATATAGTTACAGCATTTTGTTACGTAGTATTTCGTTCGGAACGGAAGGGATTAAATTGCCATACCAGTGTGTTCGTTTGGGAGGTGATTCAAAGACGTATTTGGTTTCGAAGCAACAATAGCTGCGTTTTCACTCATCTGCGTCCACGATTTGATTCAGTATATGACAAATCTCCAGTTAGTTGGTTCAGCATCCGCCAGGCCTACCAATCGCTATTATTTTCTAACATGCTCCAGATGTCTACTTGGTTAAGATAGCGACGCTCCTCCTTAATGAGAATAAAAAGCGATTCCACTGAAGTGTGATGTTTTAACAGTTTTCTCCACTGAGACGTTTGAAGTATATCGACAACGTGCAAGCATGAATAAAAATAACCTAGTACCGACAATAGGTGTCAAAACAGCAGCTCAGATAGACTGCACATAGATACATCTGCCTCAAAAAAACGTACACTTTGCATCAAATCACTTCCCATAATACAGCTAACTTTTAAGGTAAATGTTCGCCACATCTGTGCCTGTGTTCTTTACGACGAATGGCCTCCATATGATTAGCGTTGAGAAAGACAACGCCAGATGAGTAGACCATCGAGACCTCAGAGCTTCCAAGGAGACGACCGACTCCAGCAAAGGAGACTAATGAGTGTGACCAGAAAATGGCAGATCAGTTCAATCGTAAGCACGGTACTCGCATGAGATATTTTCATCCCGGTGACCCAGTCTTTGTGTACCAATACAGGGATACACATAAATGTTGGATTCCAGGAATTGTCAAAGCAAAAAGGGAATGTCCTGTATAAAGTGGAATGTCAAAACCGATTGACTACACGTCTTATGAATCATATCAAGCGTCCTTATACACCCGAACAGCATAAACAAAACGACACTACAGAGATTCCCTTACACGTTCTATTAGATACATTTGCTTTGCCTAAGCCAACGGAACCACAACCAGAGCAACGAGTTGGTGTGAACACAGTCGTGAAACATGAACAAAGCAATTACACACGTACACGCCCCCCAATTCGGCGACTCAGTGTAATTCCGAGCAAAAAGCTGATGTGTAATACTTTGCTTTTATCCGAGGAGGGTGTTAGAGAGATCACGGATGTCAACCACACAGAGAGAACGTGAAAATCGATCAATTTTCAGAGCGTGTGTTTGCATGTTAGCTTGGAACTTTCAGCCAACCACATGGCATGGGAGCATCGATTGGTTTCGAACAAATGTGTAGTCAACGACTTTTCCGACAGTTGGTTGTAACGGCTGTTGTGCGAAGAAAGTTTTTCACTCTGTCAATTCCCTCTGCTTACTACTAAGCGGGAGTTATAACAAGAAAATTGGTGCTAAAATTCTTGTAATCTTCACTGAAACTAAAGTCAATATAATCTGGGTGAGCAGGGACAGATGCAGTAAACTGATCGCAAAATTCTCCCGCTTGGATGGTGGCACAGCTGCTGGGATCGTAGATGTTAACCGATGGAACTTAATGAGATCACTGTAAACATGTTGGCTTGTATTCCATTTCCAGACAACTAATGCTTGATGAGCAGAAACAATACATGCTTTCAGTTGATGGAATAAGGGAACAATGGTATAGTACGGGCAAAAAGGTGGATGCATAGCAAGTCCTATAGGATGAGCGTCGTATCCCTAAAAAGCAGCAGACCAGATCAGCACCGAAACGGATGTGTGGAGAAAACTGTCTGCATACACACGCAGTACAATTAAATCGATAGAAGTTCGCATTGCAACTAATCAAATGCCAAATAACATGATAGGCCAACGAGTGCTAAATAGAAGTGTGAGTAGGTTAAGCGAATCGAGGGCAAAAACATAGCAAAGTATTTGAACACGACATTGTCCCTTCCTCTGTTCGTAAAACTATAGGCACTACATGTCCGTGAATGATCTAATTTAATGTCAGCACCCCGAAGAATTTTCATATGGTGTTATCCGTTAAAGCGTATCGGTAGACAGGGCGGTGTATCCGACCGGAACGTCGTAAGTTGCTACTAGTTTGTACCGAGCGCTGTGTTGTAGGTGTGATCATCTGTTCAATAACATGTTGAGAAAGCGCTGTATGCAGTCCTCTTGCATGCACCTTTGTCCCATCAGCCGAGTTGTGAGTTCCTGGCGTGCACACAGATTCCACACGTGTCTGGGGTCCGAACACATTACCTCCTGTCCGGGAATAGGGTAGTCTCACACGAACAAATATCTCTGGAGGATACGTTCTCCCAGTGCGTCTATATTTAGTTTGGTAAACAGCTCGTCTCTCGTATACTCTGTGATCGGCTGTTTCTTCGGATGTAAAGGCTGCATTCCATCGAGTTCGAATTGTTCGCCCCAGCATTAGCTCCGAGGGGGTCCTCGCCGTTGCAATATGTGGAGTGGTTCTGTATACCTCCAATGCAGATACCAACGCATCATCCCAACATTCTCCCGAAAGCCGAAAGACAGGTAGAGATCCTTACAAGTAGAATTAAGTCGTTCGACGAGTCCATTCGCTGCAGGATTATGGTACAGTCCTCGTGTGTCAGATACCATTGCGCCTTATGAATTCAGCATATTCGTTACTTCGAAACTGTGGGCCGTTATAAGTGATCATTTTTCTGCAAACCGTACCTTGCAAACAAACAACGGAGCCACTTTATGATGCTGGCTGTAGTTACGCCCCCGCATAGAATAGCCTCTGGCTATTCACTGTAGCAACATGTAGCCACTAGCACGTTTCGCCTCTGCGGGGGGGGGGGTGCATTGGCAAACGGGCCAATAATATCGATGGCAATTTTTGCCCATGACTTCATTGGATACATGATAGGTTGAACTGGAGCATTCAGGGGTCTCGCACACTTATCAGATCATTGGCAGGTGTAACATTCCCAAATACCTGCATCGACGCTGGAATTCAACTTCGGCCACCAATAGTATTGTCGTATTCGAGCTTTTGTCCGCACAATCCCCGGATGACCTTCATGCGCACATGTAACCACCAGAAGCATAAGGGTTGCAGAGACCACAAATTGCTCACCTCTAATATTGCAGTTGCTCACAGGAGAAAGCACGTGCCGTAGGGTACAATATGGAAGTAACTCAGCTTGGATCTTGGTACGGCTGGGCCAAGAAGTGGATACGTAATTCCGAAGCTTCGCTAGGACAGGGTCTTGTCATCGTGCTCTCGTATCAGGTCAAATATTATTGTAGGTGTTCCATCTGAAGGCTGCGATATAATTTTTTACTTCCTATACGTTCTCGGTTTCTCTTTTGTTGGATAGTGGGAGTCTCGACAGAGCATCTGCAAGTTAGTTTAAGCACTCTGGCACGTATTTTCTTTCATAAGCATAGTTCAATAAACGTGAGTACCAACGACACAAGTGTACCGGCTTTTGACCATTATTACCGCGACTTAGTAGCGTTGTAAGAGCAGAATGATGAGTGCTCAAAGTGAATCGACGTCCAAATAAGTAAAAATGGCATTTCTCACACGGCCAGATGTATACCAGGGCCTCCTTCTTGCCGGTGGAATAATTTCTTTCAGTATCAGACAAGGTAGGTGATGGATATGCAATCACTTTCACCTCGCCATCGCGCAGCTGGGACAAAACTGTACCCAGGCCAACATCTGAAGCATCCGTTGAAACCAACGTCGGACAGTGCTCATTGAAGATCGCTACCGTGGGAGTGGCTTAAATCAGCGCTCATATGGTCATGTCAGCAGTGTCTTGTTCAGTGGCTCTACAAAATTCCTGGTTTTGGAGCGTCAACCTTTGTAACTGCTCAGCAATAGTCACAAAATTCGGTAAATGTCAACGATAATAAGAACACAAACCCAAGAAATATTTCATCTGTGTAACACTGCATAGTTTTGGACAATCTAGCATATAAGGCTTAATACCCGAGGTAGAAATAACAGGTCCAATAAACTTGACATCTGTTACAACGAATTGGCACTCGCGGGTATTCAGACGGAGATTGAGTTCATTCAGTCTATGCAGCACATTATGAAGGATTTCCCGATGTTCCCGAGTGTATCTAGCAAATACACAAATATCATTCATATACACAACATATCCTTTGAGATCTGATAACGATAGAGTAATAAATGTTTACCAAGCTGCTGGGGCACAACTAAGACTTATCGGCAGCACTTTGTATTGATGCAAACCGTCTTGCGTGAGGAAAGTAGTCAAATGTCGGTAATCTGGAGTCAGTGGCATGTGGTAGTATGCACTGCGAATATCCGGCTCTGAGAAAAGAAAGCTTAACCATTAACTCATCGATAGAAGGCAGAGGGAACTTGTCCACAAGTATATGTTGATTAAGCGCTCGAAGGTCGGTGTATACAGCAATAGATTCATCTTACTTTTGAATGGTAACTAGTGGATGAACTCATGCAGAACACTGTATGGGTTCTATCAAGTCTTCCTTGCCCCTATTTATCGAAGCTTGCAACAACGCTTCTCGCTTGGCCAGAGGTACAGGCCTAGGTTGAGAAATACTGAACGGTTTGTAATCCATGCCCCACCGAATGCCCTGTATTGCTTTTGGAACTCTACTAATATCCGGAAGAAAGAGATGTGGCTAAATGTTTAACGTAAGGACTGAAGGTTGACACTGCCAATGGTCATCCAGCTGATGCATGGTGATACTTTTAATAAGACAATGGCATTACGTCCCAATAGATGCTTACTATCAGTTTCATAGACGTAAACTTCAGCTAAATGCTTCCTGCTGTTTATAAGAAATATTGGAACCGTAACAAAACCGAGTATGCGGACATCACCATTGGAAATACTGCTGAAGGCGTAAGTGGAAGGATGCATATTCAGCTGACCAAAATGCTGTTTGTAAAAACAATATGGCACAACTGTGATTGGTGATGCGGAATCTAGTTCCATGTCTAGACAAATGATTTTGTTTCTAAGTTCAAAAACACATGACGAATATCTGACGAAGGCACTTTGGATTCTTGAGTTGGATACGAAAGTGGATGTTCGCATACATTAACAGCATATATAGATATTTCAGTGGTGACCGAAGAAACTCTGGAATCATTTGCAGAATCAACTAAAGAAATAGCGCGGAAACGACAAAGCCGAGCAAAATGACCGATCTTACCACGATGCCAGCAATTTTTACTCTTTGCAGGACATGACTTATCATTTGCAAGATGTTCAGCATTTACACAACGGTAACACTTATTTCTAACTGAGGATGGCGTCATAAAGTGTGTAGAATCCAAACAGTCAATTTCAGTGTCTCCGGCGTTGCCGAAGAAATGTTGGTTTCGTTCCGTGACTGCGACCTTCGCGCGAGCCACGTCACCGGCCCTGTCCCAGGTTAGTGTTTCTGCGTTCTCCATTAACAGACTCTCTCTGGTCCGAGAATCCTTGAGACCAGAAATCAATTGTTGCATTAACATAGCTTCTTCCAGTTTTTTCTTGGGAATACTATTGTAGGCACACTTTCGAACAGAACAAACAAGTCGGGAAATGAATGCATCCACTGATTCATCAGATGCTTGTTTCAGCTGCGAAAAATCGTACCGAGAAGTATAGGTGTTCACTCGAACACCCCAATGTTTATCGAGAGCCTATAAGTCTTCTATCAAGGTGGGATTCTCCCGCAGGTTTAGAGTATCAGATATAGGTCGACCTTCTGAGCCGAGGTGCAAGCGCAAAAGCTTTAAAATATCCTCCGTTTTCAGCGTAACTGATGGATTGAGAACTGGTATCACAAAATAGAATCTGAGAAACTAATTTTCCAGTCTTCCCAGTATTCTGCATTTGCGGTAGCCGCAGAGCAGTCCAGAACGGTGAACGGGCAGTAGCATGCACAAACATCGGTAACACACGACGCCAATTTGTTACATCCCGAAAAGCAGCAGACCAGTATAACACCGGAACTTATGTATGGAGGAAACGGTTGCACACACGCGCAGTACAATTAAATCGATGGAGGTTCGCAATGCAACCAGTTAAACGCAATAGAAGATGATAGGCCAGAGAGTGCTAAATAGAGGTGCGTGTAGGTTAAGCGAATTAAGGACAAAACAAAGCAAATTATTCGAACACGGCATTGACCAAAAAGAGAACCACAACATGGTGAATAGAAAACAAAGGGATAAAATTAAGAGCAATTTGGTGGAATCACCACAGTGTTAACAAAGAGGCACGCAGAAAGGGACCAAGCACATTTGTGTATATTACTTGTGTTTGTACAAACTTCGTCAGATTATATCGTCCCTCGAGACACAGGATACATGTTGGAATGTAGATAGGTTAAGGTAACTTCAAAGAGTTT
>OX104063.1:266824009-266895021 GCA_944474145.2 Dicrocoelium dendriticum | reverse complement strand
AAGCTGGCGGCCTATCACTTGTTCAGGAGTTAACTTCTCTCTTGAATATCGTGCCGTTTTCAGAAAGGGTACCTTAACTGACCGCGCCAGCCACAGAGGGATTAGTCTCATCTATGTTACTTTCAAGGTGCTCGCAGCTCTGCTTCTAAGGAGGTGCAACCTGGTACGCGAACAGAGCGTACGTGAAGAGCAAGCTGGATTCCGCTCAGTTCGGCGTTGCATCGATCACATCTTTACACTCCGTCAAATACTCACGCCTCATCAAACATTCCGCCAGCCAACGATCGTTGTCTTCTTAGGCATAGGAGCCGCGTTTAACTCAGTCGACAGAGCTGCTCTCTGGAGTTGTCTACTGATAAGGGGAGTGCCTGAGAAGTATGTCATCTTATTTCAAGCCATCTGCTCTCAAACCTGGGGCAGAATGCGGTGTACGACGGACTATCGCCACCTTAGGTATCACCGGTGGTGTAAGACAGGGCTGCCAAGCATCCTCCTTCTTGTTCAATTTCACTATAGACTAAATCTTGAAGAGTGCTCTGGCGAACTGCAAACCAGCGGCGTCTTGCTGCTTCCGGTGGACCGACTTCGGGATTTGGAGTCTGCAGACGAACATGGCTGTAATCTGCGCTTCCTCACAGGCCGCCCAACATGTTCTGTGTAGGTTGAAGATGTCTGCCAGTTTGGAATGACTCTCGCAACAGCGAAATGCAACGTTTTTCTGCTGAACTGGCTAGGCGCTACTCCTGACCTTACACTTCTAGGTTATTCATTTCAAGTGGTGGGCAAGTTCTTTTACCTCCGAAGCTGCCTTAGCGCTAATGGTTTAACGAATGAGGTCTCTTTATGCGTCTCGATGGCTCGGGTTGCTTTTGCAAATCTCCGCCATCTCTGGCGCCGAGGTGATCTGAGTGTAGCTCTGAAGCGCCGAGTTTACAATGCTACAGTGAGAACGGTTCTCCTCTATTGCTGCGATACTTGGGCTGTTCGCGAAAAGGGATGTTGAGAGGCCGTTTGTTTTTGATCACCGCTGCTTTCAGAACATTGCTAGTGTATGATGGCAACATCACACTAGGAATGAAGATATTCGAGGGAAGATTTTCAGATCAGACAGATTTTGCCGGTCACTGAGCAGTGTAATTTCTCTATGCAGACTTCAGTGGCTTGGGCATATCCTTCGTATGCCTACTGATCGTTTGCCTCGCCGTGCCCTCTTCGCACACGCAGAAGTCGGTTGGAAGAGAAAGAAAGGTGAACAACGTATGACTTTGGCCAGTAGCAAGAAGCAGCTACTGTCAAAGTTAGTCGTGGTCGGGCACTCTCGACTCCTTGGCTGGAGTGTGAAAGATCCGGAACGCACATGATTGGAAACGCTCTTGGATATGGCAAGAAATCGTGTACAATTGCGGACTTGTTGTGACTCACTTTTGCTAAGAACATCGGTTTTTTCCTTTTATCGGTATGTTTCTTATATGTTGCATACATTGTGGCATTATGCCAATTGTATTATTGGCTGTGTTGAATATATATATATATATATACATATATATATATGAATAGCAAGTCCCCACTATGTGGAAGCGTGGCATTATCACCCTACTTTCTAAAGACAGTAGCCGCTCAGATCCTGGAAACTGTCACCCAGTGACTCTGCTCCTGTGCTCGCGAAGGTGATGGAAGTGGTCCTCGCTGCGGCTCTAATGGACTACCTGGAAAAATGTAAAAGCTTGACACCGGAGCAGCTTGGCTTCCGTCAACACCGGTCATGCACCAACAACCTGCTGATTGCACGAGGTAGTTGGACGGAAGTGGCTGATGATGGGGGTCAGAGTTGACGTCATCTATTTGGACTTCTCCAAAGCTTTCGACCGCCTGGATCACCGCATCCTACTTCACACTACGGATACGGAATCGGAGATCCTGTTCTTGGTTGGATTATCAACTTTCGTCATTAGGGAAACGTGTTAGTGGACCATTCTCTAACCCGAATGAGGTGAAATGTGGTGTCCCACAGGGTTCAGTGCTGGGATTGCGCTTATTCCAGGTGTTTATCAAAGACTTGGCACGAGTTATCTCCTCAAATTCTCTGCTTTTCTCCGATAATGTCAATATATGGCAGGCAGTTAGTAACAATGAAGATCAGGATATTCTCCAACATGAACTAGATTACATTTATGAATGGTCAGCGAGGAACCTGCTTCAGTTAAGCATAACTAAGTGCAAGGTGATTCATCAGCGTCACCAGCCGATGAGCCTTTACAAGCTTGGGGACCACACCTTGCAGAAAAGTTCTCAGGAGCGTGACCTGGGTGTACTGGTATAGGAAGATCTCGGGTGTTCAAAACAAGCAGAGAAGACCTGGAGAACTGGTAATCAATACTTCGGCCTTCTTCGCAGAGCGTTCGGTCGGTTTGAACCCTCAATCTTTCCCCAACTGCATAATCTCTATGTGCGACCACATGTAGAATATGCTTTCCAGGCGTGGCAACCTTGGTAGAAATAAGATGTCGTTGCTCTCGATACCCCTCAACGAAAATCAACCAAGAATATTAGGGGCCTCTTTCATCTGCCCTATCAGTTTGGACTGAAATTCCTAAAAATGTACAGCAGTCAATCTCGGTGTTTGCGGGGGATCTCTAATGGTTTACCAGATTCTGTAGAGCCCAAACCACATTTGCCGCCAGATGCTGGAACTGAACCACAATACTAACCTGAGGTTATTCTCTGCAACTGACAATACTGTATAGCCGGCTTGAATGATGTAGAAATTTCTTTTCCCTCCGCAAGTACCAGCCTTGGAACGCCCACTCTAAGTATGTCGTCTCTGCACCCAATATGGTGATATTTGAAAAACATGTTGACGATGTGTTGTCTCATTCGCATTTCATTTTATAACTTGTTACTCAAGGGACTACAAGAAACCATCAAAAGCTGTATTCCTAAACTCCTAACCAATGGATTTATACTTTTAATACGCGAGCATCCCCGCTATTCTACATAAGTCTATGGTGAGTCCACCAGAACGCTTTTCAATTTATCATGCAGTTTTATTTTCACAATCATTTCCATCCCCTGGGACTTGTTAAACTTTGCATTTTTACACGTAATACACCATTGTTCCATTGTTCGCTTGTCTGTTGCGGTGGTGCTTTAAGTCGGATGACAGTTTCGCTCGTACTTTTGAATCCGACCTCGGTTGGCAGTCTGTTCCGAAGTGCCTGCCAGCGTTCCAGTAACATAAGTGTCCTCAGCCTAGTTTGTAGCACAAGCTTCATTTTCCTTAACCACACCGTTTTTAGCTTTCTGCTCTTGGCAGCTTCGATAGAGAAGTAGATAAAACCTCAAGCAAGAGCAGGCTGACACGAATATAGCGCCACTACTCCTGGTCGTGAGCCTTTACTTGGCATTCGTCGTGCTGTTGAGACTAAGGGATGCCGTGGACAAAAACGGTTTTATCCGCGTTGTTAAGCCAGAAACCTTTTGAACTTTGACTCGCCCGCTTGCGCCCAACCCATGGAACGTCTGGAAAGTCGCAGACCAGACCTGAGTCGTTCTGGAAATATGAAGTCGAAAACAACACTGCTTCCACCGCATCGACAGAATTTAGCATAACCCGAAGAAGCTTGGATTCGTCTTAGCGCTTGGAATCCGGGTGGTGGTTGATCCTCGTCAAGTTTGAGGGTTTTGTCAGAATAACGAGCATTAACACATCATAACAGTACACGGATCAGATCGGTTATATTCAAGCGGAACATTCAAGCGGAACATACTCTTTTATACCTATGACTTACTGTGCTGGGATAAGAGATAACGAGGCATTGAATACTGCGATCCTGCATGCATGTATCCACAGCGTTGTGCAAACTAGCATTGAAGACTAACATTAAAAGCCATTAATTCACCGCTTGCTGCTTAATAAAGTTTTACTTTCTATTGTCTAAAGTACTGATTGATTCTGTATCTGTTACATACTTACTCAAACTGGGTTTGAACCAGCAGGGATATTTCAGGGATGCGTTAAGGACAAAACGTCTAGATACAACGTCAATGTCTAAGGTGCAGACTTCACACCTTGTTTCAGTTGACTTTGGGACTCGTTTTCAAGCTGCCCCTATGGATAACAAGCTTC
Source organism: Dicrocoelium dendriticum (assembly GCA_944474145.2). Taxonomy (NCBI): domain Eukaryota; kingdom Metazoa; phylum Platyhelminthes; class Trematoda; order Plagiorchiida; family Dicrocoeliidae; genus Dicrocoelium; species Dicrocoelium dendriticum. The sequence continues at coordinate 266,890,895 of OX104063.1, read as the reverse complement.
GCATGATATCCAGTTGGCTGTATCCGCATTTGACTTCCGCACCCTACTGGTTGGGAATGCTTCCCAAATACTAATGAGTCCCGGATGACAAATAAGTGACTCTTTATTCTGTGTCAAATGTACTTTTTTGCTTCGCGCTTTTCGAAAAGCTTCAGCAACAGTTCTATCCTGATTCCACGGACACTTTAACGACCTGAGACAGTGATTTAATTATGTGAATTCGATTTCGACCAACCAAATTCCACTCTGTTGTATGCAGGTACTCTGTGCCTGCTTCAGACTGTTGTAGTAAAATTCCCGCAAGTTTTATGGGGCCTGGCGAGCCTAAAATGCGCAGGATGGTGTGGCGAAAGTTTAACGAGTAAGATGTAGCAAGGAAATGAAAGAGGACCCATTAGTACCGCCATAAAATTCCCACCAAGATAAGGGGCAGAACTGCTAGAAAGTATCTAACTTCGGCCCAGCGTGACACAATCCCGTAACACAGCGATTGTGGTACAACGAATGTATTCACTTCTAGAAGTGGTTCCCCTCAGGTGTTACAGCAATGCTATCAGCATAGTTGGAGCACCACTGTGCAAAACACAGTTAGTGCATTTGAACAATGAACAATGATTTATCACGGGATAAAAGCAAGTGCTTGACACGTCCCGTAGGATGGTTGCGGTGAATATGATGCAAGTAAAATATCTCTGGGTCATCTATCGAACGTCTGCCGAGATGTATACCTTGATAATTAACATCAGTGTAAAAGGAAAAAAAATTATCGCGCGTAAGCGTTCAGAAAGAAACTGGGATGCAGTGATTGTTGAGCTAAGGAGTGAGAAAAGTAAAATATGGTCACTCACTTAGGTCCATTTGATACATAAATCCTGTTGAGAACATGCTTGACGTAATCCACAATAGAGGAGCTTAGGTAACAAAATGTTGGGAGCTGAGAGCAATATCTAGTGGTTTTTTGAAAACATCCAAGGTAGGAGAGGATACCACTGAGTCTGGGAGTGCGTTATTGGGTTGACAAACCCGAAGGGAAAAGTAGTTACGTCGACACTCTAGACGACTATATTGTTCCTTCAACTTTAAGCAGTTACCTCTGAGCTGCTTGTTGTGACTAGGTTGCAGCAAATGGCGGCATACGTGGTTGGGGTCACTCAGTATCTGATACGCTAATATGAGATCGCCGCGCAGCCTTCGATAACGTCCGCTGAAAATTCCCAGCAACTTCAGCCTTCGTAGGTAAGAGTGATAGCTCAGGCCCTTTACATTCTTAGTTGCTCTTCGTTGTGGTGCCTCTATCTCTTCTAGGTCACACTTCAACCAAGGTTGCCAAGCTTGGATAGCTTATACAACATGCGGGCGCACGTAGGAATTATGCATCATTGGGAAGATTGATGGGTCAAATCTCCCGAATGTCCTTCGCAGCATGCCGACGTGCTGATTACCTCTTTTCGCAGCAACCTCAGCCTGGTTTGAACAATTGAGCTCGCTGTGTACGATCACACCAAGATCAAGTTCCTGGGAGCTATGCTGCAATCCGTTTGTCCCAGGTATATAGGTGATGTCTATGGCGTAATTGTACAACGCGACATTTGTCTACCTTGAACGGTAGGGCTTTTTGAATTGACCAGTTCGACACTGTGTTAAGATCGTGCTGGAGTCGTTCGTGGTCATCCGGTCCTCTGATCCCTCGCCATATCTTGATATCATCGGCGAAAAATAGGAAATCTGAAGTAATTGACCTCGCCAAATCGTTAATGAACACCAAGAATAGACGAGGTCCAAGGGATGAGCCTTGTGGTACTCCGCGCGCCACATCGATCGCATGAGAAAATGATTCTCGGACTCTCATCACTAGGCGTCGTTCCTGTGGAAAATTGCTAATCCAACTCAGGATTGCGTCGCCATTGCCGTAGTTCCGAAGCTTCTGAAGGAGAACTCGATGGTCGAAACGATCAAACGCTTTTGAAAAGTCCAGGTAGATAACATTGACTCCTATTCCATCATCAACAGCTTCAGTCCAGCTATTAAGTGCAATTAATAGGTTAGTATTACACGAATGCTTTTGACGAAAGCCATGTTGCTCTGGAGCTATTAAATTATGGCTTTCCAGGTATTGCATCAGCGCGTCTGCGATGATTGATTCCATCACTTTGAATAGTACGAGAAGTAGTGATATTGGACGGTAGTTGGCAGGATCAGTGCGGCTACCTCCTTTATGGATAGGAGTGATGACTCCTCGCTTCCATACTGGTAGAATACGGTTTTCCTCTAGACATCGCTGATAGAAAACAGCCAATGGTTCTGCTAGATCACCAGCTACCGCCTGTAGAGCCTTTGGTCGGATGTTATCAGTTCCGGGAGAACTGTGGATACGCAAGGATAACAACTTCTTCAACACAGCTTCCGCAGTGAAGGTGATGTTTTCTAAACCAGATGGTGGAGTATTAGAATTGAGGGGAATGTTTGTGCTCGTTACCTGCTCGTTACCTGCGAGATACCTGACGAGCAGACCAACTCCTTCAACTCCTTACTCTTCGCTGATGATCTCAAGATATGGCGAGCCATTAGAACAACCAGCGACAATGCAGCACTTCAGGATGATCTTGACAGGGTCTACGAATGGTCGACTCAGAACCTGCTTCAGTTTAACGCTACAAAGTGCAAGGTGTTGAGCATACGCCATAAAACTACTTGCGAATACAGACTGGGGGATCAAATATTGCAGCGCACTTCAACGGAATGCGATCTAGGCGTGATAGTGCAGGAAGATCTGGGCTGTTCCCGTCAGGCCGAGAAAGCCTCCAAAAAAGCTAACCAACACCTTGGCCTTTTGCGGAGGGCATTCGGGCGCTTTGATCCTTCCATCTTTTCTCAGATGCTCAACGCCTACATTCGGCCTCATTCTGAGTACGCCATCCACGCCTGGCAGCCATGGCAAAAGCAAGACCTTACCGCTCTTAAACTGCCACAACGAAGGGCGACCAAGAACGTAAAGGGCCTGTTTCATCTCCCTTACCGATTGAGGCTGAAAACCCTCGGGGTCTACAGTGGACAATATCGACGCCTGCGTGGCGACTTGATAATGACTTATATGATCCTGAGGAATCCAAACCATTCTTGTCGTCACCTACTAAAGCTGAATAGCAATACCACACTCAGAGGACACCATCTAAAGCTGGACACACAATACAGCCGGTTGGAATGCCGCCGGAATTTCTTTTCCCTTCGTGTGTGTCAACACTGGAACGCTCTTCCCACATATGTTGTTTCTTCCCCCACGCTAACGGTATTCAAAAGACGTCTGGATGATTCGCTTATCCACTTACATTACGCTATATAAACAGAGATGTCTACGTCAACCAAACGCGAACCAACGGTGCTCATTCTCAGCTTTTGTGCTTCACTACTTACACACTGCTGTTGTGGAATATAGTTTCGGATATATTACAACTGCATTCATCAATTACCTCAGTCCAAGAATGAGGCGCACGAGTAAGCGTTGTCGTTTCTTTTGTTCTTAAGACATACCTTCCCCATATTACTTCCCATATTACTCTACAGTAACAATTCAGTACACATTCTAAATTGTTTATATGAATAAGGGGCACCTGAATCGCTAGACGCTTAAATTGACGATTTACACTTATGTTTACTTTCACTTCAACCATCCTACGGGACTTGTAAAGCAATCGCTTTTTTACCTGTAATATATCATTGTTCATTGTTCATACAGTGGCTGTTACCATTTATACAGCAAATTCTGTCACTTTAAATGTTCCGTTTGTCTCACGGTTGAACTTATCCTTGTGAATGGTCAACTCACTGTTATTGGTGCACATTCGACAATTCTGCTGTGTGCTGTTTCGACAGAACACAGCAACGTTCCACTCCGAATTTAGATTTTCAGTATGCTTGACTTGTGCAGTCACTCCGCTGTATGTCGTACGGTAAATAGCTGGGAGCATTGATTACATCGACTCAGATGAAAAGCCTTGTCACGCAAACACAGCAGCCTATGTTTGCGCACGCCGTAATTCAGCGCTTTGTCACTCTAGGTCGAGGTGGATTTCCGACGTTGTGTACGCTCAAAGTCACATGATCAGCATAACCACAATGCGTCCGAGCATAATTCAGCCACAAACCTGATCCTCAGGAAAGAAACGCAGTTGTCTTATAAAGACTACAAAACAGCAGGTGGATTGAACATGGCTTTTATTCTCAACGATATACCGAATTAAACGTTGTGTTGAAGCACAGATAACCAAGCAAGTAATCCCTTTCCCTTACAGACTGATTTTGGCTTCGCGAAGAAAATCGGATTTGAGACGAAAACGTGGACATTTTGCGGCACTCCAGAGTACGTGGCGCCGGAGATCATTCTGAACAAAGGACACGACTTTGCTGTGGACCTGTGGTCCATAGGGATCTTGATCTTCGAACTGCTAACCGGCACGTAAGCTGAACTTCGTTATGTTTATCACAAGATCATCTAATTGGTAATGTACCGCGGCTGAGTCTTGCCGGGGCTGGTGTGTGCTCTGGTCAGTCTATTGTCATCGTGCAAAAGTATGCAAAGTGACTCTCCCGTTGCCCGGCTGACTGCAGCGCAGTCCGTGCGATACTGGTCCTAACACCGACCTGGAACCAGGTCAAGTGGCTCGTCATAATCTATCGGCCCTTTCTTTCACCCTATCGTTTTCAGCATATCCATTGCTTTGGCCTTGGGTGAACCGGGGTAACTAATTGGCATCTAACGCACTTTACAAGAATCCGAATGCTAAGAAGTTTTCAAGCTCGATTTCAGAGTCACTTGTTTCACAGTAGAGGTGCAAGAATAACTCGTTAGACTGGTCCCAGCAATTGCTATAGTGAGCTGTAAGACATGCTAGTTTGCTACCGTTTATGAACCCAATCATCGTACACTCTAGTTAGCTCCGTTTACTGAACATGTAGCGTCGTTAAAAATATCAACATCGTATCTTGTCTGTCCGGTTGTCATCATGAAATATTCTGACGAGCTAGGCTTGCGCGCACGGTACTTGAATAGATGACTGTATTTTTTGATCGACTGATCCAAATAGCTCGCATGACTGATAGTACTTACGAGACCTGCTGTGTCCAGTAGCCCTTGGCATCGCTTTCCGGTAACAGGGATGTCTAACGTTGGATAGCCGACGCTCTAGCGCTGATGCAACAGGTGCTGTGCTTTCACTGGCTGTGAAGAGACTAGTCGAGGTCGTTGAATTCCCCGTGTGGACAATGTGACAGTAGATGATATGTCGGGTAGACGAAGCCGAAGTGGGAGTAGTGCCGCCGAAGTGAGTCCACCTCAATCACCTTGGGCGGACCGGCAAGGTAGAAGTAGTTGGGTTTATTGCGAACGAAATGCAAATTTGCTTATAGGCTAGGGAAAATCGGAATGACACAAATAGCAGTGAGCGAACACTAGGTGCGCGCCAAGGAATCCATGCTGACAACACATTAAGCGATGACTCTTGGCCAACTAAACGGACCAAATCCATGCTTGACAAGAAACAGCTGCCAGCGCGGGATGACTATAACGGTGCAAGGATGGCGAACAGCAGTAAACTGGGACAGTGTGACTGTGCCGAGCTCAAGGTGGCCCTTGACAAAGCAGGAATGACGTGGACCGATTAAGTGAATGAATGGCGTATGCAGCTATTGAACAGATATAGAGAGAATAGGATGCGGCAATGGGAAGTAACTAAATGTGCGGCAGTTGAAGGGATTGTCTACCCACAGTGTGGTATAGACACTACGTGAGTAGCGGATTTATCATCACTAAGCTTCCTTTTGACCTTCAGAGGACTCCACGACGCATGGTTGCCAGTGCATTCGTCAACATCCTTTTAGTTTCTACAGACATGAGCCAGTGTAACAGCCGAAACGTCCTTTTCCAAAACGCTGGCCGAGAAACCAGGTGAATTAATTTTATGTTTGGCTGACTGACATAACCAATCTGGAACCAGTTACGGATTCATCGACAGAACTATCAGTTGGTCATAAGTGCTTGGAGCATATGGACAACTCGGGATTGGCCCCATCTGATGTGAACCAGTTTCAACGTTGTGGAAGGTGTTCTGCGTAAGGTATTTTCTTCAACCCACTGCAGGACCAAACTGGTATTTTTTCTAGCTTCAGCAGGTATCGATAGCCACAGATGAGAACGGAACTCTTTAGACGCTGGCTGATGCCGCGACCACTAGGCCACTGAGATAAGCCAGAGTGAGCAGTACAAAGTTATCTCCTCTTCTGGTGCGATCTAGGTAATTAAAACGCCCAAAGTCTACTGCAACGTAAACCAAGGTTCCAAAAGCGATTGCGTGCAGCACTCCAAACGACACGTGGGTATTACAACGTTATACACTGAGATCCAAGGTAGGTTCCGAGCAACGAATCCACTAACTTAAAATCGTAGACCAGCGTTTTTAGATTATCACTTATTTGGTGGATTTAATTCCGTGGTTTCGTTGCTCGGGAGTGGGGTCAACTTGTCCGTTGCACCCCAAGTACATGTAAATCATTAGAAAATGATTGTTGCTACATCACAACTAGTAGTTTAGGCACGTCGATCGATGCCGTTCCCCGGAGCTCGGTGGTCTTAATGATGAACTGGTAACAGTCGGATTACGGGTTCTAGTAAGCAGAGGCCAGATGGAATGCGCGCAACTGATGAATCCCGAAGGGATGGCTTTTCCTGACATGTGGTGGCTGTCTGACTGAGTGTATATGTGGTGTGGTTCAACGCGTATCAGCTGTTTTTCGAGTGATACCACGGCTGTAATCCGTAGCACTGCGGAGTAATCTAATAAAACTGTGTGTCCAGTCAGTACCGGAGAATTCGAAAAATAAGGAGTCAATAGTTCCGCCCGAATGTGTGTGCACCCTACAATTTTCACACTGTGAATAACAAAACCTACGTTGCCTGTTGTTCGGTCACGCAGCTGATGTGTTCTTCACTGTCAATGGGTTACTATACCACAATTTCACCTAGCATGGTACTCATATACCCATTCGAATCAAAATCACTTATTGTATACTGTGGTCCCCTTGTTACTAGATTGTCCCTTACGGCACGCGAATCCTGAAACCCAAATTGTTTTAGCTTTTCTCGTGCTCTGAAATACGCGTGCACCTTTATTGTTTAACAACTCCCACATAAGCGAAGATTCATTTGATACAGAATTTTCCTCGCTTACCGGTCCTCCAAAAGTACTTCTCCGAGATCATTTCTACGGATACTACAGCTCTATTGGTACCTTGTGAGTACTTCACCCATCGGTGACATGCAGCTGCTGGAATCCACATATTACAAAGCAGTTAAAGAGCCTAATTTTACATGAACCACCGTCATTCGATAAAGCAGCCAAACGGCTTGGCAATACGCCGCGCACCAAGCAGAAGTCATGTGTTAAAATTTGCGCACCTAATCGTCAGCCCTCGGTAGCTTAGTGGTAGAGCAGCGGACCGGAAATTCGTGGACCGGGGTTCGATTCTCCGTCGAGGCACATTATTGTGCGTGAATTTTAATCGTGACTTCTACTTTCTACAAACTGCTTGTGCGTTTGAGTTGTTCCTTTGACAAACACGTCTATGAAAATACAGGACAAACGCATAACTCTGACAACGAACATGAGGATCACTCACCCCCTACCTCACGTGACCGTACTGGTGCGGCGTTCCGCTGCAAAACAGCCGTCACTGAACATGCTCTAACTTAGCGGTAAATATGGAGAATCAAAATGTGACTGGGTGGTCAGGACAGCATTGCATGCCCTAACCATGCCATTGCATTCCATGCTAAGCGTGCCAGAGTAAAGCGACTAGAGTCAAAGAGGCTCAGTAATATGATTGATACGCACTGGTTTTACCGAGCAGGTATAGCTATCCCAATTGTCAATTATGCAGTAGTGCTGATGAATAAATGTGAAAAATTAGCTGAAACACTTGATCAAATGTCAAGTCTCAGGGCTTTGTTATTGTGATCGAAGAACACCGATCCTTTAACTGTGTACTATCCTCAGCTCTTGACCTATATCTAGAAGTAAAGTCAGTCTTGCCAACGGCTCCGCACTATCTTCGACATTTACACAGACACACCCTAACCACCTAAATGGGCAAGTCACATTCGAAGTAACTGCCGTTGTCCCATCTATGGAACCAATATCTAAACATTCACTTATGACATTGACAGCTCAGAGCCGTAAGAAATCTAGTGCAGCTAAAAAACGGGTAACGTACGCATAAATCACCCTGATAAAAACCCCAGAAGCAATGCCCGTAGTTCTACCTGCTCTACTGAGCAAAAGCGGTGCGAAGCAGGTTTAATCGTCAACTCGAATGGCGCTTCCTAAACAGTCCAATTTACCAGTAACAACTACCGAGTCGGCGATCGATAGTCAGGACCAAGATCCGTTAACTCTAACACTTAAAACCTAACATTCTAGTCCAAATCCGGTATAATAACGGGTAAATTCCTGGATGAACGCAAAGAGTGTATCTCCAATATGACGTGACTTGGGTTCATATAGCGTCTACTATGCTGCAAAGCGTAGTACGTCACCAGACTGCAGTACACTATGGTAAACCCAGGATCCTTCGATTAACATTGAACTCAGCAGATGGGAGAGAGGCAGTCTTGCTCTCAGCAGTTCGTCCTCGCAACTGTTCTAACGCTGTACCCACAATCGAGCGGTTGATTCACGCCTGCTGATAAATCTGCGCCCTTACGCGTGCTCTGTTTGACGCCTTGGCCAACCGGACAGGAAGGATGACAGAAGAAGACGCAGCACACCAGAGAACGCTCATATTTATATGTCGGTCTCACCAACCCTCCAAACATCACCAGGCGGATTTGGCTGTAAACCCACGCTCCACATTTGCTTATCCGTTCCGTCACCCCAGTTCACAGTCTTGCTCCGGAACTCCAGTCTTCGTACGCCTACCGGGTGCCTGGCAACGCACGTGATGTCTGACGCGTAATTTCCTCAGCTTCCGGTCAGGCCTTGGCAACACGCTCGCACGGTCTTTCCCAAGCACGATTTGTGGTAAACACGCGCGCCTACACAATCAGCTTCCTCGCCTGTCTGTTATAACTTGCGGAGCCATGTCAGCATCTTATCCGATTGTCTTTGGATAGCTTGATCACATGAATCATGTAATCGTGGTGGCCCTCCTAGTAGCGTTAGCAAGAAAACATATTTTTTCATGGTTCATTTGAACTACCGAATGCTCCTGATCATGGAAAGCGAACATACGACTTAGAACAGTGGTGCAACATCAGCGAGGCACTCTCTCTGGACAATTTTATCGCTAAATGGTTGAAGAATATTTCGTGGTCACTTAACTACATGGTTTGCGGGCTAAGAGTAATGATAGTTGTGCTACACTCCGAGGGAACTGTAAACTTTATCGGATAACTTGTCGAAATTTTGCGCCAGATAGCCAGCCGAGATCCCGTCTAACTAAGCATGAATCACTGGCCCCCAGTGGTTAGCAATTCGCTGGGACTTATAACCTCAGCAAATTCTTTCTATCCAGTCTGAAGAAGAGACTACCACAACAGCACTCACGACCCACGGTCGGATAGAGCAAAGTAAGTGTGAAAGTCCTGATCTGAAACACTGCGGAGTCATACAGTTCGACTGAACTCCAAATATTAAAGACCAAAAAAGGACGAGGCCGCAAACTTACCGGTTGGCATAAAACCGAACACAAATTTGACATCCATCAACGTACTCAGAAGGACAAATAAACACTATCCTTCATGTATACAAGGCCTACTAAATAAGTTGGTCGAACTTAGAGAACTGCATGTGTCACAAACGCGGCACCTCGTCATGATTACAGAGACCTCAATACACCTTGAGACGACCGATTCCGAGATCAATTTCTCCGGCTTGTCGCTGCTTCCGAACGATAGAACTGGGAGGGGTGTTGGTGTCATGATTTACTATAATACAAAAGTCCAAAATGAAGTTATCCATCACCGGGAAATTCGCACCCCTGATTCGCTTTGGTGCCGCCTACGGTGGCGACACTAGGACACATGTCTTTTAACGGCAATTTACCGCTCAGCAAAATCAACTTGGGAAATGGACTCCAAACTGAACCATGTCTTTCAGTTTGCTTTGAACAAGTCCTATGCCCACATGCTTATCGCTGGAGACTTTAATGTGCACGACATGGAAACGCCAGCAACCGATGGCGCGCAGTTTAAAGACTGCTTACAAAAGCTACTTCCTATCCACCCTCTGTACAAACACGTGACCTCACCTACCAGATTTCGAACTGCTAACAGACCGTCTATACTGGATCTTGTGCTCACTAACGAATAACTGTTTCTCTAAGGTATAGGTGTAAGCACGCCACTGAGTCCCAGTTACCATGTAACTCTATTCTTTGACTATATATGCTAGGCGGAATATCCAAGAAAGTAGAATGCTAAAGTGCAAACTGTCACGCACTACAACGTCTTATCTAGGCTTGTTAAGGAAAGACCTTGGACTTTCTTAACTGTATGCTTCCAACATGTTGCCTGGGAAACGTTCACCAGAATGTTTATTACACTGGTAGTTCACGCAACGGAACAGAAGCCCTTTTAACCTGAAAACAAATATAAGTCATTTATGAGGAGCAGAACAGGTAAAGGCCTGTTCCTAAGGGATTTGGAATGGCGAGGTCACAAGGACAGCCCGAATGCCGAAACCTGGACTGCCCATGTGGCACGTCGTAACTTCTGTGTGAAATTGATCCGCGAGCACAAGGTCACACATCAGTAGGAGTTAATGAAGCGAGTCTGCACGAATCGCAAACTTCTGTACAGGCACTTTGACGGCCTTTGAAAGGTGAGGCGGGGGATTCCAACACTGGTCACGGCTGATCGATGCATGCGGTCAGTAATGGAAGCAGCCGATCTCCTACGGCTTCATTACTCTCAAACTTTCTAGCAGGTAATGAGCTCACATATTCTTCTCGTTTCTAGTAGTCTGCTGTCGGGTTTAGACAACATCCCTGCGGTGGCTGTGTTGAAGGTGTTGTTATCCTTTAGTATCCACGGTTCTCTTGGAGTGGACAACATTCGACCGAAGGCTCTGCAAGCAGTAGCCAGGCATCTAGCAGAACCACAAGTCGTTTTCTCTCAGTGATGTCTAGAGGAGAGGCATATTCCACCAGTATGGAAGCGAGGGGTCATCAATCCAATTCATAAAGGAGGTAGCCGTACTGACCCCAACAAACTACCGTCTAATAAGGCCATTTGCTTGCTATTCAATGTTATGGAATCAATCATCGCAGGTGTAGTATCTGGAATGTGACAAGTTAATAGCCCTAGAGCAACATGGCTTTCGTCAAAAGCGTTCATGTACTGCTAACCTATTAATTGCACGTAATAGCTGGACTGAAGCCTTTGATGATGGAGCAGGAGTCGATGTCATCTATCTGGAATACTCAAAACTGTTTGATCGCGTAGATTATCGGATTCTCCTTCAGAAGCTTCAAAACTGCGGAATTGGTGACCCAATCCTGAGTTGGATCTGCAACTTTCTACACGAACGACAGTTGGAGTTGAGAGTCAGGGAATCTCTGTCCGATGCAGTTGATGTGGAGTGTGGTGTACCACAAGGCTCGGTGCTTAGGCCTCGTCTATTCTTGGTGTTCATGCAAGATTTGGCGAGATCAGTTGCTTCCGATTTCCTAATTTTCGCGGATGATATCAAGTTATGGCGAAAGATCAGAGGACCGACGACTTCGAACGGCTCCAGTGCAATTTTAGCACGGTGTCGAGCTGGTCAGTTCGAAGCGCTCTACCGTTCCATGTATACACATGTCATACTGCGCAATTAGGCCACAGACAGGATTACACGTATTTGCTTGGTGCACATGTTTTGGAGACCAGCTCCCAAGAAGGTGGTGTGCTTGTACATAGTGACCTTAACTGCTCAGAACAGGCTGAGATGGCTGCGAAAACTAGCGACCAGCACGTCGGTATGCTGCGATGGTCATTCGGAAAATTTGACCCATCAATCTTCCCAATGATGCGCAATTTGTATGTGCGCCCTCACATTGAATTCGCTATCCAAGTTTGGCAACGTTGGTTGAAGCGTCAGCTAGAGGCATTAGAAGCACGAAAAGCAACAAAGAATGTCAATCGCTTGTGCCATCACTCTTATCACCGAAGGCTGAATTTGCTGGAAATTTTCAGCGGACGCTAGCGAAGGCTGCGCGGCGATCTAACATTAGCGTTCCAAATGTTGAGTGACTCCAACGACGTATGCCGCCATTTGCTGAAACAGCCACAACTCGCAGCTCAGGGGCAACTGCTTGAAATTGAGGGAGCAATGTAGCCGTCTAGCGTGTCGACGGCATTATTTTTCCCTTCGGGTTGCCAACCCTGGAACGCACTCCCAGACTCAATTGCATCCTCCGCTGCTTGGACGTTTCCAAAAAACGATTAGAGGTTGCTCTTAGCTTCCAACACTTTGTAACCTAAACTACACCATTTTGGATTATGCCAATCATGCCCATCTACAGGATTTATGTGCCACATGGACCGAAGAAGACGGCGCATGAGTGAGTGAGGATATTTTCATTTTCGCGCACCTTACATCAACGACCACTACACCCCGTGTATTGTCGCACGCTTACCCTCGAGTTTATGTTACATTGACGTTATTTGTCGAAGGATTTATCTCGGTAGACGCTCGGTAGATGATCCACATATACTTTGCTTTCATCTTATTCACAGCAAACATTCTACGGGACGTGTCAGGCACTTGCTTTTATCCCGTGATATATCATTGTGCATTGTACTCCCATACTCTGTGATCACCTCGATTTGTGTCGGCTTGCAAATGTGTTTTATTTCTGGTGTCCGTCACTCTCCTGTACACTTCATGGCGTGTATGGCAGTGTTGAATGCGCCACACTTTGTCGCAGTCAGAAATAAGTATTGTTACCTGCGTTCTTTATCATGGCTGAGTGGCATGGATCTCTGGATCGTGAGTTATGTCGTAGTTTCGAATCCGGCATGGTCTGGTGTGTGTGTGTGTGTGTGTGTGTTGCTGACCAGTCACAGTAGAACGAAACGTCTGTCCAGCGCTTTGTTTGGTGGCGGCTTTCCGGCTGAATCTACCTGCAAATACACTTCACAAAATCAGGTTAAGTCCACTTACTATTCTCCAAAGCAGTTAATGATTTACTTCGGTGACATGTACGCTTACACGAGGGAAAGTGCATCAGCAGTACGCATGTACATTTTACCGGCTCTTCGTTGCCATGTGACAACCATCAGTGGCCCGCTGGCTATAAAAACTGCGAGGTAGCCAGCGCCTATGGTGATTCGAAACTGTGACCTCCGGATTAATAGGCAGGTGCCATATCCTGTCGGCCCCTGGCGCCCGGCGATTGCATACGATAAAATCAGCATGCTTAAGGGAGAATGGGGCAAATTCTTATGCTCATTAGGGGTTTTTACTCATCTATCTTCACCAGCCTGTTCATGTTTATATGCTATCTCGAGTTGAATTTATCCGAACTTGATAATCAAGGTGAAATTGCCGTCGCTTACTGCGACTGCGTGTTGGCGCATATTGACGTACGATATAATGAGTGCTCCCGGTCATAAATAGCATCACATATTAGAGTTCGTCGAACAGCAATCCTAACATTGACCACCTGAGAACTGCTGGACGTTGCAGCTAATCAGAGGACTGTGGCCGACCATACTTGGATTGATTTTTGATATGGTCGCACCAGATAGACCTAATCGCGATGGTTCACACCGACTCCTGACTGAGAGGCCAAGGTATTGAGAGAACACGCGACACTGGCACGTAGTATGTGTATTGAGTACACAAAACCCCAAGGGCCAAAAATGTCAATAGCACCAACTACGAGTGTTCCTAATAGTCGAAACATGTGCAATTTTATAGGAGGTGTGTTTTTTCACAAGTGTTTCATGTTGTGTGGGCCAAAGGGACAATAACAATATTCTGTTGCATAAAACAAACGTACTGTTCTGGTTTTTGGCGAAAAACATGCCAGCTCTGTGTAATTCACATGTAGTCATTTGGCGCACACAAATTGAAACATGCTTGGTTCCGTGTTCTGGTTGAAAGTAACAAGTTCGAACACACTTCTGTGGCACAATCTGGCTTCGACTATCCAAACCCCTGGATCTTATTCGGGTTAGGTTTCGGTTCTAACCCTAACAATTTTCCATGTTCAGTCATCCCTTGTCGCGAATTAGTTATTTTCAAAAGGAGGTATATAGTACTAACTTCCCTGAAGTCGATTATATAACCTGTGGTGGGCCGGCATATCTTGTGGTGATTTGTTCCAGCTAGTTGTTGGAAACCCCACAGATACACGACGGACATTGTAAGCAGGTGAGCATTTATAGTTTAACCATAAGATATGGTAATTCCAACGATTCTGTAAGTCTTTTCGTGCTGCGGTTTCCGAGTTCGTCCTCTTTCAAGATATGTAGAACGTTCCTTTCATTACCCATTATTTATTTTTCATTAATTGGTTCAAACAGTAGCAATGGAACTGTGGAACAATAGTTTTTATACGAGTAAAAGTGCTAAAGCTTAACAATTCCCGTAGGATGGTGATGGTGAAGATCCAAACAATAAGAAAAATTATCAGCAAATTTAATTCACACTGGTGGACTCACCGCAGTATTTGTAGTATAAAATCTAAATCCCTACGGAATGTTGATGATGATGATGGCTCGAGGTGAATAAAAGTTGACTTGGCAACGGGAAATGAATTCACTGACTATAAAATTGGGTGCTATTGGTCCGTCTCTCCATCCAGGATAAAGCCCACGTGACTCGCCTTGTGCTTGGCTCGAGAAGTTACATGACTGCTCACAGTCGACATCAGTTGCACGTCTGTTGCAGTCTCCTAGTCGGACTGCCTGTTTAAAGTGTGTTTGGTGTTGAGTTATCCGCGGAGAAATGGCTGATTATGAAGCGGGGCAGTGAAAGCTGGAAGGAAGCTGCCTCGCTGATGCTGCCTTATCTTTGCACGAAAGACAGATGTTTGTGATAGTATGTTGTTACTTCAAGGTGTTGGCGCCTTGACTCTGAATGTTTGCATAGGGTGTTAAGGTTTTCCGGTAAGTCACCCTTCTCTCCCTCTTATTATTCTTTATACCATGGGCCATCGTGGTTGTATGGCAGCGAAGCATCAGTTCAAGTGGCTGATGTACTGGTGTTGATGATGATGATGACCAATGGAACAATGATTTTATACGGGTAAAAATGCTAAAGCTTAACAGGATCCGTAGGCTGGACATGGTGAAATTTAAAAATATGGAAAAATTGTCAGAAAAATTCGGTTTTTACCGGTGGACTCACTGAGGTATATAAACTGCAAATCCAGTTTAGATGCATAAGGAATTATGACAAGTGGGATGTTAGTACTAACTCGTACCGCATCCTAGTGAACACATAAGGGAGGTGAAATAGGTGTAACGTATTCTTGGAGTTGAGGGGCAGTGGAATCTTTTACCGACACGTGTGTTTATCCCTGAGTAATGAGTCATGTGATATGGTGTAAGGGAAATGAGTACACAGTCAACTCGGACTTTGAAATTTGAAACAATTAGATCCCTTTAGTAATTTGCATAAAGCCATAAGAAGACGAACACTGGCAGATGTCAACATTTCGTATTGTCTCTTCAGTGCCAACACAATACGATGAAAATATATAGGACGATAGGTAGGGTGAGACCGGAATAAGTTAGAGCAGGTTAGAGGGGCAGGCGTGACACCCCTACGCCCAAGACAGCCGTAGGCTTAGGAATAAGTTTCTGCACACAGAGAGCGGTTTGATACTGCTGATCGCGACTGCCTCCGCGAAAAGTAGGAACCGGGCGTTGGCATGTCTTAACACGGTTGTAAACATTTTGGCCGGATCAAACTGATGACTGGTGGCCAGTAAATGCCTACCTATGGATGAAGCAGGTGGCTTACGTGAACAGATGGTATGAGCAGCCGACGACTGGGTGATTTGACGCTGCAACCATTTAGGTACATGTCCTCCTATTCTGGAGTTCAACGATCTATTGGTACAGCCGATGTAGTGTATACCACAACTACAAGTAAATTGGTAAATGCAATGTGAGTTGGCGCCAACAGGTTGTCTTTCCGTCATTGGGGTAACAGGTATTCGATTAGTCCGGTTGATAAGGACAGTTTCAGCAGCATAATAAGTCCTCTGGACTGCGGAAATTATGCGCTTTGTTGTCCTTATATTGGCAAAATCTCCCTTAAATGGTAGCTCGATGTAGATCTTATTTTTAGACACTGTCGAAACCTTCTGTCCCGGCATCCTCGCCTGACTATGTTTGTCGATAAATCTACTTGGATAGCCATTTTTCAACAGCGTATCCTTGAGCGAGTTTATCTCATCATTTAAACTGTCGGTAGTGCATATTTTCCTTGCACAATTGAATAGCGTCTTGACTAAGGTCCTCTTGTACCGCATTGGAGAGAAGCTGGTAAAGTGCAGGTACTGCCCTGACCAAGTCGGTTTTCGGTAAACCTCTCTTTTTAATGGACCCATCTGCTCTTCGGCAAATCAACACGTCCAGATATGGGAGGCAGTTACTTTTCTCTGTTTCGCTGGTTACTTTCAGATTCGTATGCACGTTATTCAGGCGATCGGCCAGACGCGCAATGTGCTCCTCTGATGAGCTAAACACTAAAATATCATCCACATACCGCTTATAGTAGGAAAGAAGCGATATCTCTACACTCAACTTCGTTTCAATCATTGACATGAAAAAATCTGCTAGCAGTTGGCCCAACGGACTACCCATTGCCACCCCATCTATCTGGCGATAGGAAATGTTTTGGTATTGGAACCCGATATTCTCAGTGCATAGTAGGAAACTGTCCTTTAATAATTCGACTGGTATTGGCAGAGTAAGATCGGAGCACTCTGCCATTTCACACAAGTAATCAACTGTTTCATGTAGTGGAACATTGGTGAAAAGCGATTGTACATCCAATGTGGACATGACTTTATCGGATAGGTTAAACTCATCTAAAGCCTCTGTAAGTTCGAAAGAGTCCTTCAGACGGTGTGGGATAGTCTGCTGCTTTAACGGAGCAAGAACTTCCACCAGCCAACGAGCCAACTTATGTTGTGCCGAGTTTGCCATTGGAAGGATTGCTCTAAGCGGTATACCACATTTATGGGTATTTAGAAAACCGTATAGCTGAGGTATGTTGGACCCTCCCGGTTTTAGGCTGTTATATACCTCATTATCAATTACGCAGTGTAAGAGGAGCAACTATAGGTGTTCTGTGATGCGTCTTTCCACTTCAGTAACATCCTCTGTTCTTGTAAAGTGTAAGAATTTGCTAGCATCACTCAGTAAATCTTGCATTTTCTGTGTGTATTCTTCCTTGCACATTATGACGGCTCCTGAGCCTTTGTCTGGCTTAAGTAAAATCACCCCCCTCGTCCTCAGCTCTCGTAGTGCACAAAGGTGACGGCTTGTTAGCAAGCACTTCTCACGCACTGGCGTCACTGTGACCTCATGGGCAATATCAGTTAGTTTGTTTCTAAACCAGTTTGACATATCTGGACTAGACGCCTGTAATCCTGCTAACTGATCATAAAAGTTTTCAAACTGTACCGGTCTCACCCTACCTGTCGTCATATATATTTTCATGTTATTGTGTTAGCACTGAAGAGACAATACGAAATGTTGACATCTGCCAGTGTTCGTCTTCTTATGGCTTTGTTCGGGCTTTTAACTCTGCCAGCGTCGAAGCACAGGTGACAGATTCCGGTAGGACATTCCACGTTTTGCAAACCAGAGCAAAAAAAGAAATGCCGATGGCATTCCAAACGACTGTACGGCCCAACCAGCTTGAGATGGTGGCCCTTAATTTACTGTTGTGACTGAGCTCTAGCAAGTAGCTGCACGTTTGGTTGGGATTTCGCAAAATCTAGTAAGTCAACATTAGGCACACGGGCAATCACCAATACTGTCCGCTGAAGACCCTGGGTACTCTCACCCTTACTACATACGATGAATTTTGCAAACGTTTGACATTCTTGGTTGTGCGGCGTTGGAATATCTCTAAGGCGGTGAGATCTCTCTTCAGCCATAGCTGCGAGACCTGTACTGCGTATTCCACAGATGGACGTAAGCATGAGCCAAAAAGCTGTTGATAAATCAAAGGGTCGTCTTGTCCGAATGCACGCTTCAGAAAGCCCACGTGGTGGATGCCCCTACTTAGCGCTTATTCAGCCTGATTCAAACATCCAAAGTCGGCCCGATCCAAAACGTCAGTATAGATTTTGCCAGAAGACGTTTGAAACTCCTGGTTGCCGAGCTTGTAGGGACACACCAACTGGTTCCGTAAATGCAACACCCTACATGTATCCACATTGAATCGCAGTATATTCTGGATTGACTATGCGGAAAATCTATCTAGGTTGGACTGAAGTACTATGCTATCCTCTATTGTATTGATCGCCCTCCACACCTTGATGTCATGAGCATAAAGAAGGCAGTTCGAGTTTATGAAGCAGGTGATATCATTGCTATACATCAAAATTGACCTTGTTCCAAGTACCGATCGCTGTGGTACTCCGCATTTAACTTGGGCTGTACCTGACAGGGATTCACGCACTCGTACCTCTAAGCGCCGATGTAGGAGAAATCTGCCGATCCATCCAAGGAGAGGGTCAGCATCGCTAAAGGTCTGTATGTTGGATAGCAGAATGTCATGGTCTAACCGGTCGAAGGCCTTTGAGAAGTTGAAAAAGTATATCAACTCCCATGCCTGTGTCTACTGCTCCGGAGCTGCGGAATCCTGCTGGTAGTAGATGTGTAGTGCACGATCGATTTCGTTGGAAGCCATGCTATTCCGGTGCAAGGTAGTTAAATTCTTCCAAGTAGACTGTTAGCGGATCAGGAATAACAGCTTCCATGATCATTGAAAGTACCGGTAGTAAGATTACTGGACGGCCACGTACTCTTTCCTGTTCGCCCACGCTGTAAGATACGAGTGTAATAAATTTATCCACAACTGCATGTAGCCTTGTAGAACAATCTTGGCTACAAAATGGAAGTTTTTGCTTTATAATGACACTCTCTTTCGAAACTTGGTTATGGGAGCGCACTCCTTAATAGTGTTGAGGGGACCTACGGAAACGACACAACATTCCCCCCGTTTGAAATTTGTTGGAGACCTTTACAGAGGAATATAGGAGAGGCACATTTAGTGCAAAATTAAACATAATATGTGCCCCGCTTCCCACACACAGAAACCACAAAACGTCGGAAACGGCAACAAAACATAAAGCATACTCGGCAGATCCGGCGCCTTCAATATGGGCATGTTAATGGCCCTACAAAGCGAGACACAAAGATGTCGCTGCAACGGTTACCGATGGCCACTAGCGAACAGCATACTTACAAGAAGATGATGTAATTACAAATTTTGCAGAGTATTGGACCAGTGTGCTCTCTGAGTCGCCATAAGTCGACGAAAGGTTTTCTCTAACCATTCTTTCTCCTAACATGGGTTTGAGATGAGCTCTCAACACTATTGGGCGACGGTCAGTACCAGTGTTGACCAACACATATCTTCGTCCCCATGTTGACTATGCTGTTCAGGCCTGGCGCTCATATTTGAGACGAGATATTCGTTTCTTGGAGCAACCCCAAAGAAGAGCTACCAAGGCAACACGTGGACTATCCGGTTATAGTTACGAACTGCGCCTCCGTTTACTCGATGTGTTCTCCTCAGAATACTGACAGCTTCGCTGGGATCCCAGCTTTGCATACCGAATATTAACTGAAAGCGAGCACCTATGTACATTACTTCTGATGATGGCCTCTTACAATCTCGAGTCCATCACCTGAAACTAGTGACTCAACAATCCCGTTTGGATTGCAGGAAGTATTTGTACTCTCTTAAAATCTGTTTACGCTAAAATGCACTACGAACACATGTGGTGAACACACCAGAAATCGCGATGTTCGTGAGACTGGTAGACTTCCATCTTAGTGCTAAACGCTACACAACAGCGTGATAAAGTGCGGTATTTTTACTACTGATGATTAACATTCCACGTTGGAACATTTTTGAGTTTAATTTCCTTGTGAATTTTCCATCCTGTGGGTCTCGTAAAGTTAGCTTGTACCCCATCATATACTATTGAACTATTAATAGAACCAATTACCATGGACGAAATGCAGAGTGTGGTTCGACACATGCAACGCAGCGCACCGTGTGTGGATCACATTACAACAAAGGAAGCAGCGAAAATGGATCCAAACTTCGCAACTGCATTCCTTAACTGTGTTCTCGCTTCACCTTCCTTGCCTGAGCATAGGAACATTGGCAGAATTAGGTCTGGGGCCAAGATATCAAAACCTACCTCTCCGAAGCGCTTCTGTCACAGGTCGGTCGCGTCGGCGTTCACTCGCCTACAGCACCGTATACTTTTGAAACGTTGGGTTTCGTCATTTCCCCCATCAACTGCTTCGGATTTACCAATGTTCGCAGATGATATCAAGATATGGCGAAGGATCAGAGGACCGGACGACATCGAACGGCTCCAGTGCGATTTAACACGATGTCGATCTGGTCAGTTCGAAAAGCCTTACCATTCCATGTAGACAAATATCGCACTGTGCAATTAGGCCATAGACAGATTACACGTATTTGCTTGGTGCACATGTATTGCAGACCAGCTCCCAAGAAGGTAACCTTGGTGTGCTTGTACAGAGTGACCTCAACTGTTCAAAACAGGCTGAGGTAGCTGCGAAAAGAGGCAAGCAGCACATCGGTATGCTGCAATATGCATTCGGGAAATTTGACCCATCAATCTTCCCAACGATGCGCAATTTGTATGCGCGTCCTCACTTTGAATACCCTATCCAAACTAGGCAACGTTGGTTGAAGCGTCAGCTAGAGTCATTAAAAGCGACAGAACTTAAAGCAACAAAGAATGTCAAGGGGCTGCGCTATCACTCTTACCACCGAAGGCTGAATTTGCAGGGAATTGCCAGCGGACGCTAGCGAAGGCTGCGCGGCGATCTGACATTAGCGTTCCAGATAGTGAGTGACTCCAACCAGGTATGCCGCCATTTGCTGAAACAGCCACAACATGCAGCTCATGGGTAACTGCTTGAAATTGAGGGAACAATGTAGCCGTCTAGCGTCGACGGAATTATTTTCCCTTCGCGTTTGCCAACCCTGGAACGCACTCCCAGACTCAGTTGTATCCTCCCCTAACTTGGACAATTTCAAAAAACGATTAGAGGTTGCTCTTAGCTCCCAACACTTTGTTACCTAAACTACACCATTTTGGATTATGCCAATCATGCCCATCTACAGGATTTATGTGCCACATGGACCCAAGAAGACGGCGCATAAGTGAGTGAGCATATTTTCGTTTTCTCACACCTTACATCAACGACCACTACACCCCGTGTATTTCCGCACGCTTACACTCTAGTTTATTTTACACTGACGTTATGTATCGAAGCATTTACCTCGGTGAACGCTCGGTAGTTGACCCACATATATTTTGATTTCACGTATTCATTCACCGCAACCAACCTTGCTTTTATTCCGTGATAAATCAATTTGCATTGGTATGTAGATAAAAGAACCGTGATCCCGGCGGTGAGTGTCGTTTTATGATTTTTTTGACCGCGAGATTAATGCAATCTTATTTTGGTGACATGAAGCTTCAATGGTTATGGCGGAACAAAGTTGAGCACTTATCTTCGCAATGTCATTATGTGGCAATGGCGCCGGTAGCTTTTATGTGAGTGCAGAGGACCAGAAATATTTAAGTGATTTCAGACTGGGAAGCGTACTCTCACCAGTGGATTTTGTGTACTGCTTGTTCTAGCAGGGGATCGACAAGGTGAAAATGGTTACCCTAAATTTTATGCGTCTTCGGTAGATGTAGTCGCCCAAGTGGAAGAAGACGACGACGACATTTAGGTTACAGTGGGGCCACTACATGTACTCTGAATAAAGTAGACCAGGAGCATTTGATTTTGTCCGTCTGGATATGCAAAATTGGTTTTATCGACCCCATCTTCACTGACCAAATAATGAGGTTGTTTTATGGTAGACTTCATTTCTTCACTAGGGTAAGCATTCAGACTACTCTCTCAGTATGATTTAACAAGGATTTTGCCAGTGATACAGCTTCAAATATGTGAATAATTCTCCGACTGAGACGGACACGGCACCTGCTGTTCTAAATAATCCATTTACAGCTCGAGAACGTGAATGCGTCATACTACGGTACGGCTGAGTCTACCAATGACAAATCATCCCGAAAACACACCACTCCGCTTTGGTGGCACTCGATGGACAGGCAAGATTACGACGCAGCTGGTGATGCCAAAGACCAGTGATTCAAATGCCATCTCACCGAAACGGAATATATATATCACAATTTGGTGTCACGCTGTACGGCAGCACTTGAACTCGGCTGTCGTTTCGCCCTCTGTGTCCACTGTAATTCTCCCCACACAATATTGTGCGTGCGCTCGTTCGAACCAATTCGACGAGCTCTACTTAGTGCATCTCACCTCTTGGGTCTAACTGTGTGGATTATACTCTTGCTCCAGTTCTCAGATTTGGCATATTCTTTGTCGAGTTATACGTGTGTAACCACACCAATCGGGAGCTTTTCGGGAAACATTTTGATCTCATTGGGAAGAAGAAGCTGAGGACTCCGAAACTACGCGGCAACCATCCCTGCATGTCGCAGCGTAACAAAGTTACAGAGATTTTGCTACGCTCGTCAACCGAACATCTCGTCCGAGGCACTTAGGGACGCTTATCAACGCTTCACCTGTATCGTCTCTAAAGACAGACCGATCAGTACATGCTGCTGCTTTGTGTAGGTGTGTGCGTTCAATCGCGAATCGTTGGATCGCTTAATCCAACAGCCTGCGCGGTAAGATATCAATCTGTATTAGCCGACGGACGTTGGTGCTACTCAACAACTCTCAATTCGTGTGCATGTTTTGATGTGTTTGTGTGTTATGCCATGCGCATAGAACATTCAGCAAACGTGAGCGCCAGTACCACAAACATGGTTCGGATAGGACTTGCTGCAAACGATAAGAGGGCAACTAGAGTTTCAGTGGTTCATCGTCGCGTCTGCTCAGCGGGGAACTGTAGTAAAGACCGAAAAATCGGAGTAACCTGTTGTAGCTGCATTAGATCCTACTGTCCGCAATGCATAGACAAATCCGTCCAAGAAGTGAGACAGACGAACAAATTTGATGGCATATTTCTGTTGTGTCCAACATGTCAAGTCATTCCAGTTGTCATCAGGTTTTCTTTGTTTATGAAAAAGTGCGATAGGATGACTGAATTAAACGCGCATTTTGTAACTACTAAGATCGGAAGTAAACAAGGCCACGCTAGTACATCAACCAGCCAATTAAAGCTCTGACTCAAAGCCGAAGAAGAGAGCTAGACGCTCCAAACGCACTGCAGCATCTGTATCTCTAAATCCACTGGGTCACCTTACTCCCATAAGCGGACAGCCGTCAAACATGCCTGCCACCTCTTCTCCAACCAGGGTCACTTCACCTGGAGATTCAGCCATGAAACTGACAGCTCAGGGCTATTGGCCATCCGGCGCAGATAACAAGCCAGTAATGTACGCATCGATTGTCTTGATAAACACCCCGCGAACGACACCCGTATGTTCAGCTTCTGTACCGAGCACATGAGAGGCGACGCAATTTGCACCGTCAACTCCAGTGGTGTCTTCTAAACAGCCCAAATGTCCAGTAACAATTTCAAAACTAACAATCGCTAGACATGACAACGGTGCGTTAACTCTCGTGTGCACCTATGTTCCCGAGTCCAAATTTGGTACAATAACAGGCAAGTTGCTAGACGATCGCAACCAGTGGAGTTCCATCTGCGATGCGATTGGTATTCGGGTTGAGTCTACAATGCTGAAACGCGTAGCGCGTGACCCGACCTCAGTGCACTCTGGTGAACCTCGAATTCTTCGAGTAACTCTAAACTCAGCAGATGAGAGAGAGACTGTCCTGCTCTCAGCAGTTCGTCTTCGCAACTCACGGAGCGGATTGCGCATATTAGCCGATCTGGCTTGGAAAGATCGTCCAAAAGAGGCAGGTGACTAACGCGGCATTCCTAATAGTGATAGCAAGGAAAGCACATGTGTTCATTGTGTTCACGTGTTTCTGGATTCTCCTGGTCGCGATGCGCAACCGCATGACCGATAGCTGTGATGCTACATCCGCGAAGCACTCTCCCTGGACTATGTTTTTGCCAAATCCTTGGCAAGTGTTCCGTCATCACTTGCTGGGAATTTTCAGCGGGCGCTATCGAAGACTGCGCGGTGATCTCATATTAACGTATCAAATATTGAGTGACCCCAACCACGTATGCCGCCATTTGTTGAAACTTAGCCACAACACGCAGCTCAGGGGTAACTGCTTAAAGTTGAAGGAACAATATAGCCGTCTAGAGTGTCGACGGAATTACTTTTCCCTTCGGGTTTGCAAAACTTGGGACGCACTCCCAGACTCAGTTGTATGTTCTCCTACCCTGGATGTTTTCAAAAAACGATTAGATGTTGCTCTTAGCTCCCAACATTTTGTTACCTAAACTCCCCTACTGTGGATTACGCCAAGGATGCATTACAACAGGATTTATGTATCAAACGGATCTAAGTAAGCGACCATATTTTACTTTGCTCACTCTTTACCTCAATGATCACTGCACCCCAGTGGCTTTCTGAACGTTTACGCTCGATAATTTATTTTAATTTTACACTGATGTTACTTATCAAACTATTCATCTCGGCAGACGTTCGGTAGATGACCCAGACATATTTTGATTTCATCATATTCACCTCAACCATCCTACGGGACGTATCAAGCACTTGCTTTTATCCCGTGATAAATCATTGTTCATTGTTCATTGTTCAACTACAAGAGCTGCGGTCTAAGACAAATGAAAGAAATATTACACTCCGAGGGAATGACGCAAGTTCTATTGGATAACTGATCAAACTTTCGAGCCATGTTGTCGACAGAAATACGGCCAAAGGCAGCAGGCGCACGGCCAAGAGTCGTAAGCAATTCGATGGAACTGGCAAACGCCGTAAATTCTTTATCCGCAAAGTCCTGAGGAGATACCCACACAACAGCGCGCACGTCACACAATAGGACAGAGAACAGCAAGGGCGAAAATGCTGTTTGGGAAAGGTGAACAATACCTTGGAATTTGAGTGAAATTCATAAAACAAAAAAGGAGTAAACACCGGCCACCTAACGGTGGGCTTAAAAACAAACACAAATTTGACATCTATCAACGCACTCTTAACAACAAATCACTATTCTGCATGGACACAAATGCCCACAACCTTCTGACGAAAGTGATCGAACTTAGAGAACTGCATGTCTCACGAAAGCTGGACCTCGGATGATTACAGAGTCCTGTATACACCTTGACTCAACCGATTCCGAGATCAATTTCCGCGGTTTGTCGCTGCTTCGGATCGATTGAAATGGGAGGGTTGGTGGTGTCATGATTTATTATTATACAAATCTCCGAAATGAATTTATCGATCACCGGAAAATCCGCACTCCTGATTCGCTTTGTTGCTGTCTACGGTTGCGATACTAGGACACATGTCTTCCAGCGGTAATTGACCGCTCAGCAAACACAACGTAGGAAATGGACTCCAAACTGAACCACGTCTTTCAGTTTGCTTTAAACAAGTCCTATGCCCACATGCTTATCGCTGGAGACTTTAATGTGCACGACATGGAAACGCCAGCAACCGATGGTGCGCATTTTAAAGTCTGCTTACAAGAGCTACTTGCTATCCACCCTCTGTACAAACACGTAACCTCAACCAAAAGATTTCGTACTGCTAACAGGCCGTCCATACTGCATCTTGTGCACACTAACGAGGAACTCTTTGTCGAAGGGATAGGTGCAAGCAGGCCACTGGGTCGCAGTGACCATGTAACTATTTTTTGACTATATTTGCTATGCGGAATATCCAGGTTAGGAGGATGATAAACTGCAAACTGTCATGCACTACAACGTTTTATCTAGGCTTGTTAAGGATAGACCTTGAACTTTCTTAACTGAATGTTTCCCACATGTTGCCTGGGAAACGTTCACCAGGAGGTTTATTACACTGGTAGCACACGCATCGGAATAGAAGTCCCTCCAACCTGAAAACAAACGGAAGCCATTTATGAGAATCAGGACACGTAAAGGCATAATCCTGATGGATTTAGTACGGCGAGCCCACAAGGACAGACCGAATGGCGAAACCTAGACTGCCTATGTGGCATGTCATAACTACTGTGTGAAATTGATCCACGAGGACAAAGTCGCACATCTGTAGCAGTTAATGAAGCGATTCTGCACTAATCGCAATCTTTTGTACAAGTACTTTGACGGCATTTGAAAGGTGAAATGGGAGATTCCAACACTGGTCACGGCTGATCGATGCATGCGGTCAGTAATGGAAGCAGTCGATCTCCTACGGCTTCAGTACTCTCAAATTTTCTAGCAGGTAACGAGCTCACATATTCTCCTAGTTTCTAGTAGTCCACCGTCGGGTTTAGACAACATCACTGCGGTGGCTGTGTTGAACGGGTTGTTATCCTTGCGTATCCACGGTTCTCTTGGAGTGGACAACGTTCGACCGGAGGCTCTGCATGCAGTAGCCAGTGATCTAGCAGAACCACAAGTCATTTTCTATCAGCGATGTCTATAGGAGAAGCATATTCCACCAGTATGGAAGCGAGGGGTCATCACTCCAATCCATAAAGGAGGTAGCCGTACTGACGCTACCAACTACCGTCTAATAGAGCCATTTGCTGTGCTATTCATAGTTATGGAATTAATCATCGCAAGTGTGGTATCTTGAATGCGACGAGTTACTAGCCCTAGAGCAACATGGCTTGCGTCAAAGGCGTTCGTGTACTACTAAACTATTAATTGCACGTAATAGCTGGACCGAATCCGTTGATGTTGGAACAGGAGTCGATGTCATCTACCTGGAATACTCAAAACTGTTTGATCGCTTAGACTATCAGATTATCCTTCAGCAGCTTCAAAACTGCGGAATTGGCGACCTAATCCTGTGTTGGATCTGCAACTTTCTAAAGGAACGGCAGCTGGATTTGAGGGTCCGGGAATCCCTGTCAGATACAGTTGATGTGGAATGTGGTGTACCACAAGGCTCGGTGCTTAGGCCTCATCGATTCATGGTGTTCATGCACGATTTGGCGAGATCAGTTGCTTCCGATTTCCTAATTTTCGCGGATGACATCAATATATGGCGAAGGATTAGAAGACCGGATTACTTCGAACAGCTCCAGTGCGATTTTAACACGTTGTCGAGCTGGTTATTTCAAAACGCCTTACCGTTCAACGTAGACAAATGTCGCACTGTGCAATTAGGCCATAGACAGATTACACGTATTTGCTTGGTGCACATGTTTTGGAGACCAGCTCCCACGAAGGTAACCTTTGTGTGCTTGTACAGAGTGACCTCAACTGTTCAAAACAGGCTGAGGTAGCTGCGAAAAGAGGCAACCAGCACGTCGGTATGCCGCGATGAGCATTCGGAAAATTTGACCCATCAATCTTCCCAATGATGCGCAATTTCTATGTGCGCCCTCACATTGAATTCGCTATCCAAGCTTGGCAACGTTGGTTGAAGCGTCAGCTAGAGTCATTAAAAGCGACAGAACTTAAAGCAACAAAGAACGTCATGGGCCTGCGCTATCACACTTATCACCGGTTGCGGAAGCTGCTGGAATTTGCAGCAGACGGTACTGTTAGCTGCGTGGCGATCTCATCTTTTCTTTCAAAATACTGAGTGACTCCAACCGCGTATGCCGCCATTTGCTGAAACAGCCGCAACACGCAGCTCAGGGGTAACTGCTGGAAATTGAGGGAACAATGTAGCCGTCTAGAGTGTCAACGGCATTATGTTTTCTTTTGGTGTGCCAACGCTGAAAAACACTTCCAGACTCAGTTGTATCCTCCGCTGCTTGGACGTTTTCAAAAGGATTACACGTTGTTCTTAGCTCCCAACCATTTGTTACCTAAACTACACCATTTTGGATTGTGCCTTTCATGCCCATCTACAGGATTTATGTGTCACATGGACCCAGGAAGACGGCGCATAAGTGAGTGTGATTCAAAAGTACACATGGAGGAATCATCTATATGTTATAGTACAGGATTATCCCAAATATCTTCCAACCGCTTGTTTGGAGATATGATGGAGTGGAAAAGGAAACCGACTAGGATGACAATGTCACACAAATGTTTCCGATCAAGTTCAGTTTGAAAACCCTTGGCATGTGTAGTAGGATAAGTATCGTTGCTATTCACAAAGGGCTTTACCAGCGATCTTGCGAAGAGTATGTTGACCCACGGTTTTGAACCGATAGAGAGATTTGATTTCGGGTGGGCTTGAAAACAATCGGTGATTGGTGACCGACGGTACAATTTTGACCAGTGGCTGATTGCTGTAGCATGTGTAACTGAGGAGGCAGTTACGACAACCGAGACCGAATGGGAGGGTAACACGTCGAAAGTCAAATGACATTTCAGTTAAGAATGAAGTTGGAAAAGTTCATAGTGTTAGATGTTATCAGACTATCGCAATTAATTTCTTGCCAGAGGTGGGGTAGTAGTCTTTGGATGTTCTCCGACACTCCTCGAACCGAACGGGTGACGACAACCCAACACATATAGGAAGAGAATTACATAAGACAGTCACAACTAAGTAGAGGTATATAGACTGACAGCACATCGTCCGCTGAAAATTCACCCATCACGGGTGCATAAA
This sequence comes from Dicrocoelium dendriticum, assembly GCA_944474145.2. NCBI lineage: Eukaryota > Metazoa > Platyhelminthes > Trematoda > Plagiorchiida > Dicrocoeliidae > Dicrocoelium > Dicrocoelium dendriticum. The sequence goes on along the minus strand of OX104063.1, from coordinate 266,861,984 downwards.
ACCCATTCTTGACTTGACTTGTTGTCCAGTATCAGCAAACTGGAATGTTTCTTTGCTCCGGCTTTGTTTTCTAGAAAGTGTTTACGATGAAGTGCAACTGGGATAAGTAATAACAACTGAACGGCTACGTGGGTCGGAATGTTTCACAGAAAGTAACTTCTGGAGCGCTTCATGAAGAGCGCATGGCTGGCGCTGCCCATATGTCTGTTTGAGGCATGTTAACAACCATATGTTAAGTACTCTAAGGAACGGTTGGCAGCGAATGGGACATCCAAGATTTTTAACACTGAAAGTGATAAGTATGATAAGTAAGTAAGTAAGTACGCTATCGATAATCTTGTTGAAGTGCAGAAGACTAGTCGGATGTTGTGAAAGAAAAAGTGAAGTCGAGTTCAGTCAAAATCATGAGAGATAGCTCTGAGCAAGTTCCAGGGCGGAATGCAGCTTAAGTGTCACCGATCCCGATCTCTCTCTCTACAGAGACAGTGAGCCACCGTAACACGGTACATGCGAAGAATTTTGGGGAAATCACACGGATAATGTTTCGAAGACTCACCCTAACCTCCAAGGTATTTTCTTATAGATACGGATAATAATCGAAGATCGGCTGTCCTCCGGCGCCCCCTCAGTGCGCCATGTGAAATGAAATGGAGAGCGTAGGCTAAAAGTCAGTGGGTTGTCACTGTCTTTAGGTAGCGATGGCGGAGAGTATTTGTTAGGTGAATTCTGGTCATCACCACAAACACAACTTAGTCAGTGCAGGGATCATGTTGATGAATCTAAATAACAAAAAATGTTTCATGTGCTCCGTCACAGAGAGATATCTAGCGTTCCTCGAAAGCGGTGAATTGACGGTTATGATCCATAGTGTATGATCGTCTTAATAGTCTATGCCGTCTAACGGTGAGATCTATTAGACGCCTCAGTATTCTGATCCTAGAATGTAAGTATAGGTTTCTTCATACATTTACATACAGCCGACCTATTTTCTGAATTCCACTTTCTATCGACATTAGAAGCGCGTCGTAATCTAACTGTTCTCGCCTATGTTTCTCGCCTCCTGAAGGTCTCCTCTCCTATGGATCTTTCAAACTTCGACCAGTACGCAGAAGACGAAGAGCCGGCTCAGCCGGATACAACAAACTGGGATTACGATTTTTAGATGCCCATCTCAGATTCCCCTTCTTATTCGTGTGGACGTTTCCAGATAACTGTTTCACTTACGGCAATGCCACCTACATCCCTGTCGCCTTACTAATTGTTATGTGAAGTCGCTTGATTCAAAGCAGTCTATTCTTTTTCCTTCATGTGCAGTATACACCCCTGTTTGATATGTTTATAAAGATAAAAAGTGATTTCGAGGTACATAGCTTTTCTAATCATAGAGTGAAGGGGCGGAACGGTAGGTTCACACAAGTGGTTTCGAGTGAATCGTAATTAAACCGCGCAACGGGGATTGGGATTTTCGTATCTGCCATTCACTATGAATGTAAATTGAGAACTGTGTTCCCTTCCCACCTATGGTCCCTCATTAGGCTCAGACCTCCTGTGACTGTTGTATGGAGGCCGCAATGATGAGCAAATCCAGATCCGAGTGCCGTCAACCATGTTCTCATCAGGTTTACAACCATGTAATCTTTTTGCTCGTCTAGATCAATGTACTTGGACCTATAGTGCCACATCGGCCAAGCCATATCCCTCGACAATATCACGGCAAAACGGTCGACAAGTATTCTAGTTTTATCGGACTACAATGAGTGTGGTCGCAGACTGGTAAAAGTGGTGCCCCAGACTGAGCTAACTGCATTCGCCGTCTTGAAAAACTGTATGAAACTTCACAAGAGACTATAGAGGGAAACTCAATAAATAGCAGCAGGTGCATGGCAATGGTTGAACGACAAATCACTGAGGGTAATCACTTCTGTGATTCCTCCCCTTACAAAATTCTTCAGAAGATCTAACCTAATGGTAACCGCAACCTTCGATAATATATACTAAATTTGAAGCACCTTCAGGGCCCGGAGAGCCACGTGCAACCAGACAGATTAGCAAAGGATTATGACCATTCAGGAAAAGCTCAGTGGTGGACCTCTTAACGGCTGACATGACCTCCTGTCATGGTTCAGCATCAACCAACCACCTAGTGAATAGTAAGAAAACATGCTGAAACTACACCAAAAAGTAAGACGGTATCATTAAGTTGGATGAACTCTGATATCGTCCGGCATTACATTCGAGATGATACATGAGAGCTGAGAGGTGGCTGAACTGTGAGACACATATAACGGGCAGGTCCATCACCCGAAACGATGAAAGAGAATAGGAAGTAATCATTTATTAGGAAACAAACCTTCATGACGCATAAATAGACGACGTTCACTGATCTATTCAGCACCGAAAAAGACGGAAGGACGTTCGCAAACGTCTATAGTTTCTGCCGCAAACATGAATAAAAGGTACAAAATACTGCAAAGAATGTGCAAAATTTTGCAAAAGAAGCCAAAAACGTTGCAAAACACTGTGCGATTCGCCAGCTGCTCACAACCATTCCTCTGACCTTAAGCCTGTTCTCATTGGCCGGATGCCAAGGTTCGGTGCCTTAGTCCGGGGAGGTGAGCGCGCTGCCCGTTGACTGGGTGAGACTTGTGAATGAATCTTAAAGGCATGCAATTCGGCGGTGCAACGGGCTTGTATACGCCCCCTCACGTCCTAAACGGTGGATCACAATTAGTCTAAGAGCAATGAACAGCTCGAACATAGGCGCACTACCGAAACCATGTCTGTGATACTAACGTCGTCGGCATGCCTTCTCGCGTTCGACAGAGTATTTCGTCAGACTCGTGACCGAGTTTTGGGCGCCTTCGTCAACGGCGATAACTGGCAACTGGTGACAAGTGTGAACAACGTCAAGTATCAAACAGCCTACTCCTGGATTCGTCGTTCTCTTGATCAGGAACCGAGTACTACGCGGACGCGCGGTCGTAAGCAGACTCTGTCGGAGAAAGACGTAGATGACATCCTGGATTGGATCGAAAAGGACTCAACTTTTACGCAACGGGAAATGCGAGTACGAGCAGAAATGGACAAGGACTTTTCGAAGTCAACAACTGCACGATACCTTGATGGTCGATTGATAACTATGAAGATAATCTATCAGTTTCCCGAGGGAATGAACAGTGAGCGAAACATAGGGAACTCATTCAGCAGTTTCTCCAACTTGAGAGCGATGACAAGTTCTTCATTTGGATTGACGAGTCGAATTTCAACGTTTACTGCAAACGTACTCGTGGTCGGGCGCCCAGAGGACTGGCGGTCTGTTGCAAAGTTGCCAACAGCAGAGGGCACAATTTCCATTTGATCAGTGCATTCACAATGGAAGGGAAAGTGTCGATGACCACCCGAAGAGGCTCATTCACAGGTCCCCTATCTCTCGAATGGCTGCGAAGCCATTTGGACAACCTGAAACGGGACACGGAGCTCCGGCAGGTTGTCGTAGTATGTTATAATGCAACATGTCACACAACATTAGAAGAACTGTCCTCAGTTGATGGATACGAGGGCGTAACCATACTGAGATTGAGCCCATTCTCTCCGTTTCTCAATTCGATTGAGAATGTTTGGCAGGTGGTGAAGGCCAGAGTGAAGAATGAGATAAGAGTGCGCAACGAGGAACTTCTGGCTGGGGATCCCCAGAAACTCATGACGCAGATGGAATGGAGGCTGCAGTTCCTTGAACGCACTGTCGGAGCAGCCACATGGATATCAGCGTTGTGGGCTGTCGCAATGCTATTCGACATATGCGTGTACATTTTCCTAATTGTCTAGAAAAAGATGACATGTTTTTATCACATTGCTGGCCTATTTCTAATTTATCTGCTTGTATAGCATGTCACCGGCAGCACGTAGGGACGTGTGAGGATTCACAGTGTTTTCAAAATATTTATGCACATACGTAAGTTTGTGTGTTCATACGGGGGTTGGAGCGATATCTCATGTCTAGGAGTGACATGTGACCGGCTTCCAGTGAGCCATGCCCGAGTGATATGTTCAACTTATGGTCCTTTTCCTGCTGGTATTCGCTGCGCCGTACTCTTTCATGATTGGCCTGAGATAATGTAGATACAGTTTTTCTGTTCGGAAAACTAGGATATTTGAAAAGCGCATTGTATGACAAAGGGAGCTTGCCAGGGGAAGTAACTGTCAGATATATCACAGTATGGGAAATCAGCGTGGATAGTTAAGTGGTAGTGAATAGGATATAACTGCGCACATCATGTCAGCCTTTTCCAAGAGTGAGAGGAACTGATAGATGCGTAGATGCGAGTTCGCAAACGCGTCCATTGCCATTGTCGTCATTGATGTATGTATGTTTGTATCTCGACAGTCTATTAACAGGACACAAAGCCAGCATTAAACCATGGAGATCAGAAGGTAAGCAAGGTTCATCGCGGCATAATCATCGTGGCATGCTAGTTGAAGGTGAGCAACACACTTCAACTAATATGCCGCTGAAAAAGTGGAACATTTTGACAAAAAGTAGAACCAAACATTTTTAGTTTGTTTTTCACACGCCGCTTTTGCTCTTTTATGTCATTTTAATTTTTGTTGTATTAAACATGTGAATCAATACAATACTGTACAAAATTCTTCCACTGATTCCGGTTGCGGGCCATATCTTCGAGAGTGCTAAGCCATTGGCACTCCTCATCTTTGGGTCCCCATCCTGGAAGACGTACGGATCCAACAGCGGCTAGACACGACATCAGCGATTTCATGTGCTGCCGCCAGCTTCGTCATTGAAGCTGAACGAATGAATCGCGTGTCTAATGGAAACCGTCTCTGTGCGATGTTTGCACGCTGTATTGGAGTGCACTGGCGCGTTGATTCGTTACCCCGTTGGAAGTTGATCCGTCAAGTTCGGAACACACATTAGCCTGTTCGGAAGCTGTACATAAGCTTTAAAAGCAACTATTCCTACAACAAGCGCAATTTCATTTGCGCGCCAGAAAGTCCCGAACAGCTGTCTAGCACAACTTGGATACTATCTTGATCGTTTGGATGATCCTCGTTTGACTCCGTAGCGTGCCTAAACAAATGGGTTTGTACTTGGCGTGGATACAGTGGCCTAGCAATTACGTTTGCTCTCCGTGGCGTACGTACAATTGCTGCCGCGCTCGCATTTGTAAAGCCCACATTGGAAATTGCCATGCAATATTTTCTTTCACATAACAAGGATCACAGATTTAATTTTGGAGTGCTGTAGTGAGTGCAGCTATTTGAATTGTTAAAATACTCGTGTTCCAAATGTACAGGCACACTTTTCGTGCGTTACTTGAAGACGCTGGCATGCGAGCTGAATAAGCGCGCATCGAACGCAATTGAACATCACTGGTCGAAAATCCGGCAGGCTTTGTTAGCATCGGGTAAGTCTTAATGTGACAAATCAAATCGCCAACCTAGACATTGGGTCACTAGGCAGTCTCAGGAATTTATAGATGCTCGCCAACGTATTCCGGCTGATAGCGAACACAAGGAGACGCGCAAAGATTTCAGTACGAAACTGCTTACTAACCTGAAAAGAGACCGGGAAGCCTGGTGGCCGAGTGGTCTACACACCTGGCTTGCAATCATAAGGTCACCGGTTCGAATCTATTTTCCTGGCCTGCGTTGTCATCCTGTCTTCTCGGTGCTCATCCAGTGTCTGAAACCCCCGTCTGTCGAAAAAATTGACTATCCCGTTGACTAAATGTTACACTGAGCCAACACCGTGGACAAGAAGATCAAGTGTCACGATAACTGATCATCGCTTGAATGCTGGTGGCATTTGTGACAAAGGTCATTTTCTGTCGTGCAAGTGCGAAATACTGCCAAGTAGCCGAAGTATGTACGGCACATATATCTCCCAACACGACTTGGGTGCGCAAGAATACGTTACTTCAACTTCTATAGCGCTTGTCGAAATGATTCTACGTTGTTAAACGTGGGTACTGACAGAAGATCAAATACAGACAAGCAAAATGTTAAATTCATTATTTCCATCTATCTGCACTCAGGAAATGTAGCTTGCGAAAACCTAATTTTCCAAAAATTTTGGTTTACAAACTGCAGCCGTGCGAACATCGGAACGCTATAAACTATCCACACTGAAGATATCTTCGACGCACAAAGACATGTAAATAATAATACTGCCGTTCACATTTGCTATGTGGTGCAATCCCTGGCTCGCACACTTGATCATTGGGTTCACTGTGGATATTTTGTTGCCTTTACACGAGTACCGACAATTGTCTACACGGCACACAGGACACAATGTCTACATTAGCGACGTGTACAGTTTTGTCCTTATTTCTGTGGCATCATTTGACCGTAGTTTAGTCCGGCCAGCGATGGAAAAGTTGGCTGAGTATTACTCTGTACTGGCTCAACGTCGTTCGCTTTGGGTGGTGGGTATACACACACAACAAAAAAGGCGGACACCCCTCTCATTGCCCAGTACTGACCTACTTCAAACCTAGCATCAAACATTATACTTGCTTCTGTCCCAACACCATCAGTGTTATCCAGCATCAAATTCATAGCAAAAGTGGTTCTGAAAATGCTACCATCCTTGCATACACACAGCTTTCCTGGAGTGGATAACCTTCACCCTATAGCACTGCAGGCAGAAGCCATCCACCTAGCCCAGCCCTTGCCTAATTCCTTCAGAGAAGTCCGTTTGATCCTACCAATTGCAGCCCGGTAACACTTCTCTCTGCCCTTTTCAAAGTCATGGAAGCGATCATCCTTGACGTAATGACGGGCTACTTGTAAAACCTAGGCGATGCATTATTAGCATAGGTTGATAATTTTCTCCGTGAACAGCTGTTCTAGTTTAGAGACCGAACATCTCTGCCCAACTCTCATCGAGTGGAGTGCGACGATGTTGCGGGAGCCATCACCTCAAAAATTTTACTTTCCGGATGACGTTAAAAGTTGGCCGGGGAACAAGAAAATGGACGACTACATGATCTTCCATGTGTGACCTAGCTGGGACCTGGCATTGACCAGCGAGGAATTCACTGCCATTAAATGTGGTCAAGTGACACATTATCCACATCTGCCATAGACATGCCTATCTCTAGAATATTGGGGCATATGACCTGCAGACCAGCCATCAGCAACTTGACCTCGGTGTGCTGGTGCACTACGACTTCGGTTATTCCAGACAGTCGGAATGCAAAAGTGGCAACCAACATGTTGTTAGCTTGCGGATGACACACAAAAGTTTTGATTCATTCATCTTCTCTATGATGTTCCACGCCTACGGGCGTTAACATGTCGAATACGTAATCCAGGCTTGGTACGCTTAGCTAAACCGTGACCTTGCAGCGTTTGAAACTCACCATGGTAGAGCAGGAACATTTGTCAAGAGACTGTGCAACCTTTCGCACCAGCAACGGCTGAAACACTCAGAATGTTCAGTAGACGCTACAGGTGGCTACGTGGAGACCTTATATTAGTCTACCAGGTACGGAACGACCACACGTACACATGTTGCCACCAAATGCAACTCATCCCGAACACCAACTTCACAGGCAATAGCCTGAAACTGAGTCAACAACACAGTCGGCTTTACATTAAGGCTGGACGAACCTCAGTTCATAGCGACGCAGTGATTCCGCCATAAGTAGCCATTGAACGTTTCGGTGCCTACGCTGTTTATGTGCTCAACGACAGCCTGGACGTTAAGAATTCTATCCGACCGGACGCATCATTAGCACCATTTGCCAGCGGATCAGTTTAGTCGTTAACACATTTGTGAAAGAGGATAATTATATTAACAGAAATGTATTGGAACAATCAGCTATGCTAGTGAAGGATATGTTCAAACTGTCCGCCGGCATTCCGCTTGAAGTGCAGAAACCGCTTGATGCAATTGGCGAGCACTTCTCCAATGTATCGCTCGTGATCGCGCGACATTCGTGAGAAGAACTTCTGCAGACCATGTGGATAGGCAGTTGAGGTCTTGCCGAAGTAGGCCACAGTCATCGGGAGCGTCGATTTCTCTCCAAATCTTCATGTCGTCCGCAAACAAGGCACACGGCGACCGGAGAAGCTGCGGTAGATCGTTGATGTGGATCAGGAACAGAGTGGGCCCCAGCACAGTGCCATGAGGCACGCCACTTATAGAGGGGTACCAGTCAGTTAGATGATCGTTGACCTGTAGCCTCCATTTTCTTCCAACAAGAAAGTCGCGGATCCACCGGTGCAGTGAGCCAATGGTCAGGCTACATCCGAAATCCGGAATTGTATTGACAGCGCTAGAACAGCCTTCTTACAACTGAGAAACACGTTGTGGCGAAGGATGAAAATTAGTCTGAGAACGAAAATCCGAATATTTTCGACAAACATTTGTGCCATTTTACCCCATGGTTGTGAAACATCGCTGCTGTGATCGGAAATCACCCTGAAGTTAGAAATCTTAGACCATTGGTGTCTAAGGCTTATCATGAAAACGCAGTGGCATGAGTGTATCACCAATGACGAAATCCGTAAGCGTTGGTACGGTCTTCCGAAGCTCTCAGCGCTCATCCAACACCACATGCCCCAGTGCTTCGGTCACGTCCTCCGCAGACCACTCATTAACTTCACTAGGACAGTAGTTTCACTCTCGTCTTGCCAGGTTTGTTGTCATTACCGTGGTGGACACTTGAGAACGTAGTTAACTGCAGTGAAATTGAATGATGATCTTCTGGGACTACATGTAGTGCATCGTGCTTGTCACTGGAGGAATCATTGGATCATATCTGCGTGGAGCATGCAGCCAGCCACCGCGCTTGGACAGCTGCAACCCGCGACATTCATGAAGCCTGCTTATCCTTTCTCAGGAGCTAGCCGTAGTAAAGTAAGTAATTAAGTGGGTTGAGAACAGTTGGGACGTACATGATACCGCAACTTTTGCCATGAATCATCCCATCCTCTTTGAGAGGAAGACGGTAGCGGACAACCAATCATAAAAGGGCACCCCCTCTAGTATCAAATGGCGTAGACAGTGGCTAGACCAGCCACTCAAGCGGCACAATCTAGTTTTGGCAACTGAGAAGGTAGTGAGGTGGGTCATGCAATTGTGTTTAACCTCTAAAGCACCATCTCCTTTTGTATGTGGCCGATAGTGGAAATTTTTGTGTCAGTGCTACAGCTGGAACAAAATAGCCCTACTAACAAATCAGGTACACCGAACCTACTGAACGGTTCTCAAATAGTGCTACCCAGCTTTCAACTCAACGCAATAGTGAATCAGCTGTCTAGTTTCTTATCCATTGCCTCAAGCACGGAATCCTTCGCTGAACCCTTGCTACAAAGTGTTTGATAAAGCATTCTGGTAGCTCAGCTTGAGATAGAATTCTCCTTCCCACAGACTGTCATCATCTCCCTATGCCGCCGGCTAGTTATGAGACTCTTGGCCACACGTCAGTCCTGTGTGTTGTAGGCGTTTGGTTACTGTATACCAAACGGAATCATCCTCCGTATATAGAGCTAATTTGGCAAAACCAAAAAACCACCGACATCTCGGACCCCAATTTCTGGGTGGACAAAGGGCATCGGATTACTTTTGCCTAGCATACATACATTATACAGGTTATCTAGAGGTGTAAAAGCACCGCAGCTGCTATGCCGCAAAACATGCAAGAAAAAATAAAAAAAATACAACAGGTGCATGTCAACTGAGCTACCAGCAACGGATGGGCATCGTTCCGGTAAGCTACCAGCCGGCTACTAGGCAACAAGAAAAATTCTGATATAAAATTATATTAGGCTACGGAATGAGATCGTGGTTGGAGGGGGAGGCTAACAGGGATGGGGAGGGACAAAGAAACTCACAGCAGAAACGCCACGGAGGTCGGCTCCTTGCCATGTCAGCAATTGTACCTAGCCAGACGGGTTCATAGTCTTTCGGACCCCAAGTAAGGAGCCGTGAAACTCCAACCGACGCCAGCTCCGAAGTGAGGGCCTTCATTCCTCTCGACCAAGTCATCGCTTGGCCACCCCTCCTCTTTCATCCACACGCCCGGCGAGCAAACAACGCACGTCGCGGGAGTCGGTGGGATGACATGTGCAACACATTGCCGAGCCAGCAGAGCCTGGTGCATGAAACGACGGTACTGAGCGATGAGTTCCTTCACCTGTGCCGTAAACAGGACGTCGAAGACGCTCGTTGCCCACGCGGTGTTCCCACCCGATGTGAGTCAAAATGCATAGGCACCGGTGGTCGGACGTAAGTAGCCTCTTTATGTCAGCTGATGTAAGGGGAGGGAATTCACGACCCCACAGTAGGGTCGAGGGTACCGCTGCATTGTACACACTGCCCTTCAAGCAGACAGTTATGTCGCGCCGGCGCCATAGGTGGCGAAGGTTAGCAAAAGCACCTCGAGCTTTTGCTATACGGTTCGTGATCTCGTCTTCGATCCCAAGGGCGCTGATACAACTTCCCAGGTAGTTGAATTTCTGAACGACTTCTAGCTGATCCCCACCAAGGGTCAGCGCAGGAGGCGATCCCTGCCAATCTTGGAGGAACGCTTTGCACTTCGATGGTGCAAAGCAAAGCCCGAAGTGACTGACAGCCAGTGCTAATCTGTCCAGTGCCGCTTGGCACGTCTGGGAGCTGTCACAGATGAGGGCAATATCGTCTGCATACTCCAAGTCAAGAAGTCGTTCTCCTGGGAGTAGCTCCACACCTTCTAAGTCGTGTCCTGTAAACGCAATCTCCATGACTTCGTCAATAGCGAAGTTGAAGAGGAAAGGTGACAGCAGGCATCCTTGTCTCACACCGCTGGAGATATTGAAGGGCGGCGACAGCTTGCCGTAAGCCCTCACTCTGCCCGAGCTACGCGCGTATAATGCTCGGATAATATTTACATATTTCTCGGACACACCTTTCCTGAATAGACGGTTCCATAGAGCACATCGATCAACCGAATCAAAGGCACCTTTGATGTCGTGGAACACGACTACGGTGGGCCGCCAATATATGTGACGCTGCTCCAATAATTGACGCAAAGTGAAGATGTGCTCGATGCAGCCCCGACCTCGACGAAACCCGGCTTGCTCTTCACGAATGTGGCTTTCACGAGTGCCAGTCAGTCTGTGAAGGATGACAGAGGCAGGTAATTTGTAGGTGATGGGGATCAGACCGATCCCTCTATGGTCGCCGCATTCCGAGCGCGTGCCTCCTTTGAAGATTGGAACAATAACGGAGCGGCTCCAGTCGGTTGGGACAGTTTTCTGCTCCCACAGTTTCACCAGTAATTCGTGTAAATCATCAACAAGAGCACGGCGCCCGAATTGGTAGTGGGCTGGAGGGTGATCATCTGGTACCGTGTCTTTCTTCAACTTCAACAGTCCGATCTCACGTTCGACTTCTGAGTGTGAGGGTGGATCCAAAGGGACGGCCCAGGGAGCGGGGCGGTCAGTGGCCGGCGAGAAAGCTAACAAGTCCGAGCGATTAAACTGCCTTTCAAAGTCCTCAGCCCAACGCTCCAAGCGTTTTGACAAGTTGTGTATAGTATGTCCACTGTCGTCACGTATAGTTTCACTAAAACCAGGTCTCCTGCTTCCCGTTTCCCGTAACAGCCGGAATAACTTACGATGGTTACCAAGGGCATCGCCCATTTCCATCTCTGACGCCCGAAGAGACCACCAGGACTTGCGGTCACTCTTCAGGCTAGCACGGAGTTTTGCCCGGAGCTCTTTGCGAGTTTCATTGTGTTCGCGTCCAGCCGAAATATGCCGGCGAGCATCGAGAAGTTCCAGAGACTGTGAAGAAACCCAATGTCCATGTTGGTGCTTAGACATACCACATGAGGATTTTCCTGCTGCTAGTACGGTCTGGTGATTATGAGACCAGTGAGCTTCAGTTGTCTCCAGTGAGCGTTTACTCAACTCTCATGTCAGCGTACTTTGATAAGCATTCAGAACAGCTGGCTTCGTCAGTTGGCTGGTGTCAATGCGCTCACAGCGTCGTCATGGTCGTCCGCCAAAACACATCCACACTTCAGCAAATACAAGTGCATGGTCGGTGTCCACACATGTGCTCCAAAGCGAACGACAGTTCTGTATGCAACCTCTCCAGCGGTAACTGATTGCAATATGATCGATTTGCCTCCAAGGCTGGTGTGAGGATGATGGGCGCCAAATCACCCTCCGGGGGATGCTGTATCAGAAGTTAGTGTTCGCAAGAAATAAGCGAGCATCTTCACACAAATGAAATAACCGCTCACCGTTATCATTACGGGAGCCTGCACCGTGCTGACCTCCCCAAATGCATTTCATCAGTGGACAAGTTTCCAACTTGAGGATTCAGATCCCCCGCCAGCACAAGTGTCCGTGTTTCTTCTGTGGCGAAGAAGGTCGGTAAGTTGGCGGTAGAAGTCGTTCTTTACCGAATCATCGCTACAGTTTGTGAAAGGGCGTAGACAGCGGTAATGAGTAGACACCTAGTAGTGCCGCGCGAATTCGAGGCTTTGAACTAGCCAGCCAATCGGACCGCACACATCCGGCTACTGATTGGAATCCAATCAACCAGAGCAGCTTCAGCCCGGGGACTCAGGGAAATACGGACACCAGCTCGGCCGGTGCTCGAAGCTACATCGTCACCGGATAGGCGCAATGAGAAAGTGCTGCTGGTGTCACCTGAAGGGGATCGCAGAGTGAGTACAGAGTTCGAGTCTTGCAGGCGGGTCTCCGATAAACAGCAGATATGGATGGAAAGGGTCTCTAATGTTCGGTCAAGTGCTGCCTGTTGACCGATCTGTAGCAGTGTGCGTACAATGAAGCATGCCAATCTGAAGGAAGATCGAGGAGTCCAAATGGAAGCCGATGAATTGTGTTTGACTGATTAGTTGGGGATGGGCTTGTCGACAGGGCAGGAGTGAGGCTCCGAGTTTGCATGTGGGTTGAAACTAAAAGATAAAAGCCTATCAAAGCATGTTGGGGGAAGGCAACGAGTCAGGTGGTTGAAAACTGGGGGGATAAAAGTGAAGCTGGAACATGACCATAAGGGAGAAAAAGCACTAGAGGGGGAATAAGAAGATGGCTGACGTGTCGGAGTCCCGCGACTGCTTCCACCCACTAACGTTAGTGAGAACACGAACGATCAGGGACAGAGATTCAAGGGTCCTTTACATAGGGAAACCAGTTCGTTATATAGCATAACGCACAAACATGAAAGCCAACCAGGGTGCGGAAAGCATGCGGACAATTAAAGCCAATAAGAACGGAACAAATGAGGAACCAATCAAGTGCACACAAAGGACGTAAGGTGAGAGTGATAGCGTCAAAGTATGCCTGCGATCTGAAGGCAAAAACAACGACTACAAATAGCCAATAGGAATGACGAAACGTTGCGTTAAAACAAACATCGGTGAACCTCCATGGTAGAACGAAAGTCTGCAGTCATGAACGGCTACAGATGCATACCTGTATTTTACTTTTAACTCCAACAATGGCTAGGCTTGAGCAGTCGCATCCAAATCCTTATGCACCCTGCTCGGTGCAGCAGATAGGACACCGTTGATTATCCTCTGCGGTGTCCAGAGCATCAGCAATTTGTTTGAACAGAGATTCGTTGTATTGCGTGGACAGGATACTGTCAGGTTGCCCAGGCCTAGACAGGAGAACGATTAGGGTTCTCAACCAAAGACTTTGGTACTAAAACCTGACGGCAAAGCAGCGGGTTTGGCACTGGGCCACAAGGAGTCCGTTTTAAGGAATAAGGAGCCATCCTCATTCCAACCCCTAACCTGGAGGACCAGGATGCTGAGTTTGTCTGGCCTCTAACCATTGATCAATCTGGTATGAGTGGCGCTGTAGGTGCAAAAAAAGCACCACCCAGCATAGCTCAATGGATCACTGATGCACACAAACCATCACACCACGGTAAGGTCCAGCGTCATTGCGATGGAATCCAGCTTTATTACCTAGCGCAGCAACAGCAACTCCGGTCTACCTTCAGTTCGCTCGGCTAATTCGTTGAAATTTAGATTGACAGTACTGCTCCTTGGACGGCCAGAACGCGCAACGACCAGCGCTTTACCACCAATTCTCGACTAGGTATAGACGATGGAACTTTGTACGGGGAGGCACAAGGTTGCGGTTAGAAACTACGCGGTGGCTCCACATGGACCATTAGGTTTGCCCCGATCTTGTCGACTAATAAGTGATGGTAGCGTGGTCAGTTTGAGTTCAGGTCACTTGTCGTTCCCCACCTACCGCATTTCGATCACCTGTGTTGCAAATCTGCGTAGTTGACATTAAAAGTATAGTCAACGCATAGTTAAAAAAGGTGGACCCCGTTTTTAGTTGAACAGGTACCTATCACGAACTGGGTTTGGACAAGATGTTTTGGCTCTGATAAGAGATCAGTCACGTCAATCATACCGGTTACAGTATCAGCAAAAGTGGCCGCGAGAATAGATAAGTTGTTGTGCATGTATAACTCTTTTTAACAGCATCTGGGCTAGACTCGGACTTGTCGTAGACCGTTACAAGTGATGGTTGTAATGGCTTCGGCTGTTGCATACGAGCTCCCCTAATGCTACCATAACTGGTATCCAAACTTGTAGCCTAGTGTCTGTAATTCTGCCAAACCACCAGCCGAGAATTCTGGTTCACGGGGTCGTCAACTACTTAAGAACATTAATTGTAACCCTAGCTTGGTAAGCAGAGTTGCAGTAGTGCTGTTGTCCTGCTTCGATATCCCGGAGATACAACATTCAGCCACGATAGAGTGTAACTTCAGAATTAGAAGCGGTTGTTTACCGGTACCATGAATGTATTCGATCGTTGAGACGACCATCATCGTTGTTGTATCCAGAAAAAGCAGCAGACCAGAGCAGCACCGGAATGTATGTGTGGAGAAAACTGTCCGCACACACGCGCAGGATAAGTAAAAAGATAGAGGTTCGAGTTGCAACCAATCAAATTCTAGATCACATGGTAGGCCAAAAAGTGCTACATCGAAGTGCGGGTAGAATAAGCGAATCGAGGGCGAAAACAAAGTTACGTATTTAAACACCACATTGTTCTCTCCTCTGTTCGAAAAATATAGGCTCTACATGTCCATGAACGATCTACTTTAATGTCAACACCCCGAAGAATTGTCATGTGGTGTTATCCGTTAACGTGTATCGATAGACAGGGCGGTGTATCTGACCGGAACGTCGTAAGTTGGTATTAGTTTATACCGAGCGCTGTGTTGTAGGTGTGTTCGTCTGTTCCACAGGACGTTGGGAAAGCGCTGTATGCAGCCGCCTTGCATTCATTTTTGTCCCATCAGCCAACTTGTAATTTCCTGGCGTGCGCACAGATTCCACACGGGTCGGGGGTCCGAACACATTACCTCCTGTCCGGGAATTGGGTAGTCTCACACTAACAAATGTCCCTGGGGAATCCGTTCTCCAAACGCATCTATATTTATCCTGGTAGACAGCCCGTCTTTCGTATTCTCCGTGATTGGCGGTTTCTTCGCATGTAAAGGCTGTATTTAATCGAGTTCGAATTGTTGACCTTAGCTATAGCTCCAAGGGGGTCGTTTGCATTGCAGTATGTGGAGTGGTTCTGTATACCTCCAATGCAGATAACAACGCACCTTCCCAGCATTCTACCGAAAACCGAAGGACTTGTAGCGATTCTTTCAAAGTACGATTAAGTCGTTCGATGAATCCATTCGCTGCAGAATTATAAGGTACAGCCCTCGTGTGTCTGATACCATTGTGCCTTAGGAATTCAGCATACTCATTACTTCGAAACTGTGGTCCGTTATAAGCGACTATATCTTCTGGCAAACTGTACCTTGCAAACAAACAACGGAACCACTTTATGATGTCGGTTGTAGTTACGTCCCCGCATAGAATAGCTTCTGGCTATTCGTTGTAGAAACATGTAGCCACTCGCACGTTTTGCTTCTGCAGAGGTGCATTGGCAAACGGGACCTAATAACGATGGCAATTTCTGCCCATGGCTTCATTGGATACATGATAGGTTGGACTGGAGCATCCAGGGGTCGCACACCGTTATCGGATTGTTGACAGGCGCAACATCCCAGAATAACTGTATCGACGCTGGAATTCCACTTCGGCCATCAATAGTATTGTCATATCCGAGCTTTTGTCCGCACAATCCCCGAGTGACCTTCATGTGCACATGCAACTACCAGAGGAATAAGGGTTGCAGGGACCACAAAATGCTCGCCTCTAATAATGCAATTGCTCACAGTGGAAAGCTCGTACAGTAGGGTATATTATGGAAGTAACAGGTTGGATCTTGGTACGACTGAGGCATGAAGTGGATATCTACTCCCGAAGCTTCGTTAGGACAGGGTCTTTGTCAGCGTGCTCTCTTATCGGGTCAATTATTATTGTAGGTGTTCCGTCTGAGAGCTGCGATATCATTTTTACCTCCTCTAAGTCCTCGCTTTCCCCTTCCTTAGACAGTGGGAGTCTCGACAGGGCATTTGCAAGTTGGTTAAAACCCCCTGGCACGTATTTTATTTCATAATCATAGTTTAATAAACGTGATTACCAGCGACACCGGTGTACCGGCTTTTGGCCATTGTTACCGCGATTTAGTAGAGTTATAAGAGCAGAATGATCGGTGCACAAAGTGAATCGACTTCCGGATAAATAAAAATAACACCTCTCACACACCCCGACACATGCGTTTGCCTTCTTCATGCCCATGGAATAATTCCTTTCAGTATCACACAAGGTACGCGATGCGTACGCAATCACTTTCTCCTCGCCATCGTGCAGCTAAGACGGAACTGCACCCAAGTCAATCTCTGCATCATCCGTTGAAACAAACGTTGAACAGTGCTCTTTGAAGATCGGTACCGTGGGAGTGGATTCAATCATCACTCGTATGGTTATGTAAGCATTGTCTTGTTCAGTAACCCTACAAAATTCCTGGTTTTTGAGCGTCAACCTCCGTAACGGCTCAGCGATAGTCGCAAAAATCTATAAATGTCGAGGGTAATAAGAACACAGACCAAGAAAATGTTTCATCTGTGTAACATTGCATGGTTTTGGGCAATCGGGAATAGCTCTGGTGTTCTGCACTTAAGACCCGAGGTAGAAATAACATGTCCAATAAACTCGAGCTCCGTTACAGCGGATTGGCATTTGTTGGTATTCAAGCGGAGATTTAGTTAATTCAGTCTATGCAGCACATTATGAAGGTCTTCCTGATCTTCGGTGGGGTCGCTACCAACGACACAAATATCATCCATGTACACAACACATCTTTTAAGATCTGGTAACGACAGAGTAATAAATTTCTGCCAAGCTGCTGTGGCACAACTAAGACCCATCGGTAGCACTTTGTATGGATATCAACCGTCTTGCGTGAGGAAAGTAGTCAAATGTCGGCAATCTGGAGTCAGTGGCATGTGCTAGTATGCACTGCGAATATCCGGCTTTGAGAAAAGTTTGGCGTTTGAAAGCCTAAGCATCAACTCGTCGAGAGAAACCAGAGGGAACTTGTCTACAATTTTAGTCGATTAAGCGCTCGAAGGTTGGTGCATACACGAATAGAGCCATCTTTATTTCAAATGGCAACTAGTGGATTAACCCCTACAGAACACTGAATGGGTTCTATCAAGTCTTCCGAAACCATATTTTCCAAAGCTTGCGACAACGGCTGTCGCTTGGCCAGTGGTATGGGTCTAAGTTGTGAAATGCTGAACGGTTTGTAATCCGCGCTCAACCGAATGCCGTGCATTGCTTTTGGAAGGCTACTAATATCCGGAAGAAAGAGATTTGGCTAACTGGAACGTAATGAATGAAGATTGACGCTGGCAATGGTTATCCAGCTAACGTATAGTGATACATTTAACAAGACCGCGGCATTACATCCCAATAGAGGCTTATTATCAGTTTTAGAGATGTAAAGTTCAACTATACGCTTCCTGCTTTTTATAAGAAACATTGAAACCGCAACAAAACCGAGTATGTGGACATCACCAATGGAATTACTGCTGAAAGTGTAGGCGGAAGGATGTAGTTAACTGACCAAAATGCTCTTTGTAAACACGATACAGCACAACTATAATTGGTGACGCGGAATCTAGTTCCGTGTCTAGACAAATAGTTGCGTTTCTGATCTCAAAAAACCCGCGACATATATTTGACGAAGGCAGTTTCGTTTCTTGAGTTGGAGACGAAAGTGGATGTTCGCATTCATTAACGACATCTTTGGATTGTTCAACGGTGACCGAAGAAGCTCTGGAGTCATTTGCAGAATCAACTAAAGAAATGACGCAGGAACGACAAACCCGAGCAAAAGGACCGGTCTTATCGCAATTCCGGCAGATTGCACTCTTTGCAGGATATGACTTATCGTTTGCACGAGGTTCAGCAGTTCCACAACGGTAACACTTATTTCTAACTGAGGATCGCGTCAGAGAGCGTGTAGAATTCAAACTGCCGATTTCAGTAGCTAGTGTGTTAGCGAGGAAAATTTGATTTTGTTCCGTGACTGCGACCTTCGCGCGAGCCATGTCACGGGCCCTGTCCCATGTGCACTTTGCTGCGTTCTCCATTAAGAGACTCTCTCTGGTTCGAGAATCCAGGGGACTAGAAAGCAATTGTTGTATTAGTATAGTTTCTTCCACTTTTTTCTTGGGAATACCATTGTAGTCACACTTTCGAACAGAAGAAACAAGACGGGAAATGAATGCATCCACTGATTCACCAGATGCTAGTTTCAGCTTCGAAAAATCGTACCGAGAAGTATAGGTGTTCATTCGAACATCGCACTGTTTATCGAGGGCCGTTAAGGCCTCCATCAAGGTGGGTTTCTCCCGCAGGTTTAGAGCCGAGGTGCAATCACAAAAGCTTTAACAAATCCTCTGTTTTCAGCGTCACAGATGGATTGAGAACTGGTAGCACAGAAATAGAATCTGAAAAACTAATTTTCCAGTCTTCCCAGCATTCTGCACTAAAGGTAACCGCAGAGTCAGTCCAGAACTATGAAGAGGCATGCAAAGACATCGGTAACACGCGACGCCAATTTGTTGTATCCCGGAAAGCAGAAGACCAGAGCAACACCGGAACGTATGTATGGAGAAAACTGTCTGAACACACGCGCAGTACCATTACATCAATGGAAGTTCGAATTGCAAACAATAAAATGCTAGATCATATGATAGGGCAACAAGTGCTAAATCGAAGTATGAGTAGGATAAGCGAATTGAGGGCACAAAGATAGCAAAGTATTTGGACATGACAATCATGAACGGCAGTAGAACTTCCATTTGAGCTGATGCTTTGTTACCACACAATCACATTGACCTACGGAATGGAGGATGGTAGGAAGTTATAGTGGGGTCCAGGGGTAAAGCGTGAATGCCTCAAACAAACATTCAGGTTTAGGCACTGATGTTGTGTCGATCACATACCGTACAAACTGCTGGCTATCATGCAAGCATAAGGGGACATCGGCGAGACAGCTTCTTTGCGGTTTTCACTAACCCGTGTCACAATCAGTCATTGCCATGCAGATAACCCAGCACCAAACACCCCAAAAAGACGGTCCGATTTGGTGACAACAGCAGACGCGCCACTGATGCCTACTGCGATACATATCCTGTAATGTCTCAAGCCAAACACAAAGCGAGTCACGTAAACTCCAGCCTGGAAGGCCAGAAAGCACAACGGCACCCAGTTCGGTCGTCATTGAGATTATTTCCCGCCGCCAAGTTAACTTATGCCGTCCTCAAGCCTTACGTTACCCAACACCTGGCAAACGAATCAAGGCGGTCCCCAGTAAGCGGTGGCCGGGCATTTGCAGTGACGCAGAACTCGTTCCTCAATGGACAAACGATGGCCAATTCGGTTTCCATTTTGATGAAACCCGGCTTGCTGTCCACAGATCTGAATTTCACGGGTGCAAGTCAGTCTGATTAGAACAACAGAGACAAATAAATTGTAGGCGATAAAGATAAGGTTGATTTCTTTAAGATTACCACATTCTAAACAAGCATCTCTTCTGAAAATCTGGACTAGAAGAGAGTATCTCCAGCCGACAGTTTCTTGCTCCCCCAGTTTCACTAGTAATTCGTGTAAATCAGCAACGTGAGTTAATCTCCCGAATTTGAAGCAGGCTGGAGGGAGTGCAATTGGCCGTTGCCTGATATCAAGCAGACCGCTGCGCGAGTGAGCAACTTCTTTAGATCCGCCCACGGGATATAACAATTCCCGTCCGGCAATGAATATAGTGGCTTCAGGCGATTAAACTGCCTTCCGAAGTGAACAGCCCAATACCTCAAGGGACTTGAAAAATTGTCGGATTAGTTGTCTATTCTCATCACCTGTACTTTTACTGACACCACGTTTCATGCTGCCAGTTTTCTCTATCAGACGGATTATTGTCAGATAGTTACCAAGAGCAACGACCGTGTTCATTTCTCATACACGACAAGACCACCAGGTTTCAGGGTATCATTTCAGCTTAGTCGCAATTTATCTTTGGATTTTGATAATCTCGTTTTGTTCGTTTCCAGCCATAAAATATCGGTGAGCACCCAGAAGTTCCACAAACTGCGTGGTGACCCAGTGTCCAGATAAGCAATCTGATTTGTCGCATGAAGAAATACCTGCTACTGATAACGTTTGGTTTACCTGTGATCAGTGATCGTCAGTTGTGCTCAGTAAGCGGTTGCTCATTTCGGTTAACAGTATAGTTTGTGATGTACTTAGAACATCTGACTTCGATGATGACAATTGTGCCTACGGTCGCAGCGTCGTTGCGGGCGCCAGCCGAAAAGTCTCACAGAAAAAACAAATATCGGATGTTTTGTTAATCTGGTCTGGAGCTAGGAGCGGCTGCACTCAGATGATGACGTACAACCGGTACACTGAATTGCTAACTGTCCAATGGTGCAAATTGCTTCGCCGGCAAGGGTGAGATGGGACACAGACGCCACATGTGCGCCTACGATCGCAGAGTACACCTAGCCGTTCGGCTGTAAGAAGTGAACGTTAGCCAGACACCACAGCCGCAATGAATGCTTCATGCCTCGACAGCATGGCAAGACCTAGGGAACGCACGCCGTTCCGCTGTGAAAACTAGACGTGAGCCAGACATCACATGGCCGCACTGAAAGTGTCATGCTTCGATCGATCAGTAGTCGGCCTTCATGCACGTGAAAAGCCAGCATAGGGGTTTCCTGCGAAGTGTGCCGCTGTGCTAGCAACTGAGAAAAACAGCTTGGCCGTATGTGATAACCGGTCGATGGGCGCCGTATTGCTATCGCCATAAAAGCGGTTATCGATTCATGACCGGCTTCCAACAAACCCGTAAGCTTTAAGTAGGCTGCTTTAACTGCTAAAGGGAACCCTACTGCCAGGAGCACATTGTAAGGTTACAGTCTTGTTCGCTTTACCGTTTCGATCGTGTGTGTTAAAGCTGAAAATTCACCCGTCATGGGTGCATAGAAACGATTTATTGACTTGACTTGACGTGACAACGTTCTAAAATTCCAGTCTATCCCGACACACGGGTGGCACCACTGAACAACACACCAATTTAGTCATCAATGCAACTAATACCGTCACAGTCAGACAATTGCTAGTTGTACAAATTGGTCAGGCCTTCGATGACGTTTCTCGTGTAAAATATTGAACATACCTTTATTCATTTCTTTATCTATATTTACATGAAATGTGTAAAATGTCGCTAAATATTAAGGAATAAGATGTTTGCGACATCAAACAAAACGGACGGACTCGCACCGTCATGTATGATGTAGCAGCCTGCGCGGTTGCGCAAGTGGTACGCAGTAACAGGCATCTCAACGTTCGGTAACTCGCATAACATTGCGAAACCACATCGTATACTGCGCATCGGATATTGAAGGGAAAATAATTCAGGCGGTACAGTGCACTGGAGGTGCAAGTGTTGAACGCATGCGATTCACAGAAGCGCCTGGAATTCACCCGTTTAGGTAGTTCAATTGCAGTTTGCAGCTCCTTAGTTTGTGTGGTCACTTCCCCACACGCTTGTGTGCCAGTGGTGGTCGATTGCCGACTGCGTTCATATACCTCCATTGACAACAGTTGGACGTGGGAAAAGTGGCGGCACGCCAGGCGCCCCTCTCTCTGCCTTGCTGTTACTCCCGGAGGACAAAAGTGCAGCAGGCTGCTATCTTGTTTCGTAAAACAATCTTGTGTACATTGGAGCAGAATCAAATCACTAGGACATTTCTCCTTGCATCTTGTCATTACACGCACCTTTTCTACGGTGCCTCTGTGTTTCTTTGGTGTTTGGAAACAGCAGGCGCAATCTCAATGGTTTTGGCCGATCAAACATCAAATCGGCAAGTGTCGTCCAGTAAGAAAACAGGAGAAGATACAGCTTGTTATCAGATTTCCATGGTCCTGTTTGAGGAAACCTTGCGGAACGACCTAGACTGTATACTCCGATGGCCCATTCGACACGGGTTGGTACGGGGCAGGCTAAAAATGCTGTATTGCATTGTCACTCAAGAAGTATTGAAATTATTTAGTAGTAAATGGTGTTCCCTTGTCAGTGCACACAATTTCTGGGATGAGGAAAATAGAGAACTTTCAGGCCTGCAGGCTTTAGTGAGAATCGAGAGCTCCACATAGAAACGAGTGAATAGCCGCCTACTTGTTTGAACATAGACTTGGCAGCTGAACCGCAGCGACGCCACGCGATTGCGGGAGTCGAAACAAGGAGACAGGCGATTTTTGAAACAAGATAGGGGAGGGCTGATAATTAAGGCTCAGAAACTATGGATATAAAATTAACGTTCGGAGGGGATGGTGAGAGTGAAAACGCGCAACAGGGGAGAAAGAAGGCTTCACAATGATATTCCTACACCCATCCAACGTACCCGATATAACATGAGACGCGTCGTTAATTATCTGCTATGACGTGCAAAAAGTCAAGGAATCCCCAGAATCGGTTCATACTGTATGGTGTGGGTAGGATACCTGTGGGTTGCCGAGGTATAGGCAAAACAAATATTAAGGTACTCAATAAAGCCATTGGTTCAGTAAGCTGAATTCAAGCTAATGAAAGTTCGGTAATAGGCTACAGATAGGTCGTTCCAGGGCATAACGAGTCAACCTTGCACACTAACCCCAGCCTCGATATTCACAAGACTATGTCTGTCTGACCTCTATAGCTTTGCTCAGTCAATTGAATCCATAGCGCTTTTAAATTCCTCCTTAGTGAAATCAAGTTCCTCCACTGACCTTTCAAGTAGGTCCATAGCGCTTTCAAGTTGAATCCAACAGGCGAAAACCTTCCTACACATTACCTGCTGTTCCTTGAGGGACGAACCTCAAATAAACAGATATTATAACAGTTAAGCTTGTTGGATGGCGCCTGGGATACTAGTCGGTAATCAATGACACGTTAGAGACGTGTCAAATACGGGACCAGATAGAAGTTGGAGACGACTGAACCCAATGTATATTGTACAGGCCACAAAAATTGGGAGCGAATAAACCAGAGACAGGAACGGTGCAGAAAGCTACTCACCAAAACGCTTTGTGTCAACGGATGTGCCGTCAGTAAAACAAGTGGACGTTGTGTAGGTAAAAACGACCGTGAAATCCAATGTTGCATAATACTGAAAGAGGTTTTCCCGTACACTACAAGGACCTCCCCTAGAGGGCTGAAGGATGAAAGCCTTCGATGGAGCTGTTAGTGGAGGGGGAAACGGAAGGTGAGGATGGATGCGAATAGTTGCATGGGTTTGAGCAAGAGCTTCCAAGGTGGGGTGCGTAGCAGAGTTCGCTGGGTCCAGGCTTTTGTTAGTTATTAGTTATAATGATCATGTGGACCAGAGTGCATCCTCGGTGAGCCGTCGGGGCGGGCTGGTTGGACGGCAAAATATACTGGCTAGTCCATATAAAAGGTCGACAGGACCTTTCCTTGGCTCCAGACCCGACGGTGCGCTTGGGAGGTGTCAATCCCCCCACCGCACTCGAGTTCACGGTCCTCGTCTCACGAAGAAATCCAGACGTCCTTATCCTACGAAGAAATCGGGCGTCTTCGTCGGCAACGCCTAGTCAGGCGTTTTTGTATCAACTCGTTCCTGGCTATCTGCGACCGAAGACGACTGACTGTTCCTTGGGTCCGGAAGTGGACCTTTGGTCGGCTGGCGAGTCAAGCGGTGGTTGCGTTGAGCCGGCTGGCGAGTCACTTGTGGGTTGCCTGGGCAGTTCCGGCGGTTGAGTTTCTGGAAGGTAGAACTCAGATGGGGTGGGCAAGGGTCGGGGAAGTGGCTTGACGCCGGAGAGGGTACATGGTATGCATGATAAAAGCAAATACGCTTTTTAGTTTTTCAAAATGTTTTGGGTTTTTTGTCGATTTTGCAAAACGTTTGTGAACACGGCGCACGATAACCACTAAAGACGAAAAAGACGTGTTAATGGAAATAGCAAACGTTTACAAAATCTGAAAAACGGACCGAAGCTTTGACCTGTCCATCACGTCGGTCGGTTGCCTGGCGTTGAGGCGGGGTATGTTGCAAGTCAACGGAAACAAGGGGTTTCGGTGTATCCGGTGCTCGGGAAATCACCCCAGGTGCGGGCGCTTGTGTGATAGCATCAGGATGGGTTGCGTGGTTCGTCAAAGAAAGCCACTTTGTGGCGGTCGATGGACACCGTTGTTCGGTTACCATTCTGGTCTAAAGTAAAATGTTTCTGAGTCCGTTGCAGAACTCTGAAAGGACCAGTGTAGGGAGGCTGGAGAGGGCGCCGCACTGCGTCGGGGTGGAGGAAGACGTGAGCGTATGTGGAGAGTCCGCTGTGCAGTTGCACATCTCTGGTCTGTTCAGGGGGCGGAGTCGGGCGTAGTGAACGCATGCGTTAAGCTAGAGAGGACGCAAAGTTAGGCGGAGGCATACCCGACGATGCTGGAGGTGGAATGAATGCTCCTGGCAACTTGAGTGTTGTGCCGTAAATCAGCTCTGCTGTTGCACATTGCAAGTCAGCTTTGATGGTACTGCGAATGTCTAAGAGTATGAGCGAAACGTTTTCGCTCCAGTTAAAGTCGGAGGAGGTGCAGAGCGAGGCTTTTAGCTGGCTAAGGAAGCGTTCAACTAATCCGGTTGCAGGGGCGAGGACCAAGGGCTGTCGGAAGGGCGGATTATTCCAAGTTCAAACATGTGTTCAAACTCCGTCCTAGCTACCTTAAGTTTCTCGGGCGATAGTCGGCGTGGATGGTATGAGACGGGTGGGCCATTCGTTCGTATGTGGTGCATGACTTGGGATGCCACGATCCAAGTTGCGTGCATTGGCTGAACGAGCTTGGGATACTGAGAAAAGAGGTTGGCGTGGTCTGCCGAGGTCTGGGGAAAGGTGTAGACTGGTGTTATAGAAGCGATATCGGCGGTGATGCCACGTACGCTGCGTTTCGTTGCAGTGTCGACTATCATCTGACGTTTCGCATCGACCAAGAGGTCGAAGTGTCTGAGTAAATCAATGCCAATGATGGCAAAGGGGACTGCAGCGACGGTGAATCCCCAGCGGAACGTGCGCCGAAGACCCAAGTCCAGTTTAAGCGATCGATGACCGTAGGTGGCTATTAGCGTGCCATTGGCGGCACTAAAGCTTGTCGA
Organism: Dicrocoelium dendriticum; assembly: GCA_944474145.2. Lineage (NCBI taxonomy): Eukaryota > Metazoa > Platyhelminthes > Trematoda > Plagiorchiida > Dicrocoeliidae > Dicrocoelium > Dicrocoelium dendriticum. The sequence goes on along the minus strand of OX104063.1, from coordinate 266,836,354 downwards.
CAAGGAAGCGATAGGCTCACCTGACATGGAGGTATGACACTGACTTCCGCCCCGGTATCAGCTAAAAACTGGGTTTCGGAATCATAATTCCTAATGTAGATGAGATGACCATGGACTTTCCGAGGTTGTTTGTGGCCGTTACAGGCCGGCGTGGCGGATCATCTGTAGCGCAGTAGCTACATGGTTGTACGCACTTACGGAAACGCGAGTGGTAAAAGCAGTAACCTGGGGTACCAGGTTTTGTGCGACGGGGGCGATGATCCAGAGCGGCTGCGGTGCTTATGGTTTAAAATTCCTCGATCTGGCGCTGAAGCGACGCTGGCTGCGATGATAATGCCTCTATTTTCAACGGCGGGCTAGTCGCGCTTGTCGGTGTGCTTGCGCTAGCACAAAGCCGTTTTGGTGCCTTGGTTTTAATCTCTGGTTGGTGCCATTCGATGACGCGGTCTGCTAGATTTGCAATTGCTGTGATGGGCAAGTCACTTGCTACTGCAAGGATAGCCTGAGTGCTTTCAGAAAGGCGTTGCATCCACAATTTGCCGAGAATCCTTACGTTCATGTTGGACGTGGCGATGAGTTGCATTTCGCGCAACAAGGCTGAGGGCATCCCATGTCCTAGTTGCAGTTCACTAAACAGTTGCTGCAGACGGACCGTGTCAGAAGGCGTGATTCGCAGAATAATAGCCTGTTTAAGAGTCTAGTATTTCATTATAAGAGTGGGGCCAAATATGATGTCTCTCACCTGCGAGAATGAAGGCTAGATATTTGCTGATTATACTTGTGGAAATCAGAAGAAATCCTATGAACATAAAAAATGGATTCCACATACAAAAACCATAACTAAGGATCATTCTCCCAAAACGATGGGGGGGGGGCTAACGCAACAGAATTGACCAGGACAGGCTCAAAGACGTTAATCGCGTATGGAGATTGCTCATCCTCTAGATAATCTATTGCAAAAAAGCAAATAAAACATGTGGTAGGGGAGAAAACAATACGATCACAAGTAATGGATTACAAAATCATTGGAACGATCACACCAGAATGAACATTCAAAATGGCGGACGGCGTGTTCTGGAGCGGGGTCACCAAGCCCAGTGAGTGAGACAATATTGTTTGATTTGGGTTTAGTCACTCAATGAATCGTAGCACTTCAATGCAATAGATCAATAGTGTATGATGGAATGAAAACCAGAATTTTACAAGACCCACGGGATGCGAAATGCACCAGAAAATTAAAGTAAAAATATGTTCCAACGTGAAACTTGCATTCTCAGTAGTAAAGATACCGCATTTATCACACGGTTGTATAGCGGTTAGTAGCAAGATGGAAGTCCAACAATTTCACGAATATCGCGATGTCTGGTGCGTTCACCACATGTGTTGGTAGTGCATTCCAGTGTGAACAGGTTTTAAGAGAGTAAAAATACTTCCTGCAATCCAAACGGGTGTGCTGCGTCACTAGTTTCAGGTGATGGCCTCGACATTGTAAGAGGCTAGCGTCAGCAGTAATGTATCTAGGTGCTCGCTTTCAGTTAATATTCGGTGTGGGAGGATTGGATCGCCGCGAAGCCGTCGGTATTCCTAGGATAACACATCGAGTAAACGAAGACGCAGTTCGTAACTGGGACAGTATAGTCCACGTGTTGCCTTGGTAGCTCTTATTTGGGTTTACTCAAAGAGACGAGTATCTCGTCTTAAGCACGGGCGCTAGGTCTGAACCGCATATTTGACCTGGCGCCGAAGATATGTCTTTATCAACAGTAGTACTAGCCGTCGCTCAAGGGTGCCGTATGCACACCTCAAAAGCCTGATGTCCAAGTTCGCCTCCTTCGCCTCTTTTGAGCATTGGAGCGCACTGCCAAGAATTTCTGGGACGATGATACTTTTGTCTCGATCACTCGTCGTCAGTTGCAAAAACTACTTTCCCAGAAGATATATATTGTTGAAGCTGTCATGCACCGTCAGCAGATGCACTTTGCAGGTTTCAGTGGGAGCTGGTTCCTTTCTGCCCATTTATTAATCCGGTCCAGATCGTTCTGGAGCTAAGCCTGGTCGCAGGTTGAGTGAATTGCTCTTCTTATTTTAGCATCATTTCCAAATGCCTGCATCCGGGATAAAATGTTTTCTGAGATGTCATTTTTGTAAACAAAAAGAGTAGCTGACTGAGGACGGATCATTGCGGTACACCACTGGATACGCACAGGCTTTCGGAGTGTGTATTGGCTATTCTTAACTTGGTGGTTCTGTCTCGTATGTACTCTTCCAACTAAGTGATCAGAAAACCGCTGATGCCGTGGGCAGCAAGCATTTGGAGGAGAACGAAGTGCTTGACGCTGTGGAATGCTTCAAAAACATCTAAGTAAACCACATCTATGGGGATTTCTCCATCAGCTGCCCTGGTCCTTGAATCCCGTGCAAGGCGCACGTTGGTAAGGCAAGAACGTCTGAGCCTGAAACCGTGTAGAACATTAGAAATTGTTTGTAGACTATTAAAATATCGCGTCAATTCCTCTGTCATTATCCATTCCATCACTTATGATAAAACGGCTAGGAGAGTAATTGGTCGGCAGTTGGCAGGATCCGATTTTTTTACCGCCCTTTATACATAGGAGTGATGATTCCATTTTCCACTCAGATGGGAGTGTATGGGAGTCAGACATACCCTGGGAAAACGTTGCAAGTTCTACTGCTGAGGTGGGGGTTAGAGCGACAAGCACCTTTTGGCAGATCTAGTTGCTTCCCGAGGTATTGATTTTCTAAAGAGACTGTACTTTGTTCACGACAACCTCTGGAGTAAAGGTGATACTGTATAAGTCGAGGACAATTGTTGAGAGTTGAGAGAGAAATGTTTTCATGGTATTGGTAGCCACCGGGCCTAACTGCAAAACGTTCGCGATATTCACTGCAGTAGCCGTTAAGTCACTGGCCGTCTCGAGTAGTACTATTCCAGGTTTAAGCTTTCTTTTATCGTTCATATACCTGTATAGCCGTTTGTGGTTACTCGCAAAATTAATTAACATGGCCTCCTGCCATTCGTACTTGCCTGACCTAATAAGTGACGTGCAGTAGTAGTTTCTAAATGTTTTGTAATTATGCCATGAGATATCACATGGACTTAGTGTATGTTGCTTCCAAATCTCATCTATTCTGTTGGTGCACTTATGTGTTCTGCTACGGATCCAACTATGGGTCCGGCGTGATACTCGTAATGGTACAACCTTTGAGCCCGCGTATATGACCCCGTCAACTTTAGCTCGAAATTCAGTACATGCGTCGTTCGCCAAACTGAGTCTGCAGGCCCCAGTCAACGGTTGTTGCCAACTTTTGTCGTTTGGAATAGTCAGTAGTATTTCGTTGGGTTTCGCGCTCCTTATCAATCATACGGGAATAACACACATAACCAAATGTTAGGATTGAATGGTTGCTACTGCCCAGAGAAGGGTCGTGTACGGATGAATCAACCATCAACTCTTCCTTTGTCAACATTAGGTCCAGTAGTCATGGCTTGTTGGAACCGCGGTATCTGGTTGGTCGATGCACATGGTTATACAAAACTGCCATGTACATGAATTCAAGGAGTATTGATTTGAATGATGGCCCATTAGGGGACACCGAGACTATTGAAAGTACATTGAAATCGCCTGTTATAAGATAATGAGATTACTGTTTTGAAACTGCATAGTGGTGTATGTTTAACCGACTGTCATCACTGTCTGCGGAGGAGTTCGGTGGCCTGTAGACAACTGCTAAGAGGCAAGGATCGCTCGTCTTCTTCTGTGATCCATCATCTCGACCTGCTAGCTGCAGTCAGCAAAATAATGCATCAGGAATAACAAGGGAATGTTCGGTAAGGGCCTCATATTTCAAGCACTCTCAATAGTAAAGGACAACATAGTCACTGGGAGAGGGATGATCATTGAGAATGATTGATATCTCACTGAGTCCAATCGCTGGATCTAGTATGCCGTTCGACAACCAAGTTTCAGTCACTGCTATGATGTCCAAAGTTGATTTATGTTCATGGCGCACTTCTTGCAGCTTAGAATGGAGGCCCTGCGCGTTAGTGTAGCAGCATTGTATTTGTTGATGAATTATTAGCTCGGTTCGCTGTGAGTGGTCGGCACAAATAGTGCCGGTCTGCTGACGTTTGTCGAAACTTGCGATTTTACTGTTTACTGGTGTGAGGTAGAAGCTAGCGAGATTGGATCATCTGTAACCGGGGTTTGTACTGATTGAAGTGATGGTCTTATGCGCACCGCTGGAGGCCCAAGATTCCTGTTGTCCTGTCAAACTTGGATTGTCATTATTACCATCTCGGGCGCAGTCCAGGTAAGTTTTAAAATTCTTGGCCCTCTGTCATGGTAGTTTGAGGAGGCAACTAGACGGGTGACGTCAAAAGCAATGACCTTTTGTGTTATGGAGTTCTGTGATGTATCTCCACTCTTCGATGTCGTACTTTTGTCGTCCAGTTATCGTCTTGCTTTAATTCTGGTACACCATGAACCAGTACCACTTTCTCCGTCTTATTTTGTCCTGACACGTTCGGGTTAGATTTCCGCCTCTGTTTTTCTGCCTATTGCTTTTCTGGAAAAATGAGGGCACTGACAGAGAAATTCACTAGAATGTCTCTTGCTAAGAGTACATGTTCTAGGTCCCGTGTGTTGCCAAATGTTACTCGCAGTAACCGAGTTTCCTCTACGTGCAGGGATGATAGATTTCGTAAAAGCCGATTAAGACTGTTTGGGAGAACTTTCAGTCCGAGTGCACAGGTTATCTCAGCCCAGCTGTTTTGCTCCTCGACTTGTCTGCCTTCTAACGATTCACTACTTGGTTCCGGAACGTTTGAACATATCACTGTCAACGCCTTTTAGGTGCGTAGTAAGCCGAGGTTTGTCGTTTGAGTGTCCGGCTTGTCTTACGTGGACGACGTGCAACACCGTTAGTTGCAATATCTGTAGGAGTCAAGTGTTGTTGCCCAGCTACTGATGGAGGTGATCATGTGATTGGTGTGTAACCCTGAGACTTGGGAGACCGTTCAATCGGCTTGTTTTCACTGTTGTTTATCGCTAATGGTGTTTGCCTTTCGCTGAATTGTGTAGCATTGTTGCTAGAGTGCTATTGCCTTTTGACAGGTATGGGATTCGACCCACGTAATACTCTAATCTGCAATGCGTTCTGAGATTTTCCCTCCCAATACCGTGATCAGCACCTTTTGCGCTGCTGACGTAACAGCCAACATTTCACCCTTTACCTTAAGCGTCTGAACAAAATCATAGAACTATCTGAACATGTCACAGTACCACATCTGGATACACTGTTACCGTTACGTTTAATGTTCATATTTGTTGCGTCCTAGGAATTAGCACAGAATGAACGAATGATTTTCGGGACCTCTGTTTCTCGCTTGTCTGATCTACGATTGACCTTGGGTTTGTTGCTCAATGGATTCTCGGTCGACCTACTTCTCCGACCCATGGATCAATATTTGGTGTGCACTTTTAGGTTTCGCTGGTCACGCCCGTTGGCCTGCCTCAGTTGTCGGCTCTAGTCAGCGGGGTGTCAGCGGGTTTGGTAGTGGTGCATCACTAGTGCACGGGTAGCCAAAATCACACGGGCTTTGTGCAGTGAAATGCACGTAAAAATATGGTGGTAAGGTGAGATGACAAAAATGCCTGTAGCTATGTTATACAGTGGTGCACAGTACTAAGTTATGTTTGTCTGGTAGTTTTAAAGATGCTGTCGAATGGTATCACAAATTCACTGATGAAACTCAACTAAGCAGTTACTCATGTTGACCTTAGTGAACAGACTTCCGGAGACTTCATTTGTGGGGTACCATCGTGTCTTTGGATTTACTTTAAAAATATTGACCCCGTTGGATAGAGCTCGGAGATTCGATTCGATTGAGCGTACTTCCGAAGAGGTGGCACAAGAACGTGATGGGATAAGCAATTTAACACAGGCTACAGGATTGCACGATTAGCACGCACACAAACTGACAAGGGGCCTTTAAGCTCTGGATTCCATTTGAAAGCGTTATAGACCATCTTGAAAGATATATGGAGGAACACGAGTTTCTTACTTAGAAATTTGATAGCGTTATGGATTCAAGAGGCTGAGAAGAGGTATAGACATTGGCTAATCTGGTGTGGTGGACTCTGAATGTGCGGAAGGTACAACACAACCCACCTTAATGTATCCCTGGGGCAAGCAAACCAGCGTACCACGTCAGGGTACAATTTCGTCGCGATAAATTGGCAGTGGTTCATACTGTAAAAGAACCGGCAGTGAGCTTGGAACATTGGTATATTACATGCAAAATAGCGGATGCTTAGCGAGTCCCGTAGGATGGCCAGAAAGAGAACCACAATATGGGGAATAGAAAACAGTGATAACATGAAAATCGTTTTTGTGGATTCACCACAGTGTTAACACTGAGGCATGCAGCAAGGGCCAACCTCAGTTGTGTAGGTTAATTCTGTTTGTGCAACTTCCGTCGCATTATATCGTTTGTAGGGACACCCAAGCTATATCTCGTAACGTAAGTAGATTAGTGCAACATCAAGGCGATTTTCAAACACAGCTAGAGTGGGGTCGGAAACAACGTAATTTGGGAGGGCATTCCATGGCTGGCACACACGAAGAGAGTGAAAGTTCCGTCATCATTCTAGCCGACTGTACTACGTGGATAACTTGTACTGATGGTCCCCTTAAATTTGTTTTCTGGCTCAGTTGCAGTAGGTTCGGAAGACGTGGTTGGGGTCCCTTAGACTCTGGTAGGCCATTATAAGGTAGCCACGTAGGCGCTGGTACCGGCAGCTGTATAATTTTGGGGTCCTCAGAGTAAGTTGATAAGGAAGATTGAACAACCTTTTGACGTGCTTCGTGGCTCATCACTGTGTAGTCTCGAGCGCTGGGAGGTCTTGTTTGTGCCTGGCTACCACATGTGGATTGTGTATTCCACATGAGTCCGCACCTAGGTGTTAAGCGACTGCGAACAGACGGAGTGATAGAACCGCCCGAATTCACTTTGCAACATGTCAGTGTGTCGATTTTCAGTTTTTGACGCCTTATCAGATTGTTCTGAGCAGTCCAGATGAGTCTGGACTTGTCCCCCAAGGTCGCGCTCCTGGGTGACTGCTTGCAGACCATGGTCTCCAATCTTGTATGTGATGTTCGGCTGGTGGATAATAAGAACCACCTCATACTTCCCCGAAATGAACTGGATCAGATTGTGGAGTGATCACTCATACACTTGCTGAAGTGCATCGTGCTCAGCTGGGTCGGTGACTGTCCGCCACATCTTAACGTCATCAGGGAACAGCAAGAAATCTGGAACAATCAAACTCGTAAGCTCGTTAATGATCACGAGAAACATACGCGGCCCCAGAACTGATCCTCGTGGAACTCCACATCTGACATGAATTGGATCGGAAGGCTCACTTTGAACTCTGACCTGCAGTTGCCGATCCTGCGGGAAATCCTTGATTCACCCAAGCAAAGGATACCTACCTATATAGCTTCCGAGTCTGTGAAGCAGAGTGCCGTGGTCCAGTCCGTCGAAGGCTTTGGAGAATTCGAGGTAACTGACATCTGTCCCTCTGCCTGTATCGGCCGCTTCCGTCCAACTACTGCGTGCAAACAACGGGTTGGTAGTGCATGAACAGTGCTGGAGGAAACCATGTTGCTCGTGTGTTATGATGTTGCGGCGTTCTAGATGGTCTACTAAAGCGTCAGCGATGATTTCCTCCATCACCTTTGAGATTATATGAAGGAGGACCACTGGGCGATAGTTGGCGGGTTCCGAGCGATTATCGCTTTTAAAAATTGGAATGATTACGCCATTTTTCCACATGGTAGGCACAATTTGTTTATCCACGCACGTTTAGAAGAAATGCGATACTGGGCCGGCCAGCATTGTTGCTGTTCCGTTCAGCGCCCTCGAGAGAATATACTCGATTCCGGTAGAGTTGTAGGTGCGTAATGAGAGCGATTTCTTAAACACAGCTGTGGCGGTGAAATTGATGTTAGTGAGTGTTGAAGTTGGGGCTAGGTATGTAGGTATGTGACTAGAGTGGACGCCTGGTTGGAAGGTTGGGACATACTGCATCCGTAGGGCATCGGTAGCCTCTTCATCACTCTGTACCACTCCGACTGTCGCGTTAATTGGGGGGATACTGAGCTTCACTTTCCGGATGGTGTTAACATGCTTATATTGGAGCAGTTTGTTGTTGGTGAATTTACAAGCCAAATGTTGTTGGTGAGCCAATTTGTCCTCACGGACAAGCCTGTTACAATGGTTGCGCTTGGTTACGTAATCGCTCCAGCTTTCCGAATCAGGAAGAGCTCTGCAAGTGTACCAAACTGCATTCCTTAGTGACATACCTTTGCGGGTTCTGCTTCGGATTGGTCGTGCGATTGGTGCAGCGAACTTGCTTAGTTTCTGAAGTAGTTGCGATTAGATTGCTGAGGCGTCCAACGAACTGAATCCACGTGCTCTCAGGTGAACCACCTTTCAAGAATTCCTATCGGTCGTCTCAACTAGGTTTTTCAGGATGTTGTAATGCGTAACAGTACGTGTTACTTCTGTGTTTTACTTCAGATATTCAGCGTAACACACATAGTTATAAACTATGGTGACAGGATCGCTTAACCCTAGTGAGGTGTCTATACATGGCCTGTCGGTCATGAGTTCTTCATTTGTAAGTACGAGGTCAAGCACCGGTGGTTTCTTATCAGTTCTGTACCTGATAGGTGAGGTGATGTGATTGTAGAGCGGACTACTTGCGATAAAGTCTTGCAGTTCGGTCTTGTATGTTTCGCTGGGGGATGCGAATAATTCCAAGTCGTACAAGTTGAAATCGCGAGAGAGAAGAACGTGGCTCTAACTTGGAAAGAGACATTTCGTCAGTGATCATATCAGGTGGGAATCCATCTCTGGAGTGGACGATGGAGGACGATTTAGGACTGCCACGAAGTTGTTGTTGTGTCTGGGACGCGAACGGTACCATAGCAAATCGGTGACCCGCGTCTCCGAACCATCCAGTGGTTCGCATTGTAAGTCGTTACGATAGCATAGGATAGCACCACCTTACTTTACTGGGACGATCGTGTCGGGACAGTGACATTACGTGCATAGCGATCTCGATATCCGTAACCTCTGAGTGCAACCAAGTCTCGGTTATGGAGATGAAATCCCAAGCGTTTGTTGCCTGGCGCAACCGAACTTTGACAATTTTGCTGAAGGGGTCTTGGGCATTCGTGTACATTTAGGAAAGTGTTCCGGTTCTCAGCAACAATCCGAAACACTTGTGGCCATTATGAGAGGTTGTGCCGACCGCTTTATGGTCGGCCGCTAGTCGCTTTTTTGCGGTATTACCGTCGAGTCGGCTGGAGATGGGTTCGGTGGCATCGTGATTAGCTCTTCTGATAACTCAGTCTGCACAATGCATGGGGAGTGGCTGCAGGATCTCACAGAAAGATGCTCACTTACTTCAGACCTGTTTCCGGTGTGAATTTCGGATAAGTTATCCAATTAACCGCAACTTAGAGAACTACCGGAAAAAATTCAACCAGAACCATACTTTTCACGGGGTTCCTGGGACTGAAGCATGTGATACACATGAAATAATAACCCATGAAAAAGAACAATACTATTATATTCGTGAAACACTTTGTTTGGATGATGTGCTAGGGAAATCCGTATCACGGCTATGTACCTCACCGAACTACGAAGCAAGGGTGTTGAAGGTGGTCCTAAAGTCAAACCATATGACGGCTGTTAAAATACTGTTAAATTTTCGCTTCAGGCTACTATTAGTACTTCGGCTGCAGACAGTCAGCGATATGTATCCTAGAGATGAAACGTCACTCAACGAACCAAATTGGTTGAGACATCTAAAAGAACAATGCACCAGTAGTTTGCTTAATGAACCCATACAATCTATAAAAGACACCTTACACTATATGTCGAAGATTAGACACAGGACTAACTACACGGACGATGAATAAGGCGTCGAGCCCTTCGTCAACTAAAGACCGAAAAAAGGATTAGTTGCCGGTGACTGGTCGGCGAAACTTCTTGTGTGAGTTGCATAACCGCCGAAAGATTACTTAAATCTAAGAAACTTTCTTGTATGTTCAATAATGTCCAAGAGCGCCTCAGTAAACCTACCGAACTTCGGCTACGTCAGTTTGCGAATGCTTGGGACCTAATTTCTAGTACCAAAACTCGGTTGCACCAAGAGGTGACTGATGCTGAGGTTGAGATAGCAGAAATGTCACTCATCCGAAACGACTGCCCCAGCAGAGGACTTGGGGTCCTTCTCTACTATCGCAGAGACTTGCAATGTGCAATAGTTAATGAGTTGGAATCTCACGTTACTGACTCACTCAGATGTTCTCTCCGACTAAGACACAACGACACATATCTCGTAGCTGTCGTTTACCACCCCCCCCAACGTATACTACGATAATGGATTCCCGCTTCATACGTGGCCTGAACGGAGTAACACGCACTAGGTACGCCCACACTCTCATCTCCGGGGACTTCAATCTACACGAGCTGGAGGTAACGGCATCACGCAGTGAACTGTATAAAGCCAACTTGCATGAACTTATCGCTAACATTCCCTTGTAAAATCATGTCAACACGCACATTAGATTCAGGACAGCAAACAAACAATCCATATAGGACCTTGTGCTCACGAAGGAACAGCTCATAGTTGACAAGTTATTGATACATAGTCCATTAAGTCTCGGTGACCATGTAGAAATAACGTTCAACTATGTGGGTTATGCAGTGTAGCCATCTGAACACTGGGAACTAACTTATACAATCACACGCAACCACGTCTCCAAACAAACTAGCCGAGACATCTTCTTGGAAATTCTCTAACAACAGTCCTCTTGAAACCATTAGACAGAGTTCGTTGAAAGACTCAGTTACCTCGTCGACAGAGAACATTGCAATGAACTTCATCTCGAAGCACTTTGGATTCGTCGGCTGAAGCACAACTTGTTGTTGCTTTTCAACATGTTACACAAAAATACCTATTCCAACCTGCCTACACTCAACCAAAATCATTGCTCAACTCGAGCGCTTCGCAACAAAGATTTTACGCTGAATATACCGAAGGCTAGAACGAACCTCCGCTCTAATTGCTTCCTGGTTAGATTTAGCTATCTGTGCAATAAACTACCAATAACACTTAGGTCATGTGACAACGTGGCAACATTTAGAAGCAGACTCGCCAATTACTTTGACCTAACTACCCTAAGCTCTATATTCATATGGGAAAAATCCCTCGATGAGCTATTCCAAGAGGGGCCCAAAACATTTAAACACATGTTTTCATAACTAGACTTTGGCCTCAACCATCCGCCAGAATGTTAATACATGAAATGCCTATTCCAATACTCCACCTATGCATGTCACCTATGCAAGAGTATGGATTCTTCTGTAAAATTGATCTGTGCCGCTATAGACACAGTTTCTCTCATCAAGAGAAATATACGTCTTATTATCATTACCAGTAGTAGCAGAGACCAACTCACTTCGTCCCGCTAAAATAACTTCAGTTCTAAGGAGTAGAACTCAAAAATGTCTTGTGATAAGCGACGCAGCATGGCGTGCCTACAAGACTAACCCCGACTCAGAGACTTGGTGCATTTTCCTGACCCATCGAAACCATTGCACTGCGCTTGTTCATGAGGACAAAGTAACTTGACAACAGTGTCTAGTTCAAAAATTCATGGCGAACAGCAAACTACTGTATAGACATGTCAACAAGCTTCATAAAGGGAAGCATGTCATCCCTCCAGTTTTCGCGACAGACGCTACGTTTTGGTGGCTCCCATCAGCGTCGTCAGAAACGGTTTGACGTAGCTAAGCCGTATGCCACAAACGTTCCCCACGCATTTCAGAATACCTTGGCTTCACAAATGAAGACTGCCGCATGCACGGACATCGAAACACCCTGGACACACACCCGCGGCGCCATGTACAACTCTGCAACCTTGTTCTGTGGCTTCACCGGTAGTCCTGCCAACCACTGGATCTTTGCACGATCCCTCCAACTTCTCGAAGCCCGTCGAGCAATTTCTAGTAGCGTTAAATACCATTCACTTCTCAAAACTACTAATGCGGAGCTCAAACAGCTTCTCCGGGAAGATCGCGAGGCCTGGTGGACGCAGCGGGTCATTGCGATGGAGCAAGCGACCACTTCCGGGAATTTGCGTAAGCTTTTCCTCCTGATCCGATCTACTGGCGGTAAAAAGCCGATTGTAAGCGAAGTTTTATGCGAAACCAACGGCGAGCCAACCCACTGTCAAAAACACACC
>OX104063.1:266779619-266823841 GCA_944474145.2 Dicrocoelium dendriticum | reverse complement strand
AACAAACATTGAGCATGCGGACAACAAGCTCTTCTTGGGCCTGACGCAGTGGTCCTGCAGGTACACTACTGCGTAGCGTGACGCGTAGTGTTGCACACTTCGGCATGTGCTTTGTACCTTCAAGGTGCAAAGTACTGTTGCAGGACTGAACGGCAACCTGTAGTTCCAGCTATTACCGAACAGCCACTGGAGGTGGTGGATCGGTTCATTTACCTTGGTATTTATATCACCTTTGATTTTTTATTGAAGATTCTTCGCAGTTATGAACAATGATTTTCTACGGGTTAATAACCATTGCTTTACTAGCCCCATTGGGTGGTCTGATGGGTTGGTGATCATGATTACTGAAAAAAGGAGTTAGAAGTTTTACTGGCAAAATAATGAAGTTACGCTTTTGATTCGGTAGCTCTGCACTACGAACATTTCCATAAATTCAATAGGCAAGTAAGTAAATCCAAGGTATTTGCAGAGAGTAGAATGGAGAGTAGTGTCAAGTAACACAATGTAAGTGGCGGAGTGCGTCATCCAAGCGACTTTTAAATATGGCTAGCGTGGGTACTGAATCAAGAGATTCGGGGAGAGCGTTCCATGGTTGAGACACACGGATGAAAATGAAGCTTCTACGGAACGCAGGCGGCTGTGTTGTTCTGCAAATTGCAAGGAGTGGCCTCTAAGTTTGGTGTTACTGCTGAGTTGCAGTAAAGAGCGGCACACATGATTTGGATAGTGCAAAGTCAAATACACCATAATCAAGTCGTCTCGTAGTCGGCGATACCACTCGCTGAATACTCCCAACGGTTTCAGACTTTGCTCATACGAAAGGTGGCGCATTCCAATGACGTATCCAGAAGCCTGAAGTTGAGGTTGGTCCAGTGCAGTAAGGTCGTGCTTCAGCCATGGCTGCCAGGCTTGGATTGCGTATTCGACACGGGGACGAACATACGCATTCAACATCTGTCTGAAAATAGTGGTGTCCACTAGTCCGAACGCTCGTCGTGGCAAGCCGACGTGCTGGTTACCAGTTTTTGTGGCCTTTACGGATTGCTTGGAACAACCCAAGTTATCCTGAACAAAGACGCCAGGATCGCGTTCGACGGATGACCGCTGTAGTACTTGAGTTCCTAGCTTGTAGGAATAGGTACTCAGGTGTCCTGTGGAGAGTACTTTGCATGTGTCCACGTTGAATTGTAATAGATTTCGGGTTGACCACTGATGTACCATATTTAGGTCGCAGGGAATCACCTTCTGATCGGTATCCGCCTGAATCCGGCGCCCTAGCTTGATACCGTCAGGAAACAGCAGGAAATGAGAGGTAATTTCCCGTGCGAGATTATTGCTGAATACCAAACAACAGTAGACGTAGAACTGAGCCCTGGGGCACACCAGACTCGAATGGTATGGGTTCAAATAGAGAACTCCGGACTCTCACCAATAATGGTCGTTGTGCGAGAAAATCAGCGGTACAGCTCAAGAGTGAGTCATCGATCCCGTACTATTGGAGCTTTGAAACGGGAAGCTGATGATCTAAACGATCGAACGACTTCGACAAATCCAGGTAGATCACATCAACAGTCTCAGTCCAACTACTCTGCGCGATTAATAAATTCGTCGTGCACGATCACTGTTGACGAGAGCCGTGTTGCTCGGGAGCAATAAGGTTACCATTTTCTAGCATCGGCAACGATGGACACCATGACATTGGATAATACAGGGAAAAGGAACACTGGATGATGGTTTTTGGACTCAGTCCTGCTTCCGCCATAGTGAATCACAGTTATTATTTCAGGTTTCCACATCGCAGGAATCTAGTTCTGATCTAAGCAGGGCTGTAAAACTGTGCCAAATGTTTTACCAGTTGTCTTGCTGTTACTCCAGTGCCTCCTGGGCAAATGGTGTCGACTCCCGGGAACTGTGGTTGCGCAGAGATGTCAGCTTCCGAAAAACTGGTTCGGCGGTAAAAGAGATGTGGGTGAGTAGTGGAGACGGAAAAAAAAGTCGGAAGATGGCCTGGTGATAAAACTTTCTAAAATGTGGGGGCATATTGCGTCCGCAATGCGTTTGCTGCTTCTATGGCTGTTCTAGTTGGACCGTCACTCGTCCGGAGCTGAGCAGTTTCATGCCTCATCCTACAACGTCCACTGACATAGTTGTAAAGCAGTTTGTGGTTAATGCTGGAAGTATTTCGCCATATTCAACTCTGATCAGTTGAATGCTGCGTACTTGTCCCAAGTAGCTGTCGTTGTTAATGGTCTGTACTCTCGCCAGGTTGCGATGCGTATACTCATCCATTTTCGAGTTTTGTTCCTCACAAAAGTAACGGTTTTGTGCCCATTGAAAATCCTTGTCTCTGAGGCATACGTAACCAGCTGATTGAATCTGCTGACGAATTCAAGACAAGCGACTACTGCGTGGCATTAAACGAGGAACGGCCAAGTTATGGTACTGAGGATCTTAGCTAAGCGGTCGTAGCGCGTAATTGTGCACACCAACTGAGGGTTCTGGTTGAAATATTCCGCATGACAGATGAAGTCGAAACTGATGAGTGCATGCTCACTGCGAACCGAAGGGCATACTGCGATCAATACATTAATCATATGTTCTTCGTCAGTGATCACAAGATCCAGCAAAGTCAATTACCTGTTCTGGCATGAGTGGGCATAATGACGTGATTGTAAAGTTATAAACGCTTGAAAGTCTGCTTTGAATGGCTCTCTGATTGTAGCAGGAGTTTCTATACAATGTACGTTGAAATCATCCATGATAAGAAGTGAGTGCGCTTTCGGTTTAGACTGCATCTTAAAGCTGTCGCAAGGTATTAGTTCATTTTCGGTGTAGAGCTTGGGGGCGGTACACCAAAGCTATAAGCAGGTGTCTGTGCCATATGACTGTAAGCGGCACCAAAAATAATCGGCGAACTGTAAGTCTGAATCCTCAAAGTCATCGCACTGTAGGTCGCTTTGGTAATACAGAATTACCCTTCGTCTTTTCGTAAGCCTGTCGATTCGTATGAGTGACATGCCCGGCAGCGAGAGTTCAGCGCTTGTCATTCCACTGCGCAACTGTGTCTCCGTGACACCGACGATATCGCATGGCTTCGCAACTTGGTGATCTTTCAGTTCGGTCAGCTTATTGAAAAGGTCTTGAGCATTTGTATAAACGCAGGATAGTTTCTCGGTCTCTAGGAGCCCACAGAGAGGCAAGAGTCAAGTGTGGAAGAATGTTGACGCATGCGAGGCCGGCCGTTATTCGTCTTTCTTGGTGGGATAATGATGACACATTGTTCGTAAACTGATCTAGCAAAGATACGTCCCATTGTTTGTCCGGATATACTGCAGAATCCCTTGACCGAGAGGTAAACTAATACATCTGCGTAATCGCTAGTGCGTTTGTTTTCTCTTAAAGACTTATGTCAGGTCATTGCAAGGCTGCAACAGCTTTTACCCGAAGCACAGCTGGAAAGCTTTTACGACCACTCCGCCAACGTTCTAACACTTACATTGCTAGAGAAATTTAAAACAGTTAGTTCCCTTTAGTAACTTGGAAAGCAAAAGTAGAAGACGAAGTTCGGCAGATGCATGCATTTCGTATCGTCTCATCAGTGCCGATAACGATAACCGGTAATTTTATATAACAGTTTGTGGGCACAGACATCCATACAAACAAACGCGAGAAGAAGGTGTCTTTCGTCTACAACCAGGGCAGCCTGAAGCTGACGGATAATTGTTTTTGAACACAAACCACTGGCTTAGTCCGACTAATGGCAATCGCCTCGGCAAACCGGAGGAGCCGGGAATTAGTATGACGAAGTAGGATTCTGAACGCCTTGTTGACCTCAATTCGGTGACCTGTTGACAATAAGTGCCTGCGGATCGAAGATACTGGCGGCCTGCGTACACACGTAGTCTGATTTGGGCTTGCTTGCTGACTAAGCCCGCATTGAACCCATTTTGGTACGTGCTCCTTTATTCAGGAACTCAGTGTTCTATTGGTTCTGCCTATGTAAGTATCCCCGCAGTTACATACGGATTGATATACGCAATGGGAGTTGGCGCCAATAGGCTGAGTTCCCTTTAGTGGAGGCAACGGTAACTTATGAGTTCGGTCAAGGATTACAACTTCGGCAGCACAGAAAGTGCGCTGTGTGGCGGAAATCAGACGTCTTCTGGTCCTCAGAGAAGCAATGTCACCCTTAAAGGGCAGCTCTAAGAATACCTTTTTCTTAGGCACAGTAGGTAGAGAAACTTTCTTTTCACGGATTTCGCTGTGCTTTCGGATAAAGTTTCGAGGGTAGCCATTAGCAATTAACGTGTTGGTAATTAGTTCTATTTCATCGGCTAGGCAATCGGTCGAATATATTCGTCTGGCGCGACTAAACAGGGTCTTCACAAGCGTTCGCTTGTGCCGAATTGGCGTAAAGCTGCTAAAATGCAGATACTGTCCCGAGCACGTTGCTTTTCGATAGACAGACCTTTTTACCAGTCGGTTTTCCCTGCGGCTGATAAGAAGATTCAAATATGGAAGACAGTTCTGTTGCTCGACGTCGCAGGAAACCCTCAAATTGACATGCGATGAGTTAAAACGCGCCACAACTCTGCGATCCGCGTTTCTGTTGAACTGAACACCAAGATCGCGTCCATGCAACGTTTGTAATAGGGCAACTGCGCTATTTCTTCGCATAGGCTTCGTTCTATCATCAGCATGAAGAAATCCGCTAGTATGGGACCCAGTGGGCTGCCCATGGCTACCCCATCAATTTAGCGATACGGTATGTTTCGGAAGTGGAAATCGACTTTCTCTGTGCATAGAAGTAAAGATTCTCTTAAGAATTCAACTGGAATCGGCAACCCCCAGAGCTTGCATAGGAAGCCGTTGCTCTGGGAGCTAGCGCTGCCCCCTTCACGTTCATAACATAAATGACAGTGGAGGATGAGCCGCGCTATGTCGCAGTTACACATCGGTCATGGCGGTCCGCTGCCGTCGCCCATGGCTCAACGGCATAAGTCGATGGCTCGCAACAGTAAGCTCATGGGTTCCGATCCAACAGGATTCGGCGGGTGCGCGCTACTGACTAGTCCCACCAGGACGAAACGGCCGTCTAGCGCCCTCCTGGATGTGCGGTAGCTGTCTGCCTGAGTCTAACTCAGACGAGTCATCACAAAAACCCAATTAATCCACCTACTACATACCAATGATCTTGCTAGTCACAACACTTAAGTGGCTACCTCGCTTTTTAACATGAAAAGTGTGACTTTCCATAGGCACAAGCGTCCGTGGAGACGGCGGTATATCAGCATGTCAGTGAAAGGTAGGAAGTAAATGCTGCGGTGAGATATATGTCACTGTATAGATCAGAAACCTGATTAGTTCGCGGTGAAGACATTAAACGCATAACCGTGCTTGGCAACCGGTGCTTAAGGAGTATTGGTCACATCTGGTGGGAACACCGGGTGAGCAATGCTGAGGTTCGGCAGCTGGTTTAGGCAAGAAATCCTCTGGTATCTCACTAGAGTTTTGCTGAATCAGAACCGTTTATGTTGGTCAGATCATATTCTCCGTATACCAGTTGATCGACTTCCTCGGTGTGCATAATAGGCTGTGGCTGCATCAAGTTGGTCGAAACCGCTAGGTAGGCAGTGGATGATGTGGCATAAAGACGTGACGAAACTGACTGAGAGAGTTGATCAGGCTGGTGCATGCCGTCTTCGTGGATGGAGGTCCCGTGATGGTCCACACCAGCGGTTGGGGAATATCAGACATGCCGATGTCAGTAGCGTTCCTGCATTCGGTTCCTTGCACATATCTGTTAATTTTCATTCCATCTTGATTGGGTATACGCACCTCCCTCTTGCTGCCAATTTCTTTAAATTCTATTCGCATTCAACCCCATTATCTTGCCGCTTTATCTTTTGTTTTTCTGGTGACACGAGTCATGGCAATTGGATCCACAACAATTCGGTGCCCGGACCACAGTTGTTCAACTGACTGAACTAAACCCGCATGCGACTGGTGCTGACCGCGTGGCAACCAAGCGTCGGTGAAACGCAACGGCGTGCTGCTGATGAGGTTCTTTCCTGTTATTTCTTGCAGCCATCCATTCATGTGACTGGAATCCACTTGAAATTGCGTACGGCTGGGATAACAGAGATGCTTTGATGAAATGAAACAAGGTAGGCTGATCCAAACGAGCACCATCCTATCTGCCGAAAAGCGGACGGATCTCATTGGTGATTGACCCAGCTGCCCTACTCAAAAACATACGGGGAACTGAACGCATATTCCACTGACACTGGGAACCACAATTTGAATCTCAAAATGAGTAACAGGATGTTATGCGAAAACTGATATCACCTCCAAGCTACTCACGAGCATCATATCATTGCGTCACCTTTCTAGTCATCGCGGAAGTCAAATCGGTGAATATAAAGCTGATTTCCGTAGAGGAGGGGCTGACCATATATTGGAATTCCGTCAAGTGTCAGAACAGTGAAATGCATATAGCGATTCACCCTGATTCAGGGTGTTCCAAGTATCGACCAGACTCCGTGTACCGAGGAGCGGTGGATCCAGTTCCGTTGCAGTGATGGTCGCTTACTGTACCCCATGGCTCAGCGGCATAAGCTGATTACTGATTGGAAGCAGCAAGTAGAGTTAGCTCTGGGTAGCTGCATCTAATGTCACTCAGGGACAAAGACCCGTTATGTTGTGTTGCACTCAATATATGTTGCGTCCGCAAAGCGTTTGTCCAGGAGCTTCTTAAAATCCGACACCGACTTTGCCTCAACTACGTGCTGCGGCAGATCGTTCCAGACATTCACCACTCTGCGTTCGAAACAGAGTTGGTGAGCGACCCGTTTAAAATCCAGTACGACAAGCGTGTACCGGTGTCCTCGTTTGCTGCTTGGTGTGCGCAGATGAAGCAGCGATCTCAACATGAGGTAATCTCCCAGATGTAATATCTAGTGCGTCATGAGGAGGTCAACCCTCAGCCGATGATAAGCTAGGGTGTACAGCCCTAATTTCTTACACCGGTCTTCGTACGGCACATCTCGTAAGTTGGGAATTAGCCTGGTGGCTACATGCTGCACTCGCTCAATATTTTCTACCTCGCCCCGGGTGATAGGACAATACGCAGGAGAGCCATACTCTAGCATTGGTCGTAGTATTGAGACGAAGAGGCGAGTAGCAATCTCTTCGGACTAAGTGCTGAAGCTGCGCCTGAGCGTCCAAAGCATACGAGGGCTGTTTTGGCAAAGCTTATTCGTGTGGTTCATGGACTTTAGGTCGTATCGTGAGAGTGCACAAAGGTCGAGCACGAAAAGCGCGGGATGCAACGGATGACCAGCTACCGTGTAAGTTCGACAGTGCTCACACTTACCCAACCTCATAAATTGCGACTTGACCCGGTTGATTGGGAGGTTGATCTCTGCAGACCACGTGGAGAGGCGGTCGAGGTCCTGCTGAAGTAAATCACAATCATTAGGTGTGAGGATTACTCTCGGTACCCTCAAGTCATCTCCGAACAACGCACAAGGTGATTGGAGTAGCTGAGGTACACCGTTTACATGGATGAGAAACAAAATCGGCCCCAGTACAGTGCCTTGGGGCACGCCACTGCTCGATGGATACCAGTCGGTTAAATGTTGTCCACTTCGACCCTCCACTTTCGATCAAGAAGGAAATTCCTGATCTATCGGTGCAGCGAATCACGAACACCGCACACCCTCAGCCTGTCGAGGAGCACTGCATGGTTAATCTTGTCAAAAGCCTTACTGAAGTCAATGTAAATGACTTCGACCGATTGGCCTTCATTCAACGCTTGTAACCATTTGTGCCTCGTCAACAGTAGGTTGGTGATGCACGAGCGATCTTTCACGAAACCATGCTGTGCGGGCGTCAAGAGGCTTTTCGATTCGAGAAGCTGTCGAAGGCTCTTCTTCACGATCTTCTCGAGTATCTTTGCCAAAACAGCGGTCAGGCAGATCGGCCGGTAGTTATCCACTTTGATTGGGTTAACATCTTTCAGTATTGGCTTTACGACTGAGAATTTCCAGTCGCCCGGTAATATTCCAGTGGATAGTGACCTTATGAACCGCTCAGTTACAGTAGGCGAGACGATATCCGATAGGGACTTGTGAATCAGTGGGTGGATTCCATCTGGCCCAAGAAGCTTCGTCCCTTCAAGACTTGCTAGAAGCTTGCGTACATCTTCAATGCTACAGTCTAGTTCAGCGGGAGCGGTACTTGTCGAACTCGTTACAGACATCCGGTCACTTGCAAATATGGAGGCGAAGTGTGCCGCCAATGCGGATGCACGATCTGTGCTCGAGGTTAGGGGCTGTCCATCTGAGCCTTCCAACACTGGAACATTGCCTGTAGGCCTCAGGCGCCGCCTCACGTATGCCAAGATCCACTTGAGAGCAGTTTTTGCGGCGGTTGCAACCTGCTCTTCAAAGCTTCTGTATTTATGTGTGTTCACGTTGTTGCAGAGATTTTGTTTACCTTGTACGCCTTGTAGTCCTCATCAGAACAAGACTACACGAATTTGTTTCATAGTATGCGTCGTCGTCGAGCCAGTTTGTTGTACTCCTTCCTTGTCAAACCAATGTGGTTTGACTGGCCCAACTTTCCGATACTTGAGGGGTACAATTCGGGCGCACAAAAATTTCACTCCCTCTTTAATGACAGTCCAACAGGTTTTAACAAATGAATCCTCTGGCTAGTAGTGCAAAGCACCAGCGATTATGGGTTCGATCCCCAGCAAGGTTCCGACGGAATGCGCACCACTGACGAGACCCAAGAGGGCAAAACGATCGCCTGGTGCTTTTCCGTATTGGTAGCCAACCCTTGGAGCATGTAATCTAATTGTGATGAACCAAATTAAATCATACTAATAGTAATAATAGTAGCAACACAGAAGAATGAAGAAAAGCAAATCACCAGACGGGACCAAAAACACTGAGAATGGAGGGAAAGCGAATACAACATCTCCACTGACCACACTGGCCCGCCATATCCGAAAACATGTCCAACTTGGCCAGTCAAGATAACACCATCTGAGAAAATGACAAACACATGTGAACAATTTCATTCCATTCAATTAGCTTCCTATCATGACTTCAGGGATTGCATAAAAGTCAAGTAGAAAAGTCCGCCATAGTTTGTAGTTTCTTGAACGTTTAGTTCAGTTCGGTTGCTCAACCGTGTGGCGGACGCGGTTGACAGGATACGTCACCAACATAATATTTATAATAATAAAGTAACAGAAGCAGATCTTTCCAGAGCAAATTTTCAGCGGAACGTTAACACTAAAGGACTTCACGATTTATAACCAGACTAATTTCTGCATATTTTCAACTGCGTAATACGGAACAAGCGCAATTTTACATCATGAATTTAATACAGTCGAAATAAGAAATTCACCAATACACGTACACACAGTCTTGTCAATTCACCAGTAGTCGACCGGTCTAACGTCAAGATAGAGAAAGTGTGTGAGTTCTGTTCGATATGTATAACAATCGACCACCATCTGCTGACAGTGTGCGAACCTCACGCGTGGGTTCCGTGTGGTTTACGCGCCACATAACACTCGCGCTGCGTGACACTGAGGCGGTCGCGATCAAACAGCTTGGCTCCAGTTTGTGTGTGCGATAAGAAGCGTTCGTCACCCTGACAGCTGGTGCGTTCACTCATGAGTAGGGGATTTTTGATAAAATTAACTAGGAGTTCATCGCGGTGTTTGTGAGAGTGTACGCTAATTGACAAATTTCGCATACAAATTGTATTAACTCTTCATGATGCTACATATTTGCATGCGTTCTGCAGTACGCACATGAAAATACGCAGAGAAATTTCCCCGCATATAAAGCTTGCGGTACTTTGATGTTAACTTTTTTGCTCAAGATAATAAGAATAGTAAAAGAGAAACAAGCGAGAAGTGAAATGACCACACGGAGCGTTTACAGGGCAAAAATAAGGAAATGAATGCGAAAATCACTGACCTCGCGATGGTGTTATATCCGATGTGGACAATCCTGACGTCCCCCATCGGAGAATATGACAGGTGCCTTTCTGTTAGCTCATTAATACTCATTTACCATATTCTCGACTAGCCACCTGTTGAGTTTCAGTCAACTATGTGGGGCACTGGAGAACGACATATACCGAATCAGTTGGCTCGCTGCAATTCGGAGCACATGGTCAAACCAACGAGGGGGGTTTAGTTCAACCGGCACTGCAAATATCATATGGCACACTTCCGTACATCGCACTCTGTTCTCCCACAAGACATGAGAAACACTTTGTAGGCAACAACGGTCAAACACCTAACGTTCCCTAACATCGTTTGCGCGCAGTAATCAGGTTTCTGATGCATAAAGCAACACTGACCGCACGGTAGAGCCTTCCTTTAACCAGTACGCTAACATAGCGCTGTTTCCATAAGTGACCGAGGTTGTATAGAGCCGCAAGAGCATCGGTAATGCTCACAATAACCGATTTGGCGATCGGACTGACAGGAGTGATGAACTGGCTGGCGGCATCCGGTTTCGGATTTGCCTACAGAGGGACCATGGATGGCTTGCGTTGCACCACCCACAGCTCCATCCACACACCCCATATCCAGTGTAAACACGAAGAAATAATACTGGGAGGCATGCCGATGGGAGCCACGTTTCATCAATGGAGCCGGCCCACACTCTTTCACAGGCAAACACAAGCACGCTGTATTTGGGAATCAACCGCACACAAGGCGGTGGCTGGACCGTAGTCTGCTCCACACTGAGTGCATGGAAACTCTCTTTGATCCTAACACGGTCACAAGAACCGTGCACCCCGTCCCCTCCAACAACGACCGTCTCCTAGAGCCAGTATGGGCGAAGTAGTGGGTAATAGACAGGTAGGCACCTTGTCCACATGCTCATCAAGCGCAGCCACACCGGGGATATCAAGCAACATCCAATCACTTGAGAGAAAGCTATCAAAGGAAAAAATCGAGTAATGCATAATGAAATGGTGACATAAATCTTAAATTAATGAGCATATGAAATAAATTGTTAACAAAGGAACCGAGATAAGTTCACGAGGTCAGAAAGTATATTTTACGGAAATGCCACAAACACGAACATGTTATCGAAATTAACTACAATTGGCTTAATCGACGTGTGCAAATTTATAGAAGAGAGAATATGTAGGCATTTATATGAGAAAGGAAAGCATTATGATAAAATTGAAAACCCACCAAGTGAAATCTAGAGATTTAGCATGTAAGCACGCGGTTAGTAAATCGAATGCAGCTTACCTACAAACGCTGCGCCGGTTCAGCCTACGTTCTCTGAAGGACCCGTTGTCGCCTCATCGGTAGTGGTCCCGAGTGCCTTCGCTCATGGCTCACTAGGCCTGCCTGACTCAGGCACTCGCGACCGCATGCGCTACAGCACCATGCGCTCGCTGTCGATGGAGTACAACCCATCGGTGCTTGTCGCCTCCGCACTTACCGCTTCTTCTCTGCATGCATGAGGGCTTTCTCCCGCACTTCGACAACTGCCTTCGTGATCAGATCGCACCATGCACACCCATCAACCGCCTTCGATTCCCGTGACCTGCAATCAAGATTAGAACGTGAGATGCGCACTTTGATCATGCCCTGGTGACGTAACTTTGGTTTCCCCACGTGCCGCTTCCCAATACTCAGCTGATCGTATAAGAGTTGCTTTGGTATCCGCGTCGAATCCATACAGCTCACATGACCGAGCCACCACAGGTGTCTCTGCAAAAGTATGCAGTCCACTGCGTACCTTGCACTTTGTCGCAACAATTCCGTGTCAGCAACTCTGTCTCCCCAACTGATGCGCAAAATTCGTCGCAAACACTGCTGATGGAACCGCTCGAGATATGGCACATCTCGCCGGCATATCGTCTACGTCTCACTGCTGTATAGAAGAACGGAGAGCACCATGAATTTGTACACCATCAGCTTCGTGCCAATGGTAAGCTGATGGTTGTTCCACACTCGGTACTCAAGATTCCCGAATGCCGCCGCTGCGTTCGACACGCGGATACGCAGCGCACTGTGTAGCTGCTGATCAGTCGACATCACACTCCCAAGGTAGCAGAAGCGGAAGGTGGTTTCCAATACTTCAGCACCAATGCTGATTCGCGGCAATATTGAAGATTTCACCTCCGGTGAAAGCTGAAAGAGACAGACAATTTTGTTTGTGTTGATGGTGAGCCCGAATTTGGCCGCTTTCGAAACCATAGCACTAGTCATGTGCTGCAGCTCATTCGCACTGTGTGCAAACAACGCACAGTCGTCATCAAACAGCAACATCCGGATAGTTGTATCAAAGATTAGAGTTCTCGCACCGAAACGACGGATGTTCAGCAACCCACTATCAATACGGCAGCAACAGCACAAGACATCATTGCTTGAAGATATATAATAAACAGGGCAGGAGCAAAGACACAGCCTTGCTTCACACCAGAGACAACTGCAAAGTCATCAGAGGTCTCTCCACTCAGCTGTACCTTCGCACGCATACTACTATACAGACATTCAATTAAACTTACAAACTTACGTGGGCAACCAAACTTACCCAACACCAGCCACAATGCCTCACGGTTCACCGTATCAAATGCCTTGGTGAAATCAACAAAAAGCGACCACAAATGCTGGTGCCGTTCTTTGCAATTCTCCTGCAACTGACGAGCCGCAAACACCATATCTATAGTGCTGCGACTCGAGCGGAATCCACACTGCTCTTCCGCCACGTTATGGTCCACAACCTGACTGACAAGACGGTTGAGCAGGATTCGGGCAATCACCTCGTCCACACAACTCAGCAAGTTGATATCACGATAATTCGTGCAATATTGCTTACTACCTTTGCCCTTGTACTTAGGTAAGTAAACCTATCGGTAACTTATGCCGGTTGTTCAGAGATAGTGTGAAGTGGCGCAGTGTCATCACTTTGCCCCTTGAAGGTATACAGCAGATGCCTAAGCGAATTTGAATAGTACATGCGTTCGACTAAAAGAGGCAATGTTAACCGCATATTTCACAGTTAACATTCGGCCGTCCAACGAAACACCGATCGTAGGAGAAGAGTCATTCACAAAGTTGAGCGGAATCGGAGCAACCTTAAACCTATTCATTTGTTGTGATGAAAACAGTGAGTTTCCCGAAAATTCACACATCACGGAATTGGGGGCATAAAGACTTCAGAACAGAGAGGAATTTCACAACTACACCTTCCGTATACAGACAAAAACAGAGAAAGATGCGATCAGTGGAATCAGACAGTCTTCAATTCAAGGAAGACTATTATCATAGGATAGTTGTAAGGATGGTAATGTTCAGGCAGATTTTAGAGAATAAAAATGTGGTCAATGCACCCTTTACCATGTGAATCATTTGTCACGAAGACCAGTGAGTTGTCGCAGTTTGATGCATAACAGTAGCTTGGAGGTCATTGAGATCAAGTTGATGCCACGATGATTTGCATAAGACGCCCTCGGGCTCTAGTTAAAGATAGAAGTGTCGGTCGACAACTGTCACTCGAAGGAGCACATTCTTCTTGGACCGAACGGCGTTAGACACAGAATCCAAGACAGTTGTTAGTGAATCGCTACCGTCCTTCAGCAACGATGACAGGAGATCGTCCAGAGCAGGCTCTTTATTCCGCATAAATGGCACTATTTCAGATCTGAGTCCGTTGATACTTGAAATTGTCACGTCAAATTCCAGGGAAGATTCAGGCGAACCAGGAAAGAATCCTGATACATCGTGGTGACCGAATTACTCTACAGTATTCAGGCTATTGTTCCAGTAGACCCGACGAAGTGAGTTAAATAAATAAATAAATAGTTTATTCTCTAATCGAGGCACACCAAAACAGGCATGATCAAAGTTGTCTATTCCCTTCAATAATTGGTCTTCATAGAGAGGCACTTGAACCAGTGCATTGGATAAGCTGAAACAGTACCCACATATCTTCTATGGCCATATCCTTATCCATCTGACAGGACTTTGCCATCCACAAACTCTCTCGGTCAATTCTCGGACTCATTGTCAGGCTACGTAACAACGCTACGGACATCTTAAAACTGGAATCATGGTTGAAACACGTGAAGGTATAGTTCCGTCGCGATGAATCCACCCATGGTAGTTCTCTGACGTAAATGCCACTCTTAATTCTGTTGATTGCACCAGCTTCTGATACTATGCACAACTGAATGGTGCGTCCAAACATTACGCCGAATCCAGAGTAGGGGGAATGTGCAGTATGCCCGTACGCAGCATGGTTACTTCGCTGCCGCGCTACCACCAACAAGTGCGTGTGGACCAAGGATCCTGTGAGATCCACCCGGTCCCATACGCAGGTTTGAACGCGCGCCCTCGGATTAAAAGGCAGGGTAGTGATTCTTTTGGCCAAGGGGCGCCGAATTCGGAGGAAAAGCAAGAGCCTGCAAGATGCTGTCTCTTGAGTCCAGAAGACATCCGCACCCGAGTTACTCTATCCCCTTTCCTTTTCTTTTTTTGAGCAAAATAATCACCAATGACTCTCTCCGCAACCGTTTTCCCGATTGGGATTTGTGTTAGCTGACAGTATGACAAACCCAACGTGCTCAAAGAACAGTCCTCCTGCGGTCAGATACAGGTACTGCACAAACGCCTCAGCATGCGAATTGATTCTGAAATCTAATAGGACCAGAGAATAGCTGATACTAAAGTCGGTTGTCTGGAGTGGAGCAACAAATGTTATAGGGACGCACGGA
This sequence comes from Dicrocoelium dendriticum, assembly GCA_944474145.2. Lineage (NCBI taxonomy): Eukaryota > Metazoa > Platyhelminthes > Trematoda > Plagiorchiida > Dicrocoeliidae > Dicrocoelium > Dicrocoelium dendriticum. The sequence goes on along the minus strand of OX104063.1, from coordinate 266,809,066 downwards.
GATAACTGTCGACTTTGAGTGGCATATGTATATAGGTCGTGCGAGATGACTGTCAACATAGGCGTGTGGTATTTTTCGATGCTACACCTGGAAAGTGGGCACCAAAAGGTGGTCAATCTGTTGTGAGTCAAAAGCCAGTACTACTGCGCCAAGTGTCAGCCGAATAAAAGCATCAAGGAAGCCATAACCATTATCAGTATAAATAAGCTGAAGGTGAGAAACACCTCGACTACTGTGCCACAAAAGATAAGGAAAAGCAATACACTAAACATTACGGAATGCAAAGCATGCAACACACTGCTTAGTAACATAGCATGCTTTCAGAGAGAGAGAGAGGTTAGTGAAGAGAAGTGGGATGGGGAGGGAAAATAAACTCATAGCATAAACGCCACTGAGGTCGGCTCCTTGTCATGCAAACTTGTGTATAGAACCAGGCGTGTTCATCGTCCTGCAGACCCCAGCCCGACAGTCGGGAGACACAAACTGACACCAACTGCGACGTGGGGGACTTCATTTCTCTTGACGAAGTCATCCCTGGGCTTCCACTCCTTCTATTCCATTTACAGCCCAGATGCATAAACAACACACGTCGCGGGAGTCGGTGTGCTGGCACGCGCAACATGTGACACAGCCATCGGAGTCTAGTGAGTGAAGTAACGGTGCTGAGCCGTTTACTCGCTCTTCCTGCACCAAATACACGACACCTAACACACACATTGTTCACACGGTGCTTACACCAGGCATGAGCTAAACTGCGAAGGCAGCGATGAGCGAAGGTAACTAGCCTCTTCATAACTGTAGAATTGAGGACCCACGTTTCGCAACTGTACGAGAAGGTTAAACGGACGGCTGCATTATAAACTTTGCCCTTTAGGACTATTGATGTCGCGTCTGTGCCACAGGTGGCGGAGATTAATCAAAGCGCTTCGAGCTTTAGCTATGCAGTTTGTGATCTCATATTCCATTCTGCTGTCAATGATATACCTGCCTAGATACTTGAATTTCTCGATAAATCCTACCTGATCACCAGCAAGGGTCAGCGCATGGGTGGGTCTCTGTCAATCTTGGAGAAGGACTTTGCATTTCGACGGTGCAAATCACAGCCAAAATGACTCACGGCCAATGCGAATTTGTCCAGTGCTACTTGGAACGTTTGAAAGCTGTCAATGTCGTCGGCGTAATCGAAGTCGATCACCAGGGAGCAGCTTCACATCCTGCAAGTCGCGTCCAGTGAAAAAAATAAAAATAAAATGTGTCCGTTGTATGCCGTAACGGCGCTTCGCCGACGTGCAACCACCACTAGTCGCATCCGGGCTGAGTATACCAGAAGGACGCCCACTCCTACACGGAGTCGAACCCGTCCCGTAAGATTACGAGACAAGATTGTTACCTCTAGGCTACGGGCCGACTTGTCCAGTGGATGTAGTGTCCGTGTTTTCGTCAATGAAGAAGTTCAAGGGGTGACAACGGACATCCTTGTCTCACACCGCTGGCGACGATAGTATGCCACCACAGCCTCTCCAGCGGTAACTGACCATGATGTGATCTATTTGCGTCCACGACTGGTCCGAGGCTGGTGGGCGTCACGCCACACTTCTGCGGGTGCTGTGTCAGAAGTTAGTGTTCGTGAGAAAGAAACCAGCATGTTCACACACAGTTGTAGCAACCGCTCATTGTTATCATTACATGAGCTTACACCGTGTTCGTCAATCAGATGCAGCGGATTTTGAAACATTATTCTTCGGAAATTCTATCACATCAAGCTGTGCCATCTCGAATAACATTGTGATCAATTGTGCACGAGATTAATGGCTCCCGTGGTACCAAGACACTATCGCTAATTGCTAGCGCATGCATAATTCCCGCTTTGTGGTTAGAAAAGGAACGTAAAAGCAAGATAATAAATATTATAGGAGGCGAAAAAAGGTAACACACAGTTTAGTAACATATTATGATACGAGAGAAGGGATGCTGGTTGGAGGAGAAAGAGAAGCGGGACCTCACAGCGCAAACGTCATAGAGAATGGCACTCTCATTGGGGTTTTCCTACGCTACGTTACTTACTACGCGCTACTCAAAATAGCACTGATGATGTCATTGTCCATTGTTGCCAACAAAATTGCCAAACTCAGCGAACAGTTCAACTACTATGAGAATAACCTGAGCTACCAAATTTTGCATTTATTTCAAACCAATTCGGGCATTTAACGTTACAGCAAGTTCGTCGTCGAAAAACGTTCGTCTGTCGACAGGCATGGACGCGCGAAGAGCTCTGCCTCCTTCAAAAATGTCTGAGAAGGAACGTACTCCTAGCAAGTACCAGCCACATCATCATCATCATCATCATACACGTTAGCCAGAGGTGGGGAACACCTCAGATACTGTGCCGCAATACACAGAAAAAAGGAGAGAGAAAAATAATGCAACTGCTGAAAGCCGGCTGAGCTACCGGTAACGGATGGGCATCGTTCCGGTAAGCTACCAGCCGGCTACTGTACATCAGAAAACAATTACTATGCAAAATTATATGAGGCTAAATAATGAGATCGTGGTTGGAGAGGGATGCTAAAAGGGATGGGGTGGGACAAAAACTCACAGCACGAACGCCACTGAGGTCGGCTCCTAGCCATATCAGCAAGTGTATCCAAACAAACGTGTTCACCGTCTTTTGGACCCCAATCAGGGAGCCGAGACGCTTCAACCGAGGTCAGCTCAGAAATGAGGGCCTTCATTCCTCTCGAGCAAGTCATCGCTTGGCCACTCCTCCTCTTTTCCATCCACACCTCCGGCGCACAAACAACGCACGTCGCGGGAGGCGGTGGGCTGGCATGCGTTAGACGTGGCCGAGCCATCGGAGCCTGATGCGTGAAATAACGGTGCTGAGCGGTTCATTTTCTTTTCCTGTGCTGTAAACAAGGCGTCGAACAAGCTCGCTGCTCACACGGTGTTCCCACCAGATGTGAGCTAAATTACGAAGGCACCGGTGGGCGAACGTAACTAGTCTCTTTATGTCCGTTGTCCAAGGGGCCAGGTTTCACAACCGTACAGTAGGGTCGAACGTACCGCCGCACTGTACACTCTACCCTTCAGAGTGAGAGTGATGTCGCGCCGTTGCCATAAGTGGCGAAGGTTAGCAAAACCGCCCCTAGTTTTTGCTATACGGTTCGTGATCTCATCTTTGATCTCAAGGGCGCTGATACAACTTCCCAGGTAGTTGAATTTTTGAATGACTTCTAGCTGATCCCTACCAATGGTCAGCGTAGGAGGTGGTCCAGACCAATCTTGGAGGAAAGCTTTGCACTTCGAGGGTGCGAAGCAAAGCCCGAAGTGACGGACAGCTAGTGCTAATCTGTCCAGTGCCGCTTGACACGTTTGCGAGTTGTCACAGATTAGGGTAATGTCATCAGCATACTCTAAGTCAAGAAGCCGTTCTCGTAGGAGCAGATCCACACCTTCTAAGTCGTATCCTGTGAAAGCGATTTCCATGACTTCGTCAATAGCGAAGTTGAAGGGGAAAGGTGACAGCGGGCATCATTGTATCAAGCCGCTGGAGATATTAAAGGGCGATGACAGATTGCCGTAAGCCATCACTCTGCCCGAGCTACACGCATATAATGCTCGGATAATATTCACATATTTCTCAGGTATACCTCTCTTGAGTAGACAGTCCCAAAGTGCATGTCTTTCCACAGAATCGAATGCGACCTTGATATCGAGGAACATGACAGCGGTGGGCCGCCAATATATGTAACGGTGCTCCAACAACTGACGCAAAGTGAAGATGTGGTCAATGCAGCCACCACGTCGACAAAACCCGGCTTGCTCTTCACGAATATGGCTTTCACGAGTGCCAGTCAGTCTGTGAAGGATAACAAAGGCAAGCAATTTGGAGGCGATGGGGATCAGACTGATTCCTCTATGGTTGCCGTATTCCGATCTTGAGCCTCCCTTGAAAATTGGGACTATGACGGAGCGGCTCCAATCGGTTGGGACAGTTTCCTGCTCCCACAGTTTCACTAGTAACACATGTAAACCATTCACAAGAGCAGGTCCCCCGAATTTGAAGAGGGCTGGAGGAAGATCATCAGGTCCCGCGGCTTCATTGAACTTCAACAGTTCGATCTCACGTTCGACTTCCGAGTGTGAGGGTGGATCCAAAGGTACAGCACAGGGAGCAGGATGATCAGTGGTCGGCGAGAAATCTAACAATTCCCACCGATTAAATTACTTTGCAAAGTGCTCAGCCCAACGCTCCATGCGTTTTGATAAGTTGTGGATACGATATCCACTCTCGTCACGTATAGTTTCACTAACACCAGGTCTACCGCTGTCCGTTTCCCGTATCAGACTGAATAACTTACGATGGTTCCCGAGGGCAGCGGCCATTTCCATCTCTGATACACGATGAGACCACCAGGATTCGCGGTCTCTCTTCAGGCTAGCACAGAGTTTTGTCCGGAGTTCTTTGCGAGTTTCATTGTGTTCTCTTCCAGCAGGAATATGCCGGCGAGCATCTATAAGTTCCAGAGACTGTGAAGTGACCCAATGTCCATGTTGGTGATTAGACAAACCACATGAGGATTTGCCTGCTGCTAGTAAGGCCTGTTGCATATGTGACCGGTGAACTTCAATTGCATCTAGTGAGCGTTTATCCAGCTTGCACGACAGCGGACTTTGATAGGCATTCAGAACAGCTGGCTTCGCCAGTTGACTGGTGTCAATGCGCTCACAACGTCGTCGTGGGCGTCTGCCAAAGCGCATCTGCAGGTCAGCGCATACAAGTGCATGGTCGTTGTCCACACCTGTGCTCCAAATCGAGCGACAGTTCTGGACGCAGCCTCTCCATCGGTAACTTATCGCAATGTGATCGATTTGCGTCCATAGCTGGTTCGACGCTGGTGGGCTCCAAGTCACCCTCTGGCTGGTGCTGTGTCTGAAATTAGTGCTCGCAAGAAATAAGCGAGCATCTTCACACGAATGATGTAACCACTCACCATTATCATTACGGGAGCCTATACCATGTTGGCCGCCCAGATGCAGTTCATCTGTGGATAATTTTCCAACTTGAGCGTTCAGATCCTTGGGCAGCACAACAGTGTCCGAGCTACTTCTGTGGCTAAGGAGCTCGTTCAGTTGATGATAGAAGTAGTCTTTTACCGAGTCATCGCTACAGTTTGTCGGTGCATAGGCAGCGATAACGAATAGACACCTGTTAGTCCCACGCGACTACGAAGTTTTGAACGAGCCAGCCAATCGGACCGCACACATCCGCCTACTGATTGGAATCCAATCAACCAGAGTAGTTTCAGCCCGGGGACTCAGGGCAATACCAACACCGGCTTGGCCGGTGCTCGAAGCTGCATCGTCACCGGATAGGTGCAATGAGAAAGTGCTGCTAGTGTCACCTGAAGGGGATAGCAGAGTGAGTACAGAGCTCGAGTCTTGCAGGCGGGTCTCTGATAAGCAGCAGAGATCGATCGAGAGGGTCTGTAATGTTCGGGCAAGTGCGGTCTGTTGACCGATTTGTAGTAATGTGCGAACATTGAGGCATGTGAATCTGAAGGAGGATCGAGGGCTCCAAATGGAAGCCGATGAATTGGAATGGGCCGCTTGCTTGGACATGGGCCTGTTGACAGGGCAGGAATGACACTCCGCGTCCACATGTGAGTTGAAACTAAAAGACAAGCGACTATTGAAGCAAGGTGAGGGAGGGCCGAAAATTGGGGGGTTAAAAACAGGGGGGATAAAAGTGAAGCTGGAACGGGTGGATAAGGGTGAAAAAGCGCTAGAGGGGCAATAAGAAGACGGGAAGGCTTGAGCAGTAGCATCCAAAGCCCTTTCCACTCTGCCCGATGCAGCAGATAGGGCACCGTTGATTATCCTCTGCGGTGTCCAGAGCATCAGAAATTTGTTTGAAGTGAGATTCATTCAGCCACAGACCAGCATTATGCTATCCAGAAGCCAGGAGACTAGCAATGTAGCATGGAAAGCGCATGGTCAAAGGCACTCTCATCGAGGCTTTTCTACGCTATGCTACTTAATACACGCTACTCAACAACAGACTGATGATATCACCTCGATTGGTGACGAAACGTCCGCCAAAAATTGCCAAGTCCAGCGAACAGTGCAACTGCTACCAGAACAACTTGAGTTATCAATTTTAGCTATTTAGCGAACCAAAAAGGGTCCCGGATTGAGGTGAGCTGCTCATGTGCGTTGCAGCTTATTGACTTTCACAAAATTATTAAAACTTATTACCATGACGGCGAATCGTGACATGTAAATCAATCGAACATTCATATTAGGGTATAACCGATTAACCTACTGGAACCGCGTTGCAGAAACCAGTCCCTTGAGAACAGGTGAACGCGGCTGTCACGTATGCAACCGAGTATTGGTCGTGAACACAGGCGCTCACATGATTGGTTGAAAATCAGCTTGCCTACTTTCCTCATTTCATAGGTTTTCGTTTCTACATTTCTAGCAACGGAAACGTAGGAAGCTTTCATTAAAACAGTTACATACAATGTCTGCTGTTCTGTTCCGTCTATCGGCTAAGTGCCATACTTAAGACTCTGGCGACGAAGCCAAACTACCGCGATTTTACATCGCCCACATACAACCATGACATTTTCTTCAAACATAAACTTCATCCTACATCGACCGTCGCGCAGATTATCAAGGATCGCCTTATCTGCTGCATACAGCATGGCGGATAAGTGAAAACATGCTACTGCTGACGCCTCCCTTCTTTCTTCGTCACCTGTTTCTCTTACTCGCATCCCGACCTCCGTTAATAACCTTCCTTCCATAATTCCCAGCGTAATTGACAGCAACCGAAGTGTCACTGGAGTAGAATTATGTGCAGCCATCATCCCACCACACCTATCGGCAAAAATTCCCTTATAAGGCCACGCTGTCCCATTTTCATGGCGACATTCAACGTCCACACTTTAAGACAAACAGGTCAGCAGGCTGCACTCGCACGCACCTTGGACACACTGGGTATTGATGTGTGTTGTGTGTCCGAAACTAGAATCAATGACCCTAACGGGGTTATTGAGTTAACTGCACCCGGCTTATCCTCTCGTTATTGGTTGCATACATCCGGAGACGCCGATGTGGCACTCACGCGTCAAGCTGGTGTAGGCATCATTCTCAGCTCCAACGCTGAGTCATCGCTGGTTGATTGGATTCCGGTGAACAGCCGTTTATGTGCAGCCCGTTTGACGACATCAGCTAAGGTTGATTCACGAAGTAAAACAAAACGCTGTTTGTTTGTGATTTCTGCTTTTGCTCCCACCGACTGCATTTCTAATGCAGTCAAGGACACATTCTATCACGAACTGAACACGCTGCTACGCAGTGCTACTAGTTCAGTACTTGCAGGGATATGAACGCACAAGTAGGGCGTCTGAGCTCTTCAGAAGCTCAGCTGGGTGGTAAGTATGGACTTAACGCCGAACGGACTGACAACGGCGAGCGTCTGCTGAAACTGTGTGCAGAGCACCAGTTGTTTCTTACTAGCACTGCTTTTAGACACGGTGGGCGCCGAAGTGCCACCTGGCGTCCACCTGTAGCTGGCCAGCGATGGACCCAAATTGACCACATAGCCATAAGTTACAGGTAGCGCGGTTCCATTCTGGATTGCCGCTCGTACTGGACTACCTGTGTCGACTCTGATCATGCCTTGGTGCGCTGTCGTTTCTCCATGAACTTTACCGGAAGGCGCACAAAGCGTCTCCCCCGATTGGCAACGGAAAAATTGCCCCAGCCCTCTGTCAGGCAAGCCTATCAAGAAGCACTGCATACCGAACTCTCGCTGTCTTGTCCTAATGACACTGAACTTCAGTGGAATAGGACCTCGGCCACCATGCACGACGCAGGAGCATCTGTTTTGTAACACTATCAGTCGTCACCGCACCAGTCAGTGGATATCCGAGAGGTCCGTGAACCTGTTGAAAGCTAGAAGACACCTCCCGGCTGGTTCTGAACAAAATGTGATCAGATGGGCTATTAGGCGTGAACTAAAGCGGAGTCTACGTGCTGACAAGGAAGCCTGGTGTACCAGTCGGGCTCAAGAAATGGAGGAGGCAGGAGCAGTAGGCAATTACCGCAAGCTTTTCCAGTTAATCCGCACCACTGGTCCCAGAAAACCAGGCGTCAGTGAGACAATCAGGGACAGCGCGGGTGCAATGAGACACAATAAGGAGCGCCGTATGGCTCGTTGGGCTGAACACTTTCAAAATCAGTTCAGCTGGCCCCCTGCTCCCGGACCTCTTCCTATTCAGGTGATGCAGGACGAGCCATGAACGGTTAGTTTAGAGCCTCCGTCGGAGGCCGAGGTCCGAAACGCGATCATAGCCCTCCATCGTTTTCGTGCCGCTGGCCCGGATTCCGTCCCACCTGCACTATTTAAGGATGGAGGTGAGGTCCTCTGCAGGGCACTGACCTCCCTATTCGAACGTATCTGGAACGAAGAGTGTCCCGGTTAATTGGAGCGAATCGATTATAGTGGCAATATACAAAAATGGCAGTCGCACAGACTGTTCTAACCACTGAGGTATTAGCCTAACACCATTTGTGACAAAATGACTGGCCTCGATTCGCTTTCGTCGCCTCACTGCGGAATGGGGTTCTCGGATTAGGGAAGAGCAGGCCGCTTTCCGTCCAGGACGTGGCTGTATAAACCGTATATTCACTTTGCGGTACGTGCTAGAGCAGCGCCACACATACAGCAGACCGAAGACAGCTGTGTTCGTCGATTTCAAGAGTGAGTTCAATTCAGTCGATCGATCGATTCTGTTCGAATTACTTGAGCGGAAAGGTGTTCCCAAGAAATAAGTGAACATCCTTTGTGCTCTATACTCGAACACTACAGGCCCCGTCAGGGCCTACGGTGGTCTATCGGATAGCTTTCCGACCACAAGTGGCGTTCGTCAGGGTTGTCCGATTTCCCCATTTTTATTCAATTGCGTCGTGGATTCTATCATGGAGTGTTCCCTTGCGGAATCTCACGAGGTGGCGTTGAAGTGCTGCCTGGCGCAAGCTTACTTGGTCTTGATTATGCGGACGATATCGTCTTACTTTTCGACCATGTTGCGACGGCACAATCAATCCTGAAGTGCCTGTCTAGAGTGATCCCATTATTTGGTATGCACTTTGCACCTTTAAAGTGCAAAGTGTTGGTGCAGGATCACCAGCCACTTGATGACTCCTTGACACTTGCTAACGAGGAACTCCAGGTGGTTGATCATTTCACTTATCTTGGCAGCTGCATCAGCAACGATGGGCGCATAGAAACTGACGTGAGCTCACGAAATGCCAGAGCTGCTTTCTGGAACCTGCGACATCTTTGGCGACAGAAGGGAGTTTCCCTCCGTCGGAAAGGCCGTGTATACAAGGTCACAGTGAGGTTCGTACTGCTCTATGGTAGTGAGACTTGGCCCCTTCGGTCTGAAGATCTGAGGTGCCTTCAAGTCTTTGATCATCGTTGTCGTGAAGCATTGCTGGAGTCGGATGGCACCACCGTGTCCGCAACGATGATGTGGGTAGGCGAGTACTAGGTATTGATAATCATGCTAGCTCCCTAGAACAACAGATACCACTGAACAAGTCGCATTGGTTCGAACACGTGCTACGTGTTACTTATGAATGGAAGGATTTTGGTGAGTATTTTTGTTCGTCGCAATCAGCCGACAATTCAGATATGTCGACCAGCTGTCCGGAAAAGCACCAGACGGCCGTTTCGCCCTATTGGGGCTCATCAGTGGTGCGCATCCTTCGGTCCTCTGCGGAGGATCGAACCCATGACTGCTAGTGGCTCTTGCCAACTAGCCCGCAGCTTATGCAACTGCGCCCGTACGGATTCCACAAAATGCTATGTCGATTCATAGCTGCCGTAACCGGGAAGTCCTGACGCCGGAAGGCCGACCGCTGTCATCTGCATGACAGGTGCCTGCATGGCAGTGGAGGATGCGTCGGGCTATATCGCATTTAGCTAACAATTCACGATAGTTAGATACCGTCCTCCATGGCGCAGTTGCATAAGCTGCGGGCTAGTTGGCAAGAGCCACTAGCAGTCATGGGTTCGATCCTCCGCAGAGGACCGAAGGATGCGCACCACTGATGAGCCCCAATAGGGCGAAACGGCCGCCTGGTGCTTTTCCGGACAGCTGGTCGACATATCTGAATTGTCGGCTGATTGCGACGAACAAAATACGTGCTACGTGTGCCTCGTCACCGCTTACGTAGGAGGGCCTTGTTCAGCCTACCAGGTGTAGGGTGGCGCAAGGCTCGAGGTGAACAGAAGTTGACTTGGCAGCGGGAAATGAAGTCACTGACGACCAAACTGGGGGTCGTTGGTCCATCTCGCCTTCCGGGCTGGAGTCCACGTGACAAGCCTTATGTTTGGCTCGAGACTTTACAGGACATGGCTCGCAAACGACACCAGTGGCGCGTCTGCTGCCGTCTGCTAATCGGATTGCCTGTATAAAGTGTGTTTGGTGCTGAGTTATCTGCGGGGTAATGGCTGATTATGACGCGGGGCAGTGAAACCCGCAAGGAAGCTGTCTCGCCGATGCCGCCTTATCTTTGCACGATAGTCAGCTGTTTGTGACGGTATGTTGTCTACACAAGGTGTAAGCGCCTTGACCCAGAATGTTTGCTTAGGGCCTTAAGGTTTTCAGGTAAGTCCCCCCTCTCACCCTCTTCTTATTCTTTATTTCATAAGTCCTCATGGTTGTATGGCAGCGAAGCATTAGTTCAAATGGCTGATGTACTGCTGTTGATGGTGATGCCTACACTACTGTGGAATATTCCTTCTCAGAAACCAACACCGGCCATCTGGAACCGCTGCAAGCGCATTGTTTTAGATTATTTGGCGCTACTACCTGTCTTGTGAGCAAATACCGTACTATCAAAGAGCCACAAAATCAAATTACTGAGACAATATCTGGGAGATGAAGGCCAAATACATTCTGATGCTCTCCATGTCTGTGAGAATGCGACTGTCAACAGCGTGCTAGAAGTACTCATCGGGTTCCCGACTGAACACACACTGCATGATATCATTTTTCGACCTTGCGTCAAAACCCTGAAGAAAGTCTCATTGATTTCAGTGAGCGGATTCAGCAAGTCTAACAAGAGTGTCGGTATGGTGAAATCGCAGCCACGAAGAGGCGATGGCTACATAGTGTTTGATATCCGGTATGCGTAATGAACAGGCTCGTGAAAGGCTATTGTAGAAAGATGAGACTACCATGAGCTGGGAGAAGGCATGCAATATTGTTCGGCAGCTGGAGAATGTCCATAAAGAGTTATCAGCTTTTGCCCCGTAACGTCATACAGATACAGTTCAAGCAATCGATCGAAGTATCATCACGAAGCGGCCCGAATTGCCTTTTACCTGTCACCAATGTGGAAACCAGCATTTATCGGCTGAGGAATGTCGTCATGAACAGAGTATCTGTCGCCATTGTGGAATATTAGGGCACTTGGCTCGAGTTTGCCGATCTAAAGCTCGCAGAGCTGCGACATCACGTTTTTCCAAGAAGCCCGTGAAGATTGTCCAGTTTTCAGACGAAGATGACCAGCTACAGACAATTGGAACGCGACATCAGGCATCTGTAGCACTCACCCACCATACACTGTGCAATTAGAAATAGGTCAGTTGGTTAAAATGGAAGTTGATACCGTTGCCGCAGTCACCATAATCAGTGGCGCATAAGTTAGAAGATCACCCAAGTTATCCCCCTGTGAATCAACTTTGCGGATGTACACTGGGCAGCCGATACCAGTCCTGGGAAATGCACTGTTCATCTTGATTTTCATGAAAAGCAGACCTTACAGACATATGTTGTGGCGAATGATTGTCCAAACTTACTCGGACGCGAGTGGATTAAATGCCTCCCGATTACGCTAGAGACAGTGAAGTTCATGTCCATTAACAAGCGCTTGGAGGATGTGCTCAACACATATTCTGAGGTTTTTGATGATAAACTGGGAGAATCGAACAGATATCAGGCAAGTATCAAATTACGGCCGGGAACTCAGCCCCGCTTCTTCAGGGCACGTACCCTACCTTATTCGCTGAGAACAAAGATTGAAGACGAAAGAAAGAGGTTGCAATCAGCAGAAACAATCGAGCCAGTCCAATACAGTGGGTGAGGAGTTCCGAAATTTTCAGTCCTGAAGCCGGATGGTTCTATACGTATTTGTACTGACTATAAACTAACAGTTAATCGTTGTTTAATTCTGGACAGGTATCCCTTACCTCGGATAGACGATCTGTATGCTACGCTGGCAGGCGGACAAAAGTTCACACAGATCGAAATCAGTCACACATACTTACAACTTGAGTTAGACGAGACCTATCGATCATGGACTACAATGAGTACCCACATGGGCCTAGTTCAGTAGAAAAGTCTGTTCTTCGGAATCAGTTCGGCCCCAGCGATATTCCAAAAGATCATTAACAACTTGATCAAAGATATTCCTTACACTTGACGACATTCTAGTTAAAGAACGTACAGATGCTGAACATTTACAAACGCCATCCACTGTGCCCGAACGTCTACAACTGAGTGAACACAAACTGAAAAAGTCAAAGAGTAAGTCTCTTACAGATTCTGTTCGTTATTTGGGTTACCGTTTCGATAAAAACGGATTACACGTGTTAGAAGACAAAGTAAAGCCCATCCTTGTCGCACCTGAATCCAAGAATGAAGCTGAACTTTGATCATTTTAGGGGGTGTCTACTTACTATTGTCAATTCTTACCTAACGCCTTAACAGTGTCTGCAACCTAGTACGAACTGCTGCACACGGGGAGATCCGGATCAAATAAAGGCCTTTACAGATGTAAAAATTGCTCAGCGCCCCTCTGTATCTCGTGCAATTCCATCTGAGGTGGCCTCTAGTGCTGTAATGTGATGCTTCCACACGCGGAATAGGCGCAGTCCTTTGATACTAGGACGGATGAAGGTTCTCTTCGTCCAATCGCTTTTGCTTCTCGCATCCTGCAACCTGTTGAAAGGAATTACTCCCAACTGAACTGAGATGACTTAGCGATTATTTTCGGGTTAAAGCATTTTCACCAGTACGTTTGGAGAAGACAGTTCGATATGCTCACTGACCATAAACCATTCTTTCGCTTCTGGGTGAGGAGAAAGGAATCAAACTGATGTCCTCGCCTCGAATGCAAAAATGGGCACTATTTTTGAGCGCCAATAACTACGAACTGCAGTATGTAAACGGACCAAGAATACCATTGCCGGTGAACATAGTCGCCTCCCGCAGCAACATGGCACAAAAACGAACAGTGAACCCATGGACTTTATCAATCTGATGCAAAACTTTGAAAAGATATCCATCTGGAGTGACGTGATGCGGCGCCTGACGAATGAAGACCCTGTGTTGTCCATGGTGAAACGTTCTTAATGACCGGATGGCCTACAAGCACGTCAGAAGAACTGAAACCATTCGCATGTCAGAGTAATGAGTTGAGTATTTACGACGGATGTATATTTCGGGGCTCGCGCATAGTTCCACTAGACGAACTACGGCCCCAATTGCTGAGAGTTGCATGACGCATATCCTGGCGTGAATACGATGAAGGCGCTGGCATGTGGTTACTTTTGGTGGCCGGACATTGACCAGAATCTAAAGTGGCTACTGAAAAATTACGAACCATGTCAGGAATAACAAAGACAAAATCTCCCGGACCGATACGTCCATGGCGTTGGTCGGAGAGGCCTTGGCAGCGGGTGCACGCGAACTACTTTGACCCAATCACTGAGATGATGTACCTACTTTTGATTGATGCCTCTTCTAAATGGATAAAAGTACATCCAGTTCCACATGCGACTTCCGTAGCAACAATTGCAAAAATGCGCTCCATATTCACCATTTTCTGCATCCCAGGAACAATATGCACTGACAACGGGACACCATGAGTAACAATGGAATACAGCACATCAAGTCTGCGCCGTACCATCCCGCGTCGAATGAAATGGTAGAACGTACAGTCCAGACTGTTAAGCAAGGTCTCCTCAAGCATACTCTACAAACTTAGTTGGATCGTCTCCTGTTCTCTTACCGCACGACACCGACTGAGTCGACAGGAAAGTCACCGCTGGAGTTAATGTTTAGCCGGTTATTACGAATGAGAGTGCACTTGCTTTTTTCGAAACCTCGAAGGAGAATGGAGGCAAAGCAAGAAAAGATGTATGGGGATGACAAGATGTCGGAGAAAAGGTGTCTCAATGATTTTGATCCGATATACACAAGACTGCCTCATGAAACAAATTGGCAAACTGCTACACTTATGTTCTCGACGGGTAACCAAGCGGAGCTACAGTTGGAGGATGGCCGTGTGGTGCGACGCCATTTGGACCATATCTGGTCACATTCAAATGGACCACATGAGCGGGATCAAAAATCGACTGCTACTGAACCAAAAACGGACGGAGAATCTGCCTCACAAAACCAGGAATCATAAACGGATGCGGAACAACCACAGGTAAGACGCTCAAAACGCACGCCTAAGCCAACTGATCGGTATCAACCTGAAGTTTGCAGCCTTTACCAGGAAAGAAAGGGGTGTCACGTATGCAGCTGAGTATTGATGCTTTAACACAGGTGCTTATATGGTTGGTTGACAATGACCTTACATTACTTCACTTAGTGCATTGGTTTTTCATTTCGACATTTCTAACCACAGTAACGTAGGAAACTTTCAATAAAGCGGTTTCATACTACGACTGCAAGTTCTGTTCCATCTATCGGCTGTGCCATACTTAACAGCAGCGTTCACGTTGCTCTCATCTATAGAACTAGGTCACATCTATGGACAAAGACGAGTGATATAACAAGCAACATTTGTAGTTTTCACCTAATCGAATGAATCAGTGAACACTTCGGAGCGTAGCCAGACGCTGTTATTGTCGTATAAGTCGGTTCATAAGGGACAAACGGTTTACTGGTGGAATAGAAGCAGCGGAAGAACACATCGCTTGTTCGCACAACGCCCTCCTATATATTGTCCAGCTAGAAGCATTAACAGCGACACAGTCCCGCCAAGTGTCTACGCTTTAATCCAATAAAAAGGCAATTGGTAGCCGTCATCTAAGCGGTGGAGATTAGTGTGACCAATAGTCAAGTTGTTTGATCCTCATCTGATTGGCTGTCTCGTACGCCTCGCTGATCTGCCTGCTATATGTCATATACTACTCCAAACACGATTAGCCAATCGGTGAATTCGTGTGGACATACGATTAATGGCGTTCGAGTGGTTGCCTGGTTCGACCGCCCCCCCTAGCCAGCTCGTTCATACAAACTGACTACAGCCACAAACTGAACTGATTGCGACCTGACCAGTTAGAATGGATAAAAATGTAGATTCGTCATTTGACATTTGTTGACAGAGTTGCTGTGTGGGCACAGACCGCATTCTTTAGTACACACAACTGATCGTCAAATGATCGGTAGTTATCGTTTCGGTGTACCGTAAAAGCCACAGGACTGGCTTCTTGGAAGATCAAAAACAAAGGAAAGGAAAGAAAAAGTGTAATGGCGCAGTTCGAGGGTGGGTTAAAAGCTAATCGACTGACAACATGTGTAATACATGATTAAGCGCGAAAAAACTAGAAAATTGTGAAGATCATCGGGATGAAAAGTACAAGTTCACGCTGACGTTTCGGACTTATTTATCCAGAATTCGAGGACCGATGATTGCTATAGTGAGTCCGAAGAACATGCCAACGACAGCGGCTTCAACAGGCCTGTAAGGTGTCCATGGGCTCAGACAACCACCAGCTACTGCTCCGGTAAGGCTGAGGAGGTCCACGTGCACCTGATGACGCGAAAGTGAGGTTGCAGAACAGAGAATGAGAGAAGTGAACAATAAATAGGCAAACGGACTTATTGACGCATAGGGTAATTCAGGAAAAAAACGACAATGTTGCAGCAAGCCAATGTAAAATAAAAGATGAGACCATAGCGCCAAAGAAGGACCAAAAGCATTAAACAGTAGCATTTTGACCGGATGTGATCTCTCCAGGTACACGATCCCTCTAGGCTGCTAGTTCAAGAAAGCCTCATAACGAAATATATCTGCTCATCTATCGATTAAAATACATGGTGAGAGCAGCAAAATTCACATCTGCGGAGCTTTCCAAAGGAACTATGAGATCAAAATTGTGTCGCCCAAGGAGACGACTGCGTTCACATGTCCTGAATGTGGGAGTGAGTCGGTTCGACATTCTCGTACGGTAGGCGATACTGTGACTTCACAAATTTGCACGTTCTGTTGTATATGTAGCGTATACGAAGCAAACCAACTGACAGAAGATTCATACCTAAGATCACGTTTTGTTGAATGGACAGGTGGCTCTGTACAGCTCCAGTTGGGAAACTCAAGAGGTGTCTTCAGACGGGTGACTGTTACCTGCCATCTTCAACTTCAAAAAGGATCAAAGTATTGACTCTAAATGTATCAATGACCTCATCTCTCGATGAATTGCTCGTACTCGTGAGAAACGAATTATTAAGAGCTACATTGAACACACAATTACTTTTCGTCAACTAGTGGAAGTGAGACATTTACAGATGCCAGACTATTGTGACTTCCTTTGACCTGGAAACTACCTTCGACTCTGTTCATGGTGACATCTGGCGTCACAGCATGTCCGTGAAATGTACCGGAGAAACACTTTTCCATACTGTAATCTCTTAAACGTGATTATCGAGGCCGGTTAAGGGTATACGGAAAGCATACTTTTTCTGACACTGCATCTTGCCACAATCATATCCTACCGCAAGTGTCAAGATTGGTTGCTAACCGAAAAGACCATAAGCATGATACGCAATTGCTTGCTTGTACGATAAGCGTACACTTTTCCAGTAGACCATTTGTTTTTACGCATTCATTTCATATAGTCCCAGAATGGCCATCGTTGAAGCGATGTGAGGGACCACTAGCTAAACGATGATTAGGCGACCAGAGGCATTTTGTTAACGCTACTTGCGTTCGCTGATTAGTGTTGGGTCCCAATGAACCAAGACAAGCTGGAGACTCTTATGGCCAATGACCTGAAGCCGTGGCGTTAACAGTAGATGTAAAAGTTTGGCTGAACTCAAAGCGACATTATAGTAATGTTATCATTGTTGGTGTTAGGCATATATGCTTTATACGGTGGATCTAACTGCGTTCCCTAAAAAAGCGAGTCGAAGAACGGCAACAAATGATTGAAAATTAGATAAAAGCGTTAAAACGCCAGTTGGAAGAGATAGAAGTCAGTAGTTACACACAAGAATGTCTTTGACATTGCGATTGCGGCATTTCCGATAGGGCTCCTATGGAGTGATGCAAACGATACAGCGTACCATGAACAACAACGAGTTGCGGACGATCGTAATAAAGAGACGAACCCGGATACCAGAGTCAGAATGCAAACCTAGGTAAACAGTTAAAGTGATATGTCTGAAGCAACTGTCAGTCATTCTCAATGATCTGAAACAGTTACAGTGGTGTTCAATGTTCCCATTGCATGTGACAATATCTGACCACTCATGTTATACAAAATCTATGTGACTGGAGCCAACTTTAAAGGGCATTGAGGAACCGGTCAGACGGAACTCTGTTGAAGGATTCAGCGAAGTAACCTTGAAGTATCTGCTAAGTTTAACCATTCTAAAGATTCGTTTAGAATGGATTTGGACCTAAAGCTAAAAATATGAAGATCCATAGACTTAGAAACGTAGTTTTAAATATCATAAACTGACTATCATGGCTTGTCTCATGCGGAGCGAATAATAAGATAAGTGAGCGATGATGCTCTAAACAAAATTTTCCCGCGAAATCAGTCTGATTCTAGACTGAAGGAAACTTTTAGATGTTGAAAAGCTGCTTCACTTTGAAGACTACTTCAAGCGCATGACTCGGATAGGCTGAGAGAAGTATACAAAGTACGGCGTCTAGACGACTTAAGCTGTAACCACTACAGCCATGTAGAATATAGCACGAACTTTATTTGGGAAATTATATTGCCACTATAAAGAGTATAATGTGTTGACGAAGATAGTTCTCGATCAAGGGGGTCAAGTAGAGCATGAAGTTGGAATTGTTACACGGGATTTAAACACAGGTGCTCAGGAGAAAGACGGCCGGTGCAGGCTTATTCAAGTAAGAACCGTGCATGCTTCAACCTGCAACAGCGTCCAAAAATGTGTTCAACCAATGGTGAGAGGACAAGTTGGTTTCACTTTGTTCGGGAACCACATCCGAAACACGAATCATGGCGTTGACGGACAATACGTATGAATATTCGGGGTGTCTGATGTGCGTAAGCGGCAGCGTTTCACTAGTCTGTAGCGTGAAAATCCAACTGCTAGCTGATAAGAGATTAATTCCTTTAATTAAAATTTTAATGTCCCTACCATGCAACGGACATTTATTTAGGTTATTTTATGAAATTCCTTCCTTTAAAATGGTTTGGTATGCATATAAATAAAAGAACATACTTTGGTGTGTGAACGAAAATAAGCGCTCTGTTGCGTAGGATGGAAAATTGTAAAAGCGGGTATATTTGATGGATGAACGGTTGGCAACATAATAGATGTGGTGCACATGGATAAATGACTACAACTGTTACAATCCCCCTACAAGGGTTTATTCCCCATGTTTAACATTGTACTGTCCAGCTAGATAATAGAAGAGGCACTGTTGGTGGTGAGCGTCTGAAACCTGCTTATCCCGAGTTTCTATAGTCCATACTAGCAAGTAAGAACCCAACTGAGATGAACATACAGCCATGGATCCGGACAACGTGTACATTGGTGCGATTGATTAGTCATCCAATGAAACTGGTGATGTAATATAATCAATTTTAATAACCACAGAAAATGCATTACCTTTCATTAGGTGCCCGTTCACGACACTAAAACATACACGTTTTTTCGGAACTGCATTTATCATCTAACCTATCCTAGGCAAACTCAACGCACTACGTGACCTACAGTCACGTATAACGTCATCACGCAGCCATCAGCAAATTTGATCTCTTCCTGAGGCCGTAACAACCACGGGCGATTGGAGAATTATTTTGTCTCAAACTCTTTCACAAAACTGACATATGTATGTGGCATCAAGATGCGCAACACATAACTGGATGATTAGAAAACCGAGTTGCACTCCACCAGCCGTGTTCTCAGTGCTACCCGTCGTCATACGCAACTCCACACCGGACCTGACCCGGGCTCATGGTCAAAACAAAATGCCTACGCCTTTCATAGTAGCACATGGTCCTAGAACATCTTTCTGGCCAATCAATGAGATTAATCGACTAGATTTCATGAAAAAGGGCTGCATTTTTGATGATACAGTGTTTACTGGTCGATTCCTTAGGTGCTTATACCAACAGTTCCAGAAGCTGAACACTCGGACTGAACTATAAATATGCATCGAGTTGAAGGATGACCGTACCATTCCGGTAGCGATGCGTCAAATCTGTGGACCTCGGAATTGGCCGGAGGCAGGAGCTCACAGTGAACAGAATCGCTTCAAATGGAATCACAAAGAAAGGAAAATCTATAACAAAATTTTGTCGGATATAAAAACAAAGTTGGTAGTGCTATGTTACACGTGTTCCATTATTTATGACTCCAGATTATCCCACCTTTCTGCGCATTCCTCTTGAAACACCAGAAAAATTTTCACTGTTTATATTGTAACCGCGAATGGTGTCACCGATCACAAACGACCAATGGAACAAACAGGTCGACCATCCAGAAGTTCAGGAAAGCCGATGACGCTGGATTCTGATGAGGTGTTAATTGTTGCGACCTGCCCGCGACGACGCGCAAGAACCCAACCCATAAAAAGATAACGATTGAGGTTGGTAACAAAATCTGCTGGCTAAAAGACCTAACCATAAGGTTCCTAAAATGTGATGTGCGTAGTACCTAGATGCCACACGGTTCCCAACCACAGGTCGAAAGAACCAATGGAATGAGCTCGCCTGACCTAAGAATAACTGGCTAATGTGATAGGAACGGCTTTCAAACTTGTTTAAAACACTAGCAAGTAGACATCATTATATAGGAGGTACACAGGTCGTTACTCTACGCTAACGCATACTCTCACCGCAGTGGACTGATACCCATCGACCATTCTGTTCGGAATGAATTCAGGTACCACACATGAGACTTGACTCTCCGGTGACCTACGAAACGACGAATTGTGTGTACTGCAGAAATTTAGTTGGTTCGTTTGGCATCTGTCACTAATCAAAGGGAGGCGTAAAATTTTGAGACACACTAAAACACAGATTCCGTTTTATAAATGATGCGCAAATTTTGAATTCTAATCATGTCACGAACAATACGCAATCGTTCATAAACCGACGAACAACCATCAAGTTCGGTCATCACATTCTCCTTGCAATCTTCTATGCTAGCGATTACGCGTAACTTCAACGTTCTTATGAAAAGTCTGTAGATAAATCAAGTCTGCGACCTCTTACTATATCGAATCGGTAACTGCCCATAAGAAAGTAACGTATAACCGGCCACCGTTAGCCGGATGTACGGCAGCGCAAGGCTGGAGGTGTGAGAAATGAGATCATCGACGACTCAATTGCACGGTGTTGGTCCCTCTCGTCTTCCAGGATGGAGTCCACGTGACCCACCCCGTGTTAGGCTCGACGTTACAGTGCATTAATCGTAGTTGACATCAATGGCCCATCTGCTGCCGTTTCCTAATCGGATTGTTGATGCTTATTTACCAGCGGGGTACTGGCTAATAATGACGCGGGGCATTGAAACCTACAAGGAAGCTGTCTCGCCGATGTCGCCTTGTCTTCGCACGATGTTCAGCTGCTTGTGACAATGTGTTGTTGACAAAGTGTACGCATCCTGAACCTAAATACATGCTTAGGACAGTTAGGCTTTATAGTAGATTCCCCTTATCTCCCATTTAGTATTCTTTATTCCTTAAGTTACTGTGGTTTTACGGTAGCGAAGCATTCGTCCAAGTGGTCAATGTTCTGCTGATGATGATGGAATCTTTAAGGGAGGCATAGGAAGGGGTTAGTAACACTTCAAAGGAGACTCATCACGCATTCCGTCTAAAAGCAAGAAAAGGATTGCACAGTAGGCTCCTCTACACTACTCTATGCTACTGCACGCCACTCAACTACGCACTGATGATGTCACCTCGATTGGTGACGAAACGTTCGCAACACAATTGTCAAGCTTAGCGAACAGTTCAAAAGACATATGAACAACCTGAGCTACCAGTCTTCAATTCTATAGCCAACAGTAGAATTTCTTCCACATAACGCGCCAGGTGTGCGTATCCCATATACATAAAAGGGAGCCGGAAAACGGAAAACCGGTCCATTCCGAAATGCTTGAGAGCTTTGGATCATAGGAAATGATGGCAGCTGTGGTGAACAAATGACTAACTGCGATGCGGTGCGACTCAACATCTGCCATCACGTGCGTACTCAAAGTACGTAAGAAAGGATAGGTTCCCAGAGATGCAACTTCCTTCGCTGCACTGCCAACCAGCTGAGAGTGCCGAATGTCACTAGCCCAGGAAAATAATGATCTTCAAGCAAGAGTAGAAGAGTTAAAATAATTGCAAAATACAATTCCTTAGGTAACTAAAGCATTTATACAAAAAGGATCATCAGTTGGGAAGACCAAAGTTTGATCAGGAGATCCCGGCAAGAGTTCCAAAAGGAAACGCAAACACAGCATCATGGCATGTGGTGGAAAAGATTTCTAAAACGAAACAAAAGTGCTCACTTGTCCTTTGTTTCTTCGTAAACGATAAGCTCGATCAAAATAAGCCACTTCGGGTTGATTTCGCATCCGACCATAGTAGAGGGCGGGCCCCAAAACAAATCCAGGTAACAATCCAAACACAGAATAACGGATGAATCGTGAATGCAAGCTTCTCAGGGATGCTGGTTCTATAAATATGGTGGGTGAGAATTGAAAAGAAAACCGGAACACGTTTAACAAGGGTCGCAATAGGCGCAACAATGAATCCTCCCAGGAACGATGTGGCTTGAATTGTACGCATCCATACATGCAAAAGCAGCTCCGCCTTGGGGTGTGGGATGTTGGCAAGTTCTTCGTCCGTTAACTGCAAGTGCAATAAGTTTTTCACCCAAATTGATCCCATAGATTGCCAACTGTGAAACAGAACATCGGCCGGTAGTCACATGTTCAACGTGGACTAGTTGGTTACTGTCACAAAAATGCATGCAAAATCACAAGCACTCCGCATATGCATAACTTATATGGTTATACATAAATATTTGTAACATGCCAGGCGAGCGCATCCCATATACACAGGAGGGAGCCAGAGGACGAAAAATCTGTCCTTTACTAAAAAATGCTTGAGATCTCTGGATCGTAGGAAACCGTGGAAGCTGTGGTAGCCAAGTAACCAAATGGAGTGCAGCTTATTACTGGTTATCACTTAACTCTATGGATATAAAAAATGGGCTAAATTGACAAATTGTGCGGTATATGATTAAGAAATATGAGGGTTTTTTGGGATCATAAGGACAAGTTGAACTACAAGCTGTTCTGACTTAGCCAATGAGGATACGGTCCATGATTCATCTCGATAATATTCATAATCACTTGGAGGTTTGAAATATTGAGGATTCTACCTCTACAGTGATTTGGGGAAGCTCCTCGTTCTTTAAAACCAAGGTTGCTCAAGCCCCACCGCATGAGGATCCAGTGAAGTACCCGTTTCGAAGCATTTCGCAAGTTTTTCGGATGATCACATCCATACCATTACTAAGAAAATGCTACAGCTTCCTAACAGTAATGACTTAGCTCTATGGATATATAAAACGGGTTTGAATTGATATATCGTGCAGCCTTTGTTTCAAAAATATAAGGGTTCTCTGTACTCATAATAGCAAACCCCGAGCTATACTGCCAATTCCATGTGACTCGGCTCACGAAACTACAAGACAATATGCACAAACGGTGGTATGGAAATTTGAAAATTCTAACTCAACAGCATGTCCAGCGGGAGGGTGGATGACCGAATTCCAGAATGGGAAGCGGATGCAGGGATTCACCATGGCTCGCTTAGCGATGAGGACATATGGAATTCTCGGCAGATTAGTAGTTTAGTTCAGGGATCAGCTGAGTGCCAGCGTAAGCTGATGTAGGACAGGCCAGCAGGCCACATTAAGGTTTGTTGGTCGTCGAGCGAGATGAGTACAGACAGCCACAATATGTTTCCGGCGCTCATCAGCAGGCAGCCAACTTCGCACTGAGTGCTGAAGGCTATGGCTAACCGTACGCACTGGAGCTGTGACTTTATTTAGTGGCGGATGTGACTCGCCACTAAATAAAGTCACCGCCTCTTGCCTTTTCGGGAGGATCACTCACACATCACGAAGGTCATCCGATTCGAAGCGTTCCATTGATTCCCCTTTAGATGGCGAATCCAACGAACAAAAACGCAGAGTCACATTTATCTACTCACACAACATGGCCACTTCCAAATACACACTTAAACATACATTTACATGTCAACCACACATAAATTCCTATGCTATTTGAGAGAATGTACAATTTGTGCAACTGCCGATCGTACATGTCCGTATTACAATGATCACGCCCTTGATAGTGTGCCCCGCAATGACGAGAATAAATTATTTATTTATTTAATAATATGCTTCTCCGCTTACTACCAGGCGGGGTATTTTAACCAGCCGTGTCACTAGACATAACTTTTACAATATCGCTAGCCATACATCAGTCTTTGCAGAATAATTCAACGCGATATTCATCAAGCAATTTCAAAGGTCACCGCTGTTACCCTTCGCGAAATCTTTGAGAAAAATTCAAGATACTACACACGTGAAGATGGACGATCGAGATTGAAAAGTCGCCGTGCAATGGTGACCTGAAAAAAATGTTTGGAACCGTTCAACTGTTCCTCTTTTACATTGATCTCTTATTCAAGTAGCACTTCCACACAATGTCCTTATATCCATTCCTACAAATTTAGTTCTGATAATATAATTTTAGTTCATCATTCGTCCATATCGTAAATTGCTGCAAATGTGCCTCTCTGGATACCTAAACATTACTTTGACTTGAATTGATCGTTCAAACCCATTTCTGTAAATATACTTATCCTCTTTCACAAATGTGTTAACGAGTAAATTGGTCCACTGGCAAATGGCGTCAATAATGCGTGCAGTCGGATAGAACTTCTAACGTCTAGACTGTTGTTGAGCACCTCACAGCTCATCCACTGAAACGATCGATGGCTACTTATAGCGGAATCACTGGTCTTTATGAGCTGAGGTCCGCCGCGCCTTAATGAAAAGTCGACTGTGCTGATGACATGGTTTCAATAGGTGGTGCCATACATGAGTGAGGTCTCCATGTAGCCACCTGTAGCGTCCGCTGAGCGCTCCGACTGTCTTCACTCGCTGTTGGTGCGGAAGATTGAGCAACTTTTTGACAACTTTTGTTGCCCAACCTTTGGGAGTTTTGAGCGCCGCAAGGTCACGCTTTAGCCAAGGATGCCAAGCCTGGATTGCGTATTCGACGTGGGGACGCACGTAGACATTGAGCATCAGATAGAACATGGACGAATCCAACCTCTCGAATGCCATCCGCAAGCGACCAACATGCTGCTTACCTCTGGAATAACAGAGGTCCTCCTACATCAGCACACCGAGGTCACGTTCCTGAGGGCTTGTCTGCAAATCGTGTGCCCATAGTTTGTAGAGATAGTCGTGTCTATGGCGGATGTGGACAACACGTCACTTGTCCACATTTAATGGCAGTGCATTCCTCACCGGCCATTGTCAGGCCCAATCTAGGTCGCGCTGGAGGGTTTTGTGGTCGTCCATTCACTTGATCGCCGGCCTAGTTTTAACGTCGATCAGAAAAGTAAACATTGTAAGGTGATGGCTCTCGCAAGATCGTCGCACTCCACTCTAATAGGATCGGACAGAGATGTTCGGACTCTAACCGCTAATTGTCGTCCGCGGAGAGTTACCAATTCATCGCAGACACTGTAGAACCATACTTTGTGCAGGAGGATTAGATGATCCAAGCGGTTGAAGCCTTTCGAATAGTACATGTAAATACCATCGCTTCCTGTCCATCTCGTCGATTGTTTCGGTCCAATTGTCATGTGCTATCAGCAGATTCGTAGTACACGATCGAAATCCGTGCTTCACCGGCGCTATGAGGCCGGAGCTTCCCAGGTTGCCCATCAGTACGCCAGCGATGAACGCTTCCATGAATTTGGCGAGCACAGCGAGAAGTGTTACGGGACGGTAGTTGGCCGGATCAGACGGACTTCTTCCCTTGTGAATAGGGGTTATAAGACCTCGTTTCCACATTGAGGGCAATATGTTTTCTTCTAGACAACGCTGAAAGAATCCGGCAAGTGCTTGGGCTAGGTGACTGGCTGCTACCTGCAGTGCTTTAGGGTGAATGTTATCCAGTCCATGAGAGCTCTGTGTACGCAAGAATAGTAGATTTTACAGTATCCCTTTTTCTGTGAATGTCATGCTGGATAACATTGAGGGTGTGGTGACAGAGGTAAGTATAATGTTTGAGGTAAGTACTAGGAAGATGTGGCGTTGGCCGCCTCCTTTGCTCTGTGTGTACACCTTGCAATCGTAGTGAGTGGTGGGATTCCGCGTTGCACCTTTCGAAGTCCATTCACGTGTCTGTAAAGAAGCTTGTGGTTCAAACAGAATTGTTTCGCTACCTCCAATTGGTGTGATAACTTGTCTTCGCGAACCAACTGTACAGAATAACTGCTCTTAGCTACGTACGTTGTGTCCTTTTCCGCATGGGAATTGCTTTTGTGAAGACGCCATGTGTGATCTCTCAAGGTCACAAATTTTCGTGTTCGGCTTCATAGGAGGAATATTGGTTTGATGGGATTGTTGAAAAAGGTTGGCTCTGATGTTTTGGTGACTAGTGTCATGGATTTCAACCATTTTCCCTGGCTATCTCTGGGGTGCATTCAGCCATGAATATCTAACAAACATTTTCAACGGATGCGGACCAAAACCTGATGATGCGTAATAGATGGCATCTTTTCGAGCTCCGCATCAGGGTATACGGTGTAGCAAATGAAAGAGAACAGTAAAGTCAGGTGGTCGCTTTGACCCAGAGGACTGCGTACACTTCGTCCATCAAATAAGATCTCGCTGGTGAGCACTAGATAGAACAGCGTACGTAGCTAAGAGCAGTTATTCTGTAAAGATGGTTCGCGAAGAAAAGTTATCACACCAATTGGAGGTAGCGAAACAATTCTGTTTGAACCACAAGCTTCTTTACAGACACGTGAATGGACTTCGAAAGGTGCAACGCGGAATCCCACCACTCACTACGATTGCAAGGTGTACACACAGAGCAAAGGAGGCGGCCAACGCCACATCTTCCTAGTACTTACCTCAAACATTATACTTACCTCTGTCACCACACCCTCAGTGTTATCCAGCATGACATTCACAGAAAAAGGGATACTGTAAAATCTACTATTCTTGCGTACACAGAGCTCTCATGGACTGGATAACATTCACCCTAAAGCACTGCAGGTAGCAGCCAGTCACCTAGCCCAAGCACTTGCCGGATTCTTTCAGTGTTGTCTAGAAGAAAACATATTGCCCTCAATGTGGAAACGAGGTATTATAGCCCTCATTCACAAGGGAAGAAGTCCGTCTGATCCTGCTAACTACCGTCCCGTAACACTTCTCCCTGTGCTCGCCAAATTCATGGAAGCGTTCATCGCTGGCGTACTGATGGGCAACCTGGGAAGCTCCGGCCTCATAGCGCCGGTGAAGCACGGATTTCGATCGTGTACTACGAATCTGCTGATAGCACATGACAATTGGACCGAAACAATTGACGAGATGGACAGGAAGCGATGGTATTTACATGTACTATTCGAAAGGCTTCAACCGCTTGGATCATCTAATCCTCCTGCACAAAGTATGGTTCTACAGTGTCTGCGATGAATTGGTAACTCTCCGCGGACGACAATTGGCGGTTAGAGTCCGAACATCTCTGTCCGATCCTATTAGAGTGGAGTGCGACGATCTTGCGAGAGCCATCACCTTACAATGTTTACTTTTCTGATCGACGTTAAAACTAGGCCGGCGATCAAGTGAATGGACGACCACAAAACCCTCCAGCGCGACCTAGATTGGGCCTGACAATGGTCGGTGAGGAATGCACTGCCATTAAATGTGGACAAGTGACGTGTTGTCCACATCCGCCATAGACACGACTATCTCTACAAACTATGGGCACACGATTTGCAGACAAGCCCTCAGGAACGTGACCTCGGTGTGCTGATGTAGGAGGACCTCTGTTATTCCAGAGGTAAGCAGCATGTTGGTCGCTTGCGGATGGCATTCGAGAGGTTGGATTCGTCCATGTTCTATCTGATGCTCAATGTCTACGTGCGTCCCCACGTCGAATACGCAATCCAGGCTTGGCATCCTTGGCTAAAGCGTGACCTTGCGGCGCTCAAAACTCCCAAAGGTTGGGCAACAAAAGTTGTCAAAAAGTTGCTCACTCTTCCGCACCAGCAGCGAGTGAAGACAGTCGGAGCGCTCAGCAGACGTTACAGGTGGCTACATGGAAACCTCACTGATGTATGGCACCACCTATTGAAACCATGTCATCAGCACAGTCGACTTTTCATTAAGGCGCGACGGACCTCAGCTCATAGGGACCAGTGATTCCGCTATAAGTAGCCATCGATTGTTTCAGTGGATGAGCTGTGAGGTGCTCAACAACAGTCTAGACGTTAGAAGTTCTATCCGACTGCACGCATTATTGACACCATTTGCCAGTGGACCAATTTACTCGTTAACACATTTGTGAAAGAGGATAAGTATATTTACAGAAATGGGTTTGAACGATCAATTCAAGTCAAAGTAATGTTTAGGTATCCAGAGAGGCACATTTGCAGCAATTTACGATATGGACGAATGATGAACTAAAATTATATTATCAGAACTAAATTTGTAGGAATGGATTTAAGGACATTGTATGGAAATGCTACTTGAATAAACGAGCAGTGTTAAAGGGCAACTGTGAAATGGTATTCAGTGGATCCTCATTAGACTAATAAACCACAAGTGAATGACATGAATGTAAACATCAGATAAGGTTACAGGTTCAAAACCCAGACGGTCTGAGTGACGAAGCTAGGTGATTGGCCCCAGGGCGATCAACAGTGTGTTTGTGTGTGTGTTTCGTTGTCCACACCATGTGTCCGTGTTACAGGGGACCACGGTAGACTTGATGCCTGGACAAATTTCTTTTGCGCACATAGGTCAGGGTCATGCCTCGGCCGTTGCCAGAAGACGACATCTAACCGCTTTTGTGTGGCATCTGGGTACGCGGTAGATGGGCTGAAAAGACTCATGCGCTCTGATCTGGTGGCTCGAGTCGATCGGGTGTGTAGACACTGCGCTTGCCTTTGATCTATTCACGCCGCTATACAGCTAAGCTAGAGTGATCTCTGGCTCTCTCGAACAGTCTCCTGATAGTTCTTCCGATATATCTTGATCAACACGAGCAAGAGAAAGAGTATACACAGAAAGAAGTACTTGACCTTGGAATTCTGTCCTAAGTTGTTGATACAGGGTCGGCACTGAATAGAAGCTCAGCCGTAGGCTTGATGCATTGTACGTTTGAGCGATGGCATCAGAAAGCCTTCTAGACGTTGATACACCTATCCCGTCCCCCTTGAACGGTAACGATAAGTAGACCAGCTTCTTTCCTACTGAATCCACTTTTGCTTTCGTTTCTCGTACCTCCATGTTCCTCCAAACGAACCTCTCACGATAGCCATTTCTATCGAATAGACTTTGTACCAAGTTTAGCTCGTCCGAAAGCATGTCCTCGCTACATATCCTTCTTGCTTGCTCGGTTAGGCACCGAACAAGTTATCGTTTCTGACTGAGCGGGACGAAGCTGGCAAAGTGAGTATATTGCCCATTCCACGTTGTCTCTCTATGAACACTGCGCTGGACCGACCCATCAGATCTTCGGATAATCTGAACGTCTAAGTACGATCTTGAATTGTTGCACTCAGATTCAAGGGTAAATGTTATTTTTGCGTGGGCTGAGTTAAATTGCCTCACTAATTCTTCCCTGCAAAGATAACTATGTGAGCTGCAGAATATATCGTCCACATACCGTCCGTAGTTCATTAGTTTGTCGATAATTCTGTTTAGCTAGTTGTTCTCTAACTTGCTCATAAATACGTCTGCTAACAATAATTCTAACGGAGAGCACATTGCGATTCCGTCCTTCTGTCTGTAGATCTTTCCGTCGGATAGGAATTGTACGTTCTTGGTACACATCAGAAGAAACTGTTTAAGTCGCTCCTGCGAGAGGCCGACACCCACA
>OX104063.1:266732141-266779121 GCA_944474145.2 Dicrocoelium dendriticum | reverse complement strand
TCATCCTCCAGTAGTTAGAACTGCATCCACGCCGACTCCCGGTATTTACCACGACTTCGCAGTCAAGCTTTCTAATATTTACAAACCATTATAACGTCTGGAGTGACATCAGAACAGCGGAGGACCACACAACACCGCAGAGAGACTTATCCCAGAGCACGCTTCAGTTTGATGCGGCAAATTGAGAAGGTATGGGCAAATGCTATTGGTGTACCCAATGAACAATGAACAATGATTTATAACGGGTAAAAAAGCAGGTGCTTGACATGTCCCGAAGGGTGTTTAGCGTGATAAAAAAGATAGCAAAGGGATAATGGAGTCGTCAGTTCGGGCGCTTACATATGCAACTGCACTGCCGTATAAAGGGAGTTTGACATCAGAATGTACGCACGAAAAGCAACAGGGGAGTGCTTATTGTTCACATAGTAGGCGAGAAAAAATAACAAAGATAGCAAGCACAACGCTTACTCGTGTGCAACTACCTTGGGTCGACAGGATACAGAAATCCAGTTTCTATAGTAGTAGCGTTTATCAAATTTCGTGCAAGGCGTTTGGAGTGACTCATTCTCGATTAGGGTTATGGCACTATCCACTGTCTGTTGTGCATTAGTGCCAGCATCTGGTGGTCATAGGCTATAGCACGTAGTGTAAATGTGACAGGGTACCGTTAAGGCGTTTTTGAAAAGAGATGGGTGAGAGCTTTAATAACATGTTCCGGGTGGGCGTTCAAATGCTGTGTCACTCGAAGGGAGAAATAGTTTCGCCAACATTCCAGGCGGCAGTACTGCGTGACCAACTTAAACTGGTGACCACTTAGTGAAGTTTTTTTTTAAGTATTAGATGGGAATGCATGGGTGGTGGGGTTTCTCAAGATCTGGTACACCATTATGAGATCGCCCCTTAGAGGCCGATAAAGTCCAACGTATATTTTGATTGTCTTTAGCCTGAGTGGGTAGGGGAGGCTGGTCAAACCTCTGACGCTCTTCGTTGCCCTACGTTGTGCAGTATCGAGCGCGGTGAGATGGTGCTTGAGCCAGGGTTGCCACGCTTGAATAGCGCATTCCGCGTGCGGCCTCACGTACCCACTAAGCATTTTAGGAAAGATCGAAGGGTCAAACTTCCCCAAGACTCTGCGAAGAAGACCGAGGTACTGGTCCGCTTTATTAGCTGCCTTTTCAGTCTGCCTCAAACAACCGAGGTCATCTTGAACTATCACACCGAGATCGCACTCGTGAGAAGCCCGCTGTAAAATTTGTGGTCCTAGGCAGTACTTGTGCATACTCTTGTGCCGTATACTGAGAAGTTTGCACTTGGTGACGTTGAAATGCAGCATGTTATCGATGGAGCATTTGTACGCTTTGTCCAGGTCCTCTTGTAAGACTGTGTGATCCTCCACTGCAGCTATAGTATGCCATACCTTTAGGTCATCAGCAAATGGCAAGGATATCGTCGTGGGGAGCAACAGTTGCAACATGCTACACAGGAAGGTGATCAAGAAGTAGTTGTACAAGATGACGTTGGCTGCCCGAACCATGAGAAAAACTCATTGAGAAGAGCCAATTAAGCCTTTGGCCTCCTACAGAGGGCATTCAGTAAGCACGATCCTCCTGTCTTTCCATAAAGTCTGAAGGCTTACATGAGGCCCCATTTGAAATATACCATCCGAAGCTGGCGGCCTAGACTGAAACAAGCTTGTTACTGTACTTATAGCTGCACAGCGTAACGCGACCAATATCGGTAGGGGTATATTTCACCCCGTACCCTTTCAAAATACAGCCACTCGGTTGTACAGGGGTAGGCAATAATGTATTCAAGGAACAATGATGTTATACGGCTTAAGGATCATTGCTTAACAAGTCTCGTTGGGTGTTCTGGTGGGTTATCAAATAATGTTAATGCAATAAGCTGTTAGTAATACTAATGTCAAAAGAAAGGACTTATCGTTGGTAATGCAGTAGCCCTGCACTCCGAGTACTTCCGTAGCTTCCATTAATGGAAAAATCCAAGATACAGGACTTCTACATGGTTTGGTAATCCGTGTGTCCGTGGTTCGATCCTCCGTCGAGGCAGATTATTATGCAAATTCTAATCGTGGCTTCTGCCTTTTACGAAAAGTACGCTACTCACAAAACCAGCAGTAAATCCAAGATATTTCTCGGGATTAGAGTAAAGAGTAGCGTCCAATAAAAAAATCTAAGTGGCTGGGTGCATCAGCTAACCGACGTTTAACTGTGGCTAGCGTGGGTGCAGAAACAATCGATTCGGGGGGAGCATCCCATGGTTGACACACAAGAATGGAAATAACATTTCTACGGTACACCTGTCGGTTGCACTGTTCTGCCAATTTCAAGGAGTGGTCTCTACGCTTGATGTTACTGCTGAGTTGCAGTACACAACGGTACACATGGTTTGGATTGCGTAACATCAAGTATGCCATAATCAAGTCACCTCGTAGTCGGCGATATCGTCCGTTGAATAGCTCCGAACGTTTCAGCCTCTGCTCGTATGGAAGGTGGCGCATTCCAATGACGTATTTGGATACGTGACGTTAAGGTTAGTCCATTGCAGTAAGGTCATGCTTCAGCCATGGATACCAGGCTTGAATTGCATATTTCATATAGGAACAAACATACGCAATGAACATTTGACTGAAAATAGAAGTGTCTATTTGCCCGAACTCCCGTCTTAACAAACCGACGTGCTGATTACCAGTTTTCGATGCAGCTTGCATATAACAACCCAAGTTATCCTAAAGCAGGACGCCAAGGTCGCGTTCAACGGATGGCTGCTGCAGTACTTGCCTTCCTAGCCTGTAAGAATAGGTACTCTGGTGTCGTATGGAGAGGGGTCTCACCATGACGTACCTAATACTGGAACACCTTAAGCAAGCCTATGCTGATTTGTTGCGACTTGGTAAAATTATTAACCCTAAAGACCAACAGGGCAAACTCGCCACGCACTACAGCCGACAAAATTATTTCTACCTTCGGATATGTCGTATAGCCCTCTGAGAATCAAAAAGACAGAGAGCACAAATCCGATTTTATGGAACACAGTGGCATTATGTGTTGTTGTTGCGTGTTGGGATTTATTTTAAATGGTCACTTCTTTCCGGCCACTTGCTTCATTTCATCGACTGGTCTCCGTCACACTGAACCGCGTCAGTTCACCGCGCGGACATAAAAAATCTGGTCTCATAATCTAATCGGACTTACTGTCACACTTCTCATCACACACAGGTGTGATTACACACATCTGATCCAGCTTCCTTAGCACTATTTACTGCATTCCATCTCTCTGAGCTAACTTTTGTAGATTATTTGTATTTTCAACATCCTCGTTTTTGCGTTGTTCCCGCAGAAACGGATTCGAGGAATTTTCCGAGCACCAGACCATTAGTTGTGGTTTCAAACGAAAGCCAGCTCAGAGATCAATGCGGCCACAGCTGTCACCGCTAAGCGAAGTAACTATCCGGCATTTTGTGTCCCTATCGCATTTCCCTTAAAAAACACCTTAACGATACTCTGTCACATTTACACTACGTGCTATAGCCCATGACCACCAGGTGCTGGCACTAATGCTCAACAGGCAGTAAACAGTGTCATAACCCTACACGAGAACGAGTCACTCCAAACCCCTTGCACACAATTTGATAAACGCTACTACTGTAGAAACTGGATTTCTGTATCCCGTCGACCCGAGAAAGCTGCACACGAATAACCACTGTCCTTGCTATTATTTTATTATTTCTCGCTTATTACGCGATTAATAACCACTCCCCTGTTGCTTTTTGTACGCACATTCTGATTGCAAACTCCCTTTATACGGCAGCGCAGTTAAATCTGCAATCGCCCAAACCGACGATCCCATTATCCCTTGATCTATCTTTTCTCACTCTAACCACCCCACGGGACTTGTCAAGCGCCTGCCTTTTTACCCGTTATAAATCAGTGTTCATTGTTCATTATTTGCTTTCTTTAAATCTCAGAGCTTAACGAGCAAACCATCAATCCGCTCAATCCTAGTCTGCCAGCCGTGCATGCACCGAACGCGTTGACAATGAAGATACAGCGACAGATAGACAACAACACCACTTACCGAAAGGGCATCAATCGACGTAATGGTTTTTAACGAGTAATCAAACGTTGCCCCTTATTTCACGCAAAGGTCTATAGTAGTATGTGGTTTTGCTTCATGTCATAAGATTGTATGATCCGGAGTTCCGTGTGGAATCTGCCGAAATAAGTCTCAATCTAAATGTGCAAAACTCACAGAAAGCCACTTGAACATACATAATGGTGAACCAGATGCTCTATGATTCTGTGAAGTATGTGTGGTTATCCCACTGGTAAAGATTGTGCATGAACAAGCCCAGAAACACGAAAGACTGCTGGCAGTCATTCAAGAAAAAAGGAAAACCAAAGTTGATACATTTGAGGAACATTTGAAAGTGAGAAACCCCGAAACTTTCCGGAAACATGGTTGCACTGTGAAGTAACAGATGCCGAAATCATGCTAACAGGTATGTCTTTTGCCCGGAATTATTGAGTCAGCAAAGGTGGTCAAGTAGTCCACTACTTTCGCAACAATTTACGGTGCGAACCCATAGACTATGCGAAAACCGCTGTGCCTGATTTTGAATGTTACAGCTTACGGATGAGAGGGAACGACCTCGGCCTAGTGGCCGTTGTTTACCGACGGCTATCGTCTACACCTGAGATGGGCTGCAACTTGGTGGCTGCCTTGAGGCAGGTGATAAACAGGAAGTATAGTCACTTTCTAGTCTCCAGCGATTTCAAGTTATAGGCTCAAGAATCGCAGGCCACATCAAGAGAGTAATTCAAACCCGACCTGCATGAGCTTATGTCAGATTTTCCGCCTTATGGCTACTTCACTTCGCTTACTAGATTAAGGGGAAATAACGGGCCATCCATATTGGACCGGATATTCACTAATTAAGAACTGATGATCGAGAGCGTGATAATCGATACTCCTCTAGGCCGCAGTGATTATGCGACTTTGCATTTCATGTACACTTGCTATGCTGAATATCCCGAGGAACGAACTCAAACAATGTGAACCGTGACCAGTTACGACACCTTAACCCGACTCCTTGAAGCGACCGACTGGAGTTTCCTAACCGAGGATGAACCCGATATTGCCTGGGAGCGTTTCGTCAGTAAGTTTAACACCGTGGTTGGTAGGGCTTCGGAAATTAGGAATATCACTTCC
This sequence comes from Dicrocoelium dendriticum, assembly GCA_944474145.2. Classification (NCBI taxonomy): domain Eukaryota; kingdom Metazoa; phylum Platyhelminthes; class Trematoda; order Plagiorchiida; family Dicrocoeliidae; genus Dicrocoelium; species Dicrocoelium dendriticum. The sequence continues at coordinate 266,773,889 of OX104063.1, read as the reverse complement.
AGAAACATTGCGTCGTTTATACGAAGTAGGACAAGCAAACGCATGGTGATGGGCAACTCGGCTTGGTATACCCACAAAACCGATCCTAGCCCAAATACCTGGAAGGCTTAGGTTGTCCACCTTATCCACTGTACCCAATTAATGTGAGCGGCCAAAGTTGCTTATCAACATGCCTTAGCTGAACGATTAACTTCAAATTCTAAGCTTCTGTACAAACACATGAACAGCCTCCGCAAGCTGACAAATGTATTTCCGCCTCTTAAAACAGTGGATGGCCTAACGCGGACCGCTAAACGAGAGTGGAACTTTCTGCAACAGCAATATGCACCAATGTTTTAGTGCATCCTGTAGTATCATGAAGCGTTGCAAACGATGGTGTTTCTACCATAACTCACTCATATAAATTTTACGTCAGACTGCGTGATGAGGATGCTGTTAACCATGCACCTGCGCGCCTGTCCAGGAATTGATGACCTCCGCACTAAGACGCTTGTTATGGCGGCTAGTGTTTTGGCTGAACCTTTGGCGCAGCTGTTCCGGCACTGCCTTGACGAACAGCGCTTTCCTGCAATGTGGTAACACGGAATATTAACTCCCATTTACAATGGGGATAGTCGTTCCGACCTAGATAATTATCGACCAGTGACTCTATTGCCACTTTTTCAAAAGTTATGGAAGCTATCATTGTCGACGCACTCATGTCTTATCTGGTCGGATTTGATTACATTGCTCAGCAGCAACACAGCTTCCGCCAGAATTGGTCACGCATAACCAATCTATTGTTAGCACGAGACGACTGGACCGAAACTGTGGACGCTCGTGCAGGAGTTGATGTGCCTTACCTTGATTTCTCTAAGGCATTCGACCGGTTGGACCATCGTATCCTTCTCGCCAAACTTCAAGGATGTGACATTAAGGACCATCTCCTAGCGTGGATCCGCAATTTTCTATCGTACATGCGTCTGGAGGTCAGAGTACGTGAACCCATGTCAGACACAATTCACGTCGAATGAGGAGTGCTACAGAGTTCGATATTGGGACCCCGTCTATTCTTGGTCTTCATAAATGATCTACCGAATCAAATTACATCAAACTGTTTACTCTACGTCGAGAACAGTCAAGTTTGGCGAGTGATAAGAGCTCTAGTAGACTGTATTAAAATTCCAAGTGAACTTGACAAGCTTTATAGATGGTCGGTCCAAAATCACCTATCCTTCAATGTGGCTAAATGTCGACTGCCCCATTTAAGACACCGAATGGATCACACATATAAGTTGGGGGACCAGAATATGCAAAACTGTTCTTTCTCAAAGGATCTCGGAGCGTTGGTCCAGGAAGATCTCGACTGCTCGGATCAGTCCAAAAAGGCATCAAGAAACGGGATCCAAATCGTGGGACTTTTACCGTAAGCTTTCGGGCAATTCGAACCGACTATTTTCCTCCACATACTTCCCGCCTACCAACGCCCTCAAGTTGAATATGCAAATCAAGCACGGCACTCATGGCCAAAGTGGGATCTCACAGCCTTGGAGATTCCACAACATCGAGCGACTAAAAATGACAAGGGACTGCGCCACTTGTCAAACGAACAACGCCTCAGAGTTCTTGGCATTGACAGCAGACGTTATCCCTGTTTGCGTGGTTATCTAATCATAGTTTACTAAATATTAAACAACACTCATCACCCCTGTCATCATCTATTGAAGCTGAGTCACAACAGCCAACTGAATGATCATCGTCGCAAATTGGCAGAACAATGCAGTCGGCTGGAGTGTCGAAGAAACTTCTTCTCGCTGTGTGTTTGCCACACCTGGAATACGCTCTCAGGAGCGGTTATTTCAACCCCCACGTTAGCCGTGTTCAAAGCATGTGTCGACAGTGCACTGGTCACACTAAGCCATATGACGTATTCCATATGACGCAAACAAACAGCAGAAAAACAAAAACAAGCCAACTCACTTTCATTTTTGTCCAGAAACCAGACGATAATCTTGGATAGTACATAAGACGGACGAGAACGCTGTAAGTGGCGAGGTTGCATTTTGCAAATTTGTTCACTATTTCCTATAGTAATTTTTGTCTTTAGTTCGCTCACTCCAAACTGATCATCCGGCGGGACATGTCAAGCTTCTGCTTCTTTCATCCGCAATATATTATTGACCATTGACCATTACGCTCCGTTGCAAAATAGTAGAAGAATGCTGGGCACAGCATCAGAAAAGTAAAACGACTCGATGATATGAACCGGTGGAACTACATATGTGACAATTCAGATGTTGCACTTTAGCCCAGCACATTGACACGGATCAAGCGTCGCCCAAACTCACAGCACTAAGGTGAACCCAGTATTATCCGCGTTTTATTGACATCCGCTGGTGAAGCAGATGCTATCAGCTTGTCGACATCGCGCTTCCGGGATGTGTCATGTTCCACCGCATCTTCCCTGATATTTCATGGAGCAAGCGCAAACAGACGAAATGTCACTTGGAACGACACAGAAAGGAATCCGTGGCTAGGATAATCCTTGTACATGGTGTTCCCGATGTTGAAGGTCAAGATGAGCACGAAGCGCCCGGCCATGACCAAGAGCAGTGGTGATTCACGCGAGAGACAAAACCTTTGGAAAATATTATAATGCAGTCGATCTCAACGCTACGCATCTGTTCAAATTACAAAGGAAATGGACTGAAGATTGTGAACGTGGTGCAGCAATCTAGGTAAATATCAACTGTGTTAGAGACTTGATATGTCGGCCGTAGCAGACTTCCCTCCTAGTTCCAGATCAACGCAACTTCTACTAAACAAACATGCCACTTAGTCGAACCACCTCCAGATAACATTTCGGATAAGATAAATCAGCTGACCAATGAAACTGATAAACACACCATTCACTGCATATAAAGAGAAGAGTATTGATGTAATGACAAGATTTCTGGATCTGACACAGATGTGTTCGTCATCGCCCCACTCAAAATACGATTAGTGACCGAACTTATACCAGTCGGCACAACATCACACCAGGAACGCAGCTCCCAAGAATCATTGCTGATATCAGAGCGACTCTTCTGCATGTAAACCAATGCACAAAGTCTCCTGAGCAAGCTTGCCAACCTGCGACAACGTCAAGCATCACACGTCTAAGACCACATGTTTGTAACGGAGACTTGGCAGGTCAGGGGCTAATTTTATACTGCCCTTATAACTTGCAGTGCAAGCCGATGGATGATCCGGAAACGCTGATCAGGAAGTCGCAGTGCTGCAATCTGAGACTAAGGCGTCACAACACTTGCTTTTTGGTATTTGTTTATCTTCCCACAGTTTCCACTACAGGGATAGACTCCCGCCTGATATTCGTATTGGGGAAAGTATTTCGACAACGATACAACCATGCTCTCATCTCCGGCGACTTCAATGGTCACGAATTGGAAGTTCTGGCTTATCCCAACGAGCAATCTAAAGCAGATCTACAAGAGCCTATTGCAAGCATTCCGCTCTTTAGCCATGTCAGTTCGTCCACCCGATTCAGAGCTGGAAATTAGCCACCTGTGTTTGGTCGAGAGACAAAAGATGGAGATTCATCTGGTGCGGAGTTATCACGCAACAGTATGTTACGACTATGTGTTTTATACGTAATATCCACAAGAATATAGTGACTTGTTTCGGAGCATTACACACTAGGACACACTCACAACAATTGTTGGGGATACCGTTTGGCATTTTTCGGACAATTGCTCCATTAATGTTGCATGGACGGAATTCGCTGACAACTTCAGCGATCTGGTTAAACCCGCCTCTGTAAGCAGACCCATTCGTTCTACAACAGCACCATCAATTATTAGGAGTAGGACATGAAAAATGTGGCGTTAAGAGACGCAGCGTGGCATGTGTATAGGGCGACTACTAACCCCGACAACTAGACCTACTATATAGTGCATCATAAGCACTGTACCACCCCTGTCCGTGAAGACATGTTAGTACACACTCAGTGGCTAGCAGAAAGATTCTGTGCTAACAATATGCTTCTGTGCAGATATGTGAACAGTCTCCGGAATGTGAAGCGTGTTGTTCCCCAAATTACCCCAACAAATCTATGTTCTCAAACTGCCGAGGATGCAACCAATGTTCTACGGCTGCAACATGCTTCAATATTTCGACGCGCCACCAACGAATGTCACACACCTGTCCCATTTCCCGAGATGCCAATATTCACACACGTCATCATTACTTCGGCGACCGTTTTGAAGAACCTGTTGTCGTTGCGAATCCACAGTTCCTCCGGAGTCGACAACCTTCCCCCAAAAACAATTCAACTCGCATCTACGAAAATAGCTGAGTCATCAGCACAATTTTTCTGAAGGTGCCTGGACGAACAGCAGGTCCCCAACTTGTGGAAGCAAGGTATAATCACCCCAGTTTTCAAGGGTGGTAGCTGTTCAGAGCCGGTGAACTATCGAGCAGTGATTCTCCTCCCAGTGCTCCCAGAGGTGATGGAAACAATAATAGCTAAGGCGTTAGTGGGCGACTTTGAGAAGTCTAAGATCATAGCACCGGATCAACACGGATTTCGTCAGCATCGGTCATGTACTACCAATCAAAGGATTGCCTGTGGCAGTTGGGCCCAACTTGCCAACAGTGGTATTGGTACTAATGTCATCTACCTCGAATTTTCTAAAGCCTTTGACTGTGTAGATCACCGAATACTTCTCCAAAAGGTGCGTACGTACGGAATCGTGGACCCGGTCCTCACATGGATCAGAAAGTTTTTCTTTTAGCAAAGGCTTCACGTTCAGGTTAGAGGTTTATCTTGGATCCTGTCGACGTGGACTGCCGTGTCCCACAGGGATTGATATTAGGATCGCTCCTTATCCTGGTTTTCAGCAACAACCTCGCGTTTCATCGAGTCGAATTTCCTGCTTTTTCGGATGACATCAAGATCTGCCGGGCAATCGGTTGTCAGTACGACTACGATGTGCTGCAAAAGGACTTAGACCGTGCCTTTAAATGGTCAAAAGCAAAGCTACTTCCGTTTAACGCGGACAATTGCAAGAATGTACAGGTACGCTACAAGCCCACTTAGGCATACAGGATTAGAGACCACATACCGAAAACCGAGTCATAGGAGCGCGATCTTGTGGTGGTGATGCAAGACGAACTCAACTGTTCGTCGCGGTCTTTGATGGCATGCAAATACTCGAAACGAATGGTTGGTCGCTTCCGGAGGGCATTCTGGCGGTTCGACCCATCCATCATTCTCAAAGTGCCTAATGCGTATGTGAGGTCCCATAGAGAGTGTGCGATCCAGTCCTGAAAACTCAGGATAAAACACGATCTGGTTGCAATGGATACCGCACAATGAACGGCAATGAACAACGTGAAGGGCTTGCCTCACCTGCCCTACCATCTGCGACTGAAATCTTTGGGAGCGTACAGTGGTAGATATAGCGGTCTACAGGGCGACATCTTTCTGAGGTCCCAGGTCTTGGAAAACGCCGGTCACACTTGGTGTCAGCTTCAGAAACGTAGCCGTAACACATAATTGAGGGATCACCAGCTGAAACTGGCCACCCAGTACCGGCGTCTGGAATGTTGTCGGCAGTATTTTTCTCTTCGCATTTCTTGCCCCTGGAACGCCCTTTCGAATTTTGTCATTTCTGCGCCCACGCTAGCCGTTTTCAAAAAACTGATCGACGATGGATTACAACCTGTGCGTTTCCCGATTTGATTTCCGTTAACTTAGTGACAACACGGTGCAGTCAGACATTGTGCTCTCCACGGCCCCCTCTCCGAAATAGGTGTAGACGGATATACATGCGTGTGTAAAGGCATACACATAAGTGTTATGAAATATAACTTGACTTACAGTGGATTTATACTTACGAATACCGCGGTGAGTCCAACGGCGTGAACCGAGATATGCTGACAATTTTTCTTATACTTTGAATTATCACTATAATCATCCTGCGGGACCTGTAAGGCTACAGTTTGTTTATCCGTATAAAACCATTCTTCCATGGTTTCCTTATTAGTTCTCTCATATTTGGACCAATCATCGTTTGGCTGGAATAAACATGAGCTTTATTCACATCCCAAATCCATCCCGATCGGTTCATTCGGTGTTTTCGAAGATTGGTTTTTCATCTGTCTTCTCTATTAGTTTCGCTCGCTCATCGTATCAGTTGTCGCCATGATACAGACACTGAACTCCGAATCTGGGTCACCTGAGAGAAACGGGTTTGCCCTTGACCAGAACAAAGACCGTACCTGACTCACAAACTGTGCCCCGATTCCGCTTTGTTCCCTACACCGGGTAAACATGGTCGCTTTGTGGTCATGGGCTTTCCCGATCACTAGCCAGCTACCGTCAAAGGGTACAAGGTACTGAAAGATTTCCCAACTCATGTCACTTGTGCCTTTATCTTAACTCATTTTAAAAGATGCGTTCTCGGCACACCACCCCATTATCATTATATGATTCAGTCCGTTACATTAGGAAGATAAAAAAACTGCGTATCAAACAATGTGCCTTCCAACCCTGTTCGTAACGTAGTGGTGGAAAAACCTACAGTTACGTTATGTGAGCCATTTGGTGAGTCACCTTAAGCCCAAATTTCTATCACTTTTCTCATGTTTATTACCATTGTTTTGTAGAAACATATTACCTTCATCCCACGTGACTTGTTACGTACTTGCCTGTCTACTCATTATCTCAATCATTGTTCTTTGTTCTGGATAAGTTGCGGGATAGCGTCCACCCAATGGCCTGACGAGACACTTTGTGACTCATTCTGACTGGCTTTAAATAGTCGTTCATGAGAACTGATGGTTTAAAGCCACAGGGGAAAGAACTACTCTGCTCATCGGGTAGGCCAAAAGTCCGTCTCTTCTATATAGAGTTTGAGCCGTTTACGAATCATTATCAAGAAAGGTGGAGGAACGTTTCGTTGGCTGGGTATCACGTTAATTTGGAAAGCAGTCAGTCATTGGAAATTGAACTGAGTTCTTTCATAAGAAAGCTATCTGGTGGATAGCGTAAAGTGCTTTGATTCATCCTCTTTGAATACGTTTTAAGTCAATAAAGAAATCCTGCTTTTTGTAAAACATTAAGAACAGAATGTTGGTGCTTTTGCAGGGCGTCGAGTGATCTTACAAACTAAGGTTTCGTTAGGTGAGGAGGACCCGCGCCGAAGTACTGCAAACTGCATAGCCAACTCCAGTGATGATCGTGAGAACAGCCCCACTTGAGTTAGATTGCTACTACTGTGACAGGTCAACATATCATCTTGTGGTGAAATCAATTGAGCGCATCTCAAGTGGCTCGCCGTGCGCCGAGCTAACGTTGAAATATTGGAACAAGTTGCCGGAGACAATAGTCGAGGCGAAATCGGTGTCTGAGTTTAAAAGATTCCTCGAGGCCCACTTTGCGGATTACAGGTATAGGAAGCAAATCGCAATCGGATAAGATGTAGTGCAGCTGTAATATGCTGCCACCGCGCAGGATCAGCGACTTGATTCTGTCTAGGTGCCCGCTCTAACTACGACGGAGCAACACAAAGTTATATCTTATTGCCGTCTGATTTCAGTGTTCAGTATTCCATATGCATGCTGACATTGCAGTAGTCGAGGCACGGATCTCTTGTTCATTGCAATAATCATGCGGATCAGTTTATAAACAAGAAGTAATCATCCAGATTAGTTTTACAGGTGTGTTTGTCCATTGTGCGGGAAGAGAGTTCCAAGATGCTACAGTGTCAAATAAAACTTTCGTCCCACTATGGAGGAGGGATAGTTTCTTTATGTCGCTTATTTCCCGAGTAGCTTCTAAGAACTCGTATTCGCGCTACGCCAATGCTTGGAGACGGCGATAACTGCAAGCAAAGTTTCACGGATCACTTTGGATACTTTATCTAATTGTTATTCAATGATCTATCATCCTCGTTCTCTGTGGACAATAACTGTGTAGTGCATGACAGTGACTGTGGGACCGCAACATTCACGAGCAACCCAGTCGAATTCTGTTGGTCTACCAAATGCTGTCCTTTATGGTTTTCCCTTTATCTTGTGGACCAGAAGTGTAAGGAAACGTTGTGGTCCACTGTAAGCGTTCAGCTTTCAGTGAAGTTTATTGTCGAATTATTGGGGTTTAAGCACTTGTATCACTTGTTATTTTTACTGAAACTGAGTAGGCAATAGCCTGAAACTGAGTCAACAACACAGTCGTCTCGATAATCGACGAAATTACTTCTCTCTCCAGGTCTTCCAACCCTGGAACGCCCTTCCAAACTCAGTTGTCCTTACTGTGCTTTAGCTGTTTTCAAAAAGTGATTAGCTATCAAACTGAACACACAAAATTTTGTTACTTGAACGAATATTCTGAATTTATTCTGGCTAACTAGCCACTTGGAAATTATGACCCACAGTGACGCACATAAATTTGTGCAGAGAGGTGAGCAACCTGCTTGGTATTGATATGAGTATTAACCATCACAACTTTTATTGCGTTTTGCATGTATTCCCTTATTCCCATAACCCTCTTTTCTTTATGCATGTACTCTATTGCTTTACCCATACACATTTTATTTGGTCTACCTATGTAATATTTAAACCCTAGTTGCTTCTTTTACTAAAATACGGGAGGCATTAGGCCTTTTCTTTTTTACTTATTTTGAACCATTGTTCCATTACGCAAATTCTAATCACGGCACTGTTATTTGGGTAGATTTACCGAGTTTTGATGGACCACTGTAATGCATTAGTATCATCTTTCTCGCCTTCTATTGGTGAAGTTACCGGTACGGAGAATATTTTTGATCCAATAGGAACCTCGCCTTCAGTAGTATAAGCTGCGTATTAGAAAACAAAGCAGTCCAGCAGTACATTGTCATACACTCGAAAATGCTGCTGTTTCACTCAATATGCTGTCCTGATTTACTCAATCTATCCCCGGTACCTGATACTTGAGTATACGTGGAAAACAGGCTTATCACTGATTCAGTCGAGTCGATGGTATGACTCTCTGGCTCCCGGGGTACGTGCATAAATGCGCTTTACGGATGCGCTTACACACCTGCCACAGGCTACAACAGACCCACCAAACACCTCAAATTTCATGTACAAGGAATTTATGTTGCTTATCATAACCGGCTAGATAAATAGGCCGGATACATGAGTTTCTGCCAGACCAATAACTTTCGTTCGTCTGAATAGATCATCAAATATCTTGTCTCGAGTGTTGTTTCAAATTTGAAGCCGGACATCAGCCTGTCTTCCACTCTTACGTGCTCGTTTGCAGTTTGAGTTTACGTCAAGGTGTGGAATCAGTCGCTGCACGGCTCTACAGGGATTCCAACCAGTTAAGATACCACCATCACTTAGGCCAATGATGGATTCATTCCACATCGTTGGTGAGGATTGTTTCGAATGTAGACCGGATCAGTTCCTACCGGTGGCATGATGCTCTTGCATGAGCAATGCATAGCTGTGTTACTGACTTTGTCTTTAGTGTCTACTGTTCAGCATTTGATCCGCGGTATTTTGCTTAACAGAGACGTTTATAAGTGGGGACAAGCAAGCTATCGTGTACCGATGGAAAACATTATTATTTGTTTGACTTTTTCGCAGTCTTCTGTGATTTATGGAATATATGCTAACTTGGTGGTTTGGGAATGGCACAGTTACTTCTCGTGCACGCCGCAGTCGCGCAGGACTGTTTAGATTGTGTGAATCTCATCTACTTCCATCAGTTTTGTTTTGTTACTCATCTTAAAACTATGCTTCGGTCCATTTTAAGCTCTTACCAAATGTTACCTTCTCCCGTGAACTGATTCTAATTGCTAGCTAACTTCGCAGATCAGTATGACTGAGTAGAGAAATGCTCCAACGCACACTTGTTCCGCAGCTTTGTGCAACTTAAGTACAATCTTTATTACAAAGTTCCCACGACAACATATGCTATAATTCTAGCGTATTAAATTGAAGTTCGTTTCCGGTAACCGCGTTCTGCCTTTACATCTTTTTCTGTATCAATCTTCAAAGTCAACATGGCCCGAGCTGTAGTTGCCTGGAAATTTCGTCGAGCACATTTTATTAGTTATGTAGCTGTTCTGTAGGCTACCATCACACTACCACGAATGTTACTACAGTACTCATGAACGGATCAGATGAGGATTAGAAAACCTGATTCTAGATGAGATTGCATGAATCGTATAGGTAGAAATTCGTCACATCTTGACCCACTCAGACTGCCGTCACACGTCCGGAAAAGCACGGTACTCGCGTTTCTTCCTTTCGAGAATCGCCAGCAGTGCGCATTCCATCGAACCCTGGTATGGCTCGAACCCGCAAATCGACTGTTGCCAGTCCGTGCTTGAGACCATTGAGCTACGGGGGGACGGTAACGACCATCGTGAATAAGTTACTAGATGTGATATACCGCCGCTCACTATCCACTGACTTACACGTTACTGCCGTGCATGGGACTGGGTAGCCCCTCACCAAGCGACGAGCTTCCCAAACTTAAGCCGCCACTTAACTTATGACACTTTGATATGTGTGCTGACTACAGAAGACTATTAGGGGGAGCTGAATGTTATAGGTAGCAATTCGTCACATCTAGACGATTCCCGAAAGGATGAAACGCGTACTGTGCTTTTCCTGGAGTGTGACAGCTGTCTGGTGTGTTGTCCAGATCTGATGCATTTCTAATGTGTTCTGTAGTTTACCTGCTTAAAGATTGTTGGCGATAGCTGTTTCATGGCGCCCAAAGTATTCCTCCAACCATTAGGACATGTTTGGAAGCGCATTGACTTTGTGCGAATAAAACTGGAAGCTCCTGCGCGTCCCAAGGCGAAATATATTCAAGTCCCAGTAAGAGCTTCGCTTCACACACACCGAACATTTATAATGTTTAACAGCTGTTCATGGATGTTTGCTGCGAACGCATTGATTTTAAATGTTTGTACTAGCTTTTTCCGCTATGCTACTGGGATCGCATACGAAGGAATTCAGATCATTGTTAGCTGTGATGCGTGGTACTAGATATCAGCTACATTTAAGTGGGTGTAAAGAAAAACATAGCTTTCGTGAACTTTTCATTGGGTGATGAGAAATCCAGTTGACTATATGATGTAACTTTTGCTAATGACATAAGCCAGGTGTTAACTACAGCATTAGCATGTCAGGAGAACTGCTATTTTCACCTGTGATGAGTGAAATATGAGACCAAATTTCCGGCTACTCATCCTGCTAGTCCCACGAAGCGCATCAGGCCTTGGAACCATTGTTACTGCGTGAGGTTTCACACCGACCATGGTAGAGGATAATGGTGGACTTATTCTATGACAGAGGGAAACACTATTCAATCATACTGCAGTATCATAGTGACTAATTTAAGATCGATCCAATCACCACCATAACCACCAATGAAGTGGTTGTCAATAAGCTTAGATGTCAGTTCGGACAATGGCCCATAGTTCACAAGTGCTGTTTTCAGACCTTTGCATTTTCACTTGGGCAAAACAGTCTGTTTCACAGCCAGTCTAACAGCGAAGCAGAAGCGGCTGGAAAACAGGCCAAGACACCGTTACAATGGAACAATGGTATAAAACGGATTAAAAAAGCCAACGCTTTCCAAGTCCCATGGGATGGTTTGTGGGAATAACGTTAGTTTAATGCCGTAACACAAAGTTGAAAAACGCATCTGTGGACTCACCAGATTACCCACGTTAACACCTAAGTATATCCGTCTAAGCCGATTTCGTGGGGTTAGTGAGCAAAATGTTTGTCTGCGTCTTGTCGTCATCCACTGAACAGAAATCAGATCAAGTCAGGGAGGTAAAGCTTGGTCGAATCTTCGTTTAAAATGGGTAGCGTGGGAGCGGAAATTATGCAAGTCGAACGAGCCTACAACGGTTGACAAACTCAAAGGGAATAGTGATTCCGGCAGCACTCCAGCCGACTGTATTGGGTGTCAAGTTTCACTTTATGACCACTCATTTCCGTGTTGCAGCTAAGCTTCAGGAGGTATCCGCAAGCGTGATCGGGGTTTTCAAAACCTGGAACTCCAGCATCAGGTCACTTGGTAGACGGTGATATCTTCCGCTGTACACTCTCAGGGCTTTCAGTCGCCTATGATATTGCAGATGGGACAAACCCTTCACATTTTCCGTTGTCCGTCGCTCTGCGGTCTTCAGTGCAACCAGCTCGAGTTTTAACCAGGGTTATGGAAGCTGGATCGCGTACTCTACGTGGGGCCTCACATACGCATTGAGCATTTGGGGAATATGGAGAGATCGAACCTCTCGAACGCCCTCCGTAACAGACCAACATGTTGGTTCGCAATTTTGGGCGCCTTCAAGGACTGCGCCGAACAGCCGAGGTCGTCTTGGATCACTAACCCAAGATCTCGCTCTTGTGAGGCTGTGTTCAGCTATCGTCTCCTAGCTTATATGCCCACCTGGGCTTGTGGCAGACATGCACGTTTTTGCATGTGTCCGTGGTGAACGGAAGTAGATTTAGCTTTGACTGTTCCGAAGCGCAGTCTAAGTCTCGTTGCAGCACATTGTAATCTTTATGAAAGTTGATTGCTTTCCATATCTTGATGTCATCGACAAAAGCAGGAAATTCGACTTGATGACACTCGCAAGAGCGTTACTGAAGGTCAACACTAACCGGGACCCCAACACCGGCCCTTCTGGAACACCGCAGTCCACTCCAGTTGGGTCAACAAATGAACCTCGAACTCGAACCTGAAGGCGCCGATGAAAGAGAAAGTTTCCGATCCATTCAAGAACACGGTTCCCAAATCCGTATATTTGTAGCATTGGGAGAGGAATGTGATTATCTATGCGGTCGAATGCTTTGGAAAAGTCTAGGTAAATAACATCAATGCTGGTCCGACTGTGAGCCATCTCGGTCCAACAGCAACGCACAAGCAGTAGGTTGGTAGTACATGACCGATGCCGACGGAATCCATGTTGCTCTGGCGCTATGATGTTAGACCTTTCGAAGTAGCTCATTACAGCTTAAGCTATGATCCATTTCATCACCTTTGAGAGCACCGGGAGTACACTCACTGGGTGATAGTTAGCTGACTCTGAACGGCTACCACTTTTGGAAATCGGGGTAATGATGCCTTGGTTCTACGTGCCACAGAGCTGCTGTTGTTCTTGGCGTCTCTGAAAAACCTTAGTGTTGCCGCTATCTTCGGAGATGCCACCTGCAGCGCTTTCGGGGGAATGTTGTCAACTCCAAGCGAACTATTGGTGCGCAACGATAATAGCTTCCTCAAAATGGTCGTTGAACTAAACGTGACGTGTGTAAAGAGTGGCATCTGGTAGAATGGGACAGTTACGCTAAATATGCTTGGAGCCCCTCGGAAAATTGGGGCATATTGTAGTCATAGAACATTGGTTGCATCCTCGGCAATTTGAGCACATCCATTTGCTGTGGTAAGTGGGGGAAAACCATGTTGCACATTTCGGAGCTTGTTCACATGTCTGTACAGAAGCTTTTAGTTGACACAAAACATTTCCGCTAGACCCTGCTGCTGTACTGATTCGTCCTTGCGCACAAGTGTGGTAAAGTGATTACGATGCACAACATAGTTACTCCAGCTGTCAGGGCTAGGGTTCGCTCTATACACATGCCACGCAGCATCTCCTATTGTCATGAGTTTTCGAGTTCTACTCGGAATGAATGATTGTGCCCTTGCGGAACGAAATGGCTTGTTGACCGGTGTAGATTTAATCAGATCAGTGAACTTATCAGTAAAATCTAACAAAACACTGTCAATGGAACGGTCACCCGGAAACTCCCAGATGGCATCTCCCACAAGTTCTGCAGAAGGTCGCATTGGGTGGTTGTTCGAAACAAATTAGATTGTTCTTGTGTATACTCCGCAGAACACCCAAAGTTATACATTATGGTTACGTGGTGGCCCAGTCCCAAATGCCACTACATCCTTGGTTCGGCAAGCATGAGCTCTTCGTTTGTGAGCACTAAATCAAGCACAGGTTGTTTATTTCCAGTTCTGTATCGGGTGGGTGAACCGACATGGCTGAAGAGCGGAATGCTTGCAATATACTCTTGCCGGTCGGCCTTAAACTGCACTTTGGGGGATGCCGGAACTTCGAAATCATGAATATTGTAGTGGTCTGAGATGAGAACATGACTGTATCATCCTCGTAGGACCCTTCCCAAGGAGAACGCCAGGCGGGAGTCCAGCTCTGGGGTGGACATTGGGGGCCAATAAACGACGACCAATATGCAAGTGTCGTTGCGTCTTGGTCGCAGACTGCACCAGTGAGATTATGCTTAGGGATTCCGGATCGGCCACCGGTTCACACTGCAGGTCGTTGTGGTAGTATAACATTACTCCCCACCCCCGTTTTTGCTATGTCGATTGGTTCGGACAAGGGACATACCATTTATCGCGACTTCGGCATCAGTAATTTTTGAGTGCAACTAGGTTTCCGTAAGGAGTGTGAGGTCCCAGGCGTGTGACGCTTGACGTAGCCGCAGTTCGGAAAGCTTGTTCAGGAGCCCTTGTGCATTGGTGTGCATGCAGGAAAGTTTCTCTGTTTTTAACAAGGAATCGTAGCATGGGTGTTTTGGATAAAAGATTGTGCCGACCGGTAAAAGATTTAACTAATCATTTCTTGGGTGGGGGATGATGAACTAATCTGTGTCTGATTCATGGATCCTACCATTACCTCTTTACTTCTCTGTCTGCAGGTAATGTATGGGGTGGATTTACCAGTTTCGTTGGCTAGTTGATTGAAGTGATCCGAACTCTAGTCCGTAAGTGGTCTGACTAAGTGGCTGCTCTGGTCTCGTTGCTTAGCAGCTGCTGCTTTTATCCGGAGCTCGGAAGAAAGGCCGTTGCGGTCGGCATACCATCACTCCACTACCATTGCTGACATTTGTCTAGATTGAGAGACCACTTCCAAAATACTCGGGCTACATACCTTTGTAGTTTGGCGATCGGCGCAACCTAGCTTTGTCGAATGCTAAACCCACTTATGGAGGTTCTTATCTGTTGCTCTTGGAGATTCGCAACACGCCTTCATCAAAGATCGGATTCAGTCCGGCGCAACGTCAGCACACCAGAAGGAGAAGAACTCTAATCCCTGCGTTAGCTGCATTTTTACATGCGGCTTCTTCATCGCAATTTCAACTATGAGGTATTTTAGGTAAACGAATTGCAGATAATAGACCGTATTACAACCACGATAGCCCGGCTATACCCGAGCCATCAGTAGACCAGGAGGCGTGGATTCAGGGAAGACAAACAGAGGGAAACGAGTACATCTGTGTTGACATTGGGAATCAGAAGGCGAGACAAGAAAACACATGACGACTTACGGTCAGGTCACAAATGCAGGAGCGGCCAAACAATGCGGAGCGAAGGAGTGTACGAATTTTCCATCAACACAGTCGCAGTTGGTCAAGAAAAGGGGAGGATATAAGGGGAGTCTACACACGTGAGGACGAGACGGAGTTGCGTGATGTAAGAAGCGGCCGGATCACCCTAAGCGAACAAAACGAAAGAATGGACGTCTGAGACTCTGCGCCTACGCTTAGTGGCTGATATTCGACGGCGTTTGGGGTGAATTGCCTTGACCGAAGCAATTAAAGAAACTTCTGACTGTTGTAATATTTTCAAGTATGGAAGCGGCCTATTTACATACATTGAGGCTTTCTAATGCTCAGTTCTCCTGCCGTTGCTTTGTTGCAGAAAGCGATTGTCCCTGGAAGTCTGACTTCTGCGACTTTTGCGATTTGGAATTCATGTGGAAGTGTAGACTTTGATCACATCCGCCTCTGTTTTTAGGCAAGTACTGGCATTTAGATCGTACTAGACAAGTAATACTGCTTATGCTGCCTAACCTGGTGTTTCAGTTTGTTAAAACATTTTGAGAGGTGAAAAATTGCGACTTTTGAATGTCTGCTCTGGGCTCTTACCACTATTAGCAAGTATGCCATTGGTGAATGCAGACGGGTTTCTACGCGTTTGCATTAGTAAGAATGGAAAGAAATACACGAAGCCAACTTGATACTCGAAACAAATTCTACCAAGTGTAAATACAGTACTCAAATTCGGTTCAACGGTGAACCGTCCAGGCAGAATTGCGGAAAGGCCAATTATTTCTAGAAATGGGCTTATTCCCTGTTCAATCTAATTACATTCAGCCTGTCGCACACACAAGAAGAAGAATTCAAAGTTTACGATTTAATAAATTCAAAGCAACAGATAACATAAACTGACAATATAAATTGTGTCGCATCAAGTACAATCACATTCTTCTTATATTTTCGTAGATTCATGTATTGTTGGCCTGCCGTGATTTGGCGGAAATTTAGTGTTGTTACCGTAGATATTGCTGAGAAGAGGACAGAAATGGGAAATGCGATAGCCACTTGCATTTGCGATTTTGACTCTATCGTCTCTATGAGCAAACTGTGACACCACATTAGGGAACAGATGAAGGATGCTACTGAGGCAACTGTTGTGCGCACAAAATGTAAGCGGCCCGATAAGCTTGACGAAACAGTACGACCATTGGCGCATAATTGTTGGCAAAGAATGCAGCATTCGCTGCGCATATGGGTGGGGTTATTGACTCCAAAAATGAGAGCCTGGATCACAAACTACGAGGGTGATTGACTGGTGATATCCGTCGCATCATGAATGCGCTTTAGACTGAGAAGGCGGTGCAGATGGAACGCTACAACGAACGCCGCCAATGTAAGGAGTTGTTTGACTCCTCAAAGGCGGTGCATGGACCCAGTTTGCATCCGCTGTGGACGCTGCTGGGTGATACTTCAGGCGCTGCCGGCATAAACACTGCAGACAATGCAGATCTGACGAAAGCACTTCGAGTATCTCTTGAAAAACCGTTCAAAGATTGACTGTGTTACGTTGTGATGAAGATGTGTTGTGACGACACACCGACGGTGCTTGAGACACACACAGCACATGCTCAGCTGTGACACCGCAAGTGCATCGAATCCGACAGAATACCGTCTGAAGTATTAGAACAAGGCGGACTCGCGCTGGTAACTGATCTACACTACTTGGTGCAGCGCCTGTGGTGTAAAGAAGTGCAGGCTGTATTAAAGGTAACCATTGTGTTGCCACTCTTCAAGAGCAAAGATAGCAAGCATTGTGCCACGAATTGTCCTAACGTCAACATACTGAGTTGTGTTAGAAACGTGATAACGCGCATCCTGATTAACTGCTTTGTCGCTGAGGCATTGCACTGCATGTAACGGAAGAGCATTGCAGAAAACGTTCGAGCCGCATCCCCATAAATATTGTGTTCGCGGCTCGTCGATTGCAAGAGAAATGCTGAGCGCGACACCAGCCACTGTACTCGCTGTTTGTTAACTTCACCAAGACATTTCACACGGTGGAACAGGTGGCACTGTGGCTGGTGTTGGGCAACTTTGTCTACACGAGTAAATTTCTAAGTCTATTAAAATCTCTGCACATTGGTATGCGGTCGAAGGTGGTGTTGTGTGGACAATCTTCGGATGAATTTGCTGTTGTCTGTGGTGTAAAGAAAGGCTGTGACATAGTCTTTGCTTAGTTTATTATTTCTCTCAACACGACGACGTTCCGTGCTTCTGATGCTGCATTTGATTACGGCGTCTCTGTGGAGCATTGTATTGATGGTGGTTTTTCGCTAAATTTGTCGTTCCGCGGCGGGAACTCTAATGTGTGAGACAACCATCTGTTTTTTGCTGTTTGCTGAAGACACACTCTGTTTGCACACAGCGCGGATGGGTTGCAGCTCATGACGACGACCCTCACTTCGACAACGTTCGTGTTCGGACTCACCATCAGCACAGGCAATACGGTTTGCTAGTATTAGTGTTCACCAAAAATGGAATCCTTATGTTTGCAGCAGTTAGATTTTTAGCCACATTTAAAAACAACCTCCAGATTCTGCTACCTAGAGAAATTAGTCCCTACCAGCCTGCAGATGAGCAGCGAGCTCTGCATCAGCGTAGCGAAGGCGGCTGGTGCATTTGTCCAACTGAAACATCGAGTGTGGAAGAAACACTAGCTAACCGATGGGACGAAGCTGATAATGTACCAGTAGATGGTCCCGTCATCGCAATGAAGCTGGACCTTACCGTGGTGCGATGGTTTGTGTGCGATGTGCATTGTTTGCGCGTTGTGGGTGCGGTTGGAAGAGGAGGAGGGGAGGCCAAGTGATGACTTGGTCGAGAGAAATGAAAACTCTCACTTCGAAGTTGGCGTCATTTGGTGCATCGCGACTGCCTGACTGGGGTCCTAAGGACGGTGAACACGTTTGGTTGGACACATTTGCTGCTATGGCTCGGAGCCGGCCCCAAGTGCGTTGGTGTTGTGAGATCCATTGTCCATCCCCTTCCTGTTTAGCATCCCCATCCAATCACGATCTCACTTGTTAGGCATAATATGACTCTCTTTTTACGGCACGATAGCCAGCTTTTAGCTCTCTGGAACGATATCCATCCGTTACTGGGGACTCAGGGGGCGTGCCAGTTTGTTTTTTTCTTTGCTTGTCTTTTGTATTGCGTCACAATAGCTGAGGTGTTTTCCACCTCCAGCCAACGTGTAATGATGAAGTTGACGATGTGCCTCAGTGATCCATTGAGCTATGCTGGGTGGTGCATTTTTGCACCTTCAGAGTCACTCATACCAGATTGATCAATGGTTAGAGGCCAGACAAACTGATCCTCCTGGTCCTCCAAGTTGGGGGTTGGAATGAGGTGGCTCCTTATTCCTTAAAACGGACTCCAACGCCAAACCCACTGTTTTGCGGTCAGGTTTATGAACCAAAGGCTTTGCCTGAGAACCCTAATCGTTATCCTTTCTAGGCCTGGGCAACCTGACAGTATCCTGCCCACGCAATACAATGAATTTCTCCTCAAACAGTTTCTTGATTGTCTGGCCACCGCAGAGGATAATCAACGGTGCTCTATCTGCTACATCGAGCAGGATGGATAGGGTTTGTATGCTACTGCGCAAGCCTTCCCATCTTCTTATTCCCCAATTTCAGCTTCAGTTTTATCCTCCTGTTTTCGACCCCCAATACTTGACCCTCCCCCACCTTCCTTTGCAAGGCTTTTTCCTCCTAGTTTCAACTCACATGTGGATGCGGAGCGTCAACATGTCCTGTCGACAAGCCCATGTCCAACCAAACGGCCAAGCCCAGTTCATCGAATTCCATTTGGATCCCTCGATCATCCTTAAGATTGGCATGCATCAGTGTACACACATTACTTCAGATCGGTCAACAGGCAGCACTTGCTCGAACTTGAGAGACCTTCTCGATTGACAGCTGCCTCTTATCAGAAACCCGCCTGCAAGACTCGAACACTTCGCTCACTCTGCGATCCCCTTCAGCTGACACCAGCAGCACTTTCTCATTGCGCCTATCCGGTGACGATGCAGCTTCGAGTACCGACCAAGCCGGTGTTGGTATTGCCCTGAAGTCCACGGGCTGAAACTGCTCTGGTTGACTGGATTCCAATCAGTAGCCGGTTGTGTGCGGTCCTATTGGCTGACTCGTTCAAAGGTTCGTAGTCGAGCGGGACTAACAGGAGTCTATTCGTCATCACTGCCTATGCGTCTACAAACTTCAGCGATGGTTCGGTGAAAGACGACTTCTATCGTCAACTGAACGAGCTCCTTGGCCACAGAAGAAGCTCGGACACTGTAGTGCTGGCCGGGGATCTGAACGCTTAAGTTGGCAAATTATCCACAGATGAGCTGCATCTGGGCGGCCAACATGGTATAGGCTCCCGTAAGGATAACGGTGAGCGGTTACTTCATTTGTGTGAGGATGCTCCCTTATTTCTTGCGAGCACTAATTTGCGACACAGCACCCGGCGGAGGGTGACTTGCCGCCCACCAGCCTCGAACCAGCTATGGACGCAACTCGATCACATTGTGATAAGTTACCGATGGAGAAACTGCGTCCAGAACTGTCGCTCGATTTGGAGCACATGTGTGGACACCGACCATGCACTTGTATGTGCTGACATGCGGATGCGTTTTGACCGAAGCCCAAGACGACGTTGTGAGCGTATTGACACCAGCCAACTGGTGAAGCCAGTTGTTTTGAATGCGTATCGAAATAAGCTGACATGCGAGTTGAGTAAGCGCTCACTGGATGCAGTTGAAGCTCACTGATCTCATATTCACCAGACCTTACTAGCAGCAGGAAAATCCTCATGTCGTAAGTCTAATCGCCAACATGGACATTGAGTCTCTTCGCAAACTCTGGAACTTCTAGATGCTCGCCGGCATATTCCGGTTGGAAGCGAACACAATGAAAGTCGCACAGAGCTCCGGGCAAAACTCCGCGCTAGCCTGAAGAGAGACCGCGAATCCTGGTGGTCACATCGTGCATCAGCGATGGAAATGGTCGCTGCCCTCGGGTACCATCGTAAGTCATTCCGTCCGACACGGGAAACTGGCAGCAGAAGACCAGGTGTTAGTGAAACTATATGTAACGAGAGTGGACAGCCTATCGACAACTTGTCAAAATGCTTGGAGCGTTGGGCTGAGCATTTGAAGAGCAATTTATTCGTTCGGAATTGTTAGATTACTCGTCAACCACTGACCGCTACGCTCCTGGGCTGTCCCTTTGGATCCACCCTGTCGCTCAGATGTCGAACGTTAGATCGGACTGTTGAAGTTCAATAAAGCCGCGGGACCAGATGACCTACCTACAGTCCTCTTCCAATTCGGGGGACCTGCTCTTGTGGATGATTTATACGAGGTACTAGTGAAACTGTGGGGGCAGGAAACTTTCCCAACCGACTGGAGCCGTTCCGTCATAGTCCCAATTTTCAAGGGCGGCTCACAATCGGAATGCGGCGACCATAGAGGAATCAGTCTGAGCCGAATCGCTTCCAAATTGCTTGCCTCTATAATCCTTCACGGACTGACTGGCACTTGTGAAAGCCATATTCGTGAAAAGCAAGCCGGGTTTCGTCAAGCTCGTGGTTGCATTGACCACACCCTCACTTTGACTCAGTTGTTGGAGCACCGTCACATATATTGGCTGCCCACCGTTGTCCTGTTCATCGATATCAAACGTGCATTCGATTCAGTGGATAGACGTGCACTTTGAGACTGTCGAATCAGAAAAGGTGTACCTAAGAAACATGTAGATATTGTCCGAGCGTTATATGCGCGTAGCTCAGGCAGAGTGAGGGCTTACGGCAAGCTGTCTCCATCCTTCAATATCTCCACCGTTGTGAGACAAGGATGCCCGATGTCACCTTTCCTCTCCAACTTCGCTATTGACGAAGTCATGGAAATCGCGTTCACAGGACACGACTTAGAGGGTGTGGATCTGCTCCCATGAGAACGACTTCTTGACTTGGAGTATGCAGACGATATTGCCTTAATCTGTGACAGCTCCCAGGCGTGCCAAGCGGCACTGGACAGATTAGTACTAGTTTTCCGTCACTTCGGGCTTTGCTTCGCGCCCCATAAGTGCAAAGCGTTCCTCCAAGATTGGCCTGGACCGCCTCTTTCGTTGACCGTTGGTGGCGAACAGCTATAAGTCGTTCAAAAATTCAACTACCTGGGAAGTTGGATCAGCGCCCGTGGGATTGAGGATCAGATCAAGAACCGCATAGCAAAAGCTCGGGGCGCTTTTGCTAACCTTCGCCACTTATGGTGCCGGCGCGACATCACCCTTGCCCTGAAGGGTAGAGTGTACAATGCAGCGGTACGTTCGAACCTACAGTACAGTTGTGAAACCTGGCCCCTTAGAACAGCGGACCTGAAGAGGCTAGTTACGTTCGACCACCGGTGCCTTCGCAACTTAGCTCCAATCTGGGGGGGAACACTGCGTGAGCAACGAGCGTGTTCGACGCCTTGTTTGCGGCACAGGAAAAGCAAATGAAACGCTCAACACCGTCATTTCACGCACCAGGCTCCCATGGCTCGGCCACGTGTTACGCATGCCAGCCCACAGACTCTCGCGACGTGTGTTGTTTGCGCGCCGGGATTGTGGATGGAAGAAAAAGAGAGGTGGTTAAACGATGACTTGGTCGAGAGGAACGAAGACCCTCACTTCGAAGCTGGCCTCAGTTAGAGCGTCTTGGCTCCATGATTGGGGTCCGAAAGACGATGGACAAGTTTGGCTTTATACACTTGTTGATATGGCTAGGAACTGACCATATTAACGTTCGCGCTGTGAGTTTCTTTGCCCACCCCGTCCCTCTTAGCCTCCCCTCCAACAACGATCTTATTAGTTTGCATGGTAAATTATTTTTTCTGCTGCATGGTAGCCTGCAGTTAGCTTACCGGAACGATACCCAACCGTTACCGGTAGCTCAGCTGGCTTGCATCTGTTGCAGGCGGGGAAAACAAAACGCCGAGCCTGCTACACCGAGGTATATTAGGCACAGAACATGGTTACTTTTATTGGTCACATGCACTTACGTCTTCGCTATTACTGAGGTGACTCACAGCTCTTGTCTGAACAGATTCGAATCTATTAGTGGAATTCACTGTCTGAATATAAGCAGGATCACTTCCGCAACTTTGCAACCCGTGCGGCGATGACGGTCTAATTTAGTCAACTTCCGCTTTGACCATGGCAAAGGGTCTGTCAGCCGCTCACGTGGTTTGGCCAATCTGGCCCCGCTATTGCGCACCATCGTGGTCAGCCGTTTCGCCTCTGTGACATATTGCGGCACAGTAGTTCAATATAGTTCAATAGTGTATGGTGGGTTAAAAAGCAATAACTTTACAAGACCCACAGGATGGCAAATGGAAGAAAACAAAAGTTTCAGGTGTGACACAAAAATATCAGTAAGTTAGACACTGCAGTTTGTCATACCGTTATATAATGTGGATCATGTAAGTGCAAGTCCAATAGTCTTTCGAATATCTCGATGTTTGGTGCGTTCACCACATGTGATGGCAATGCGTTCCAGTGCGGACAGACACTAAGAGAGTAAAAAAACTTTCTACAATCTAAACGGGAATATTGAGTCACAAGTTTTAGTGCATGGCCTCGGCATCGTTTGTCGGCAGATAATGTTAACAGCGACTTACATGGATGGTCCTCTTCTCTTAGTATCCGGTAAGTGAGGATCAGATCACCGCGAAGTCGTCGGTATTCTAAGGAGTACAGACCGATAGAACGAAGGCGCAGTTCATAACTAAGGCCCGATAGACCACGTGTTGCCTTAGTGGCTCTTCTTTGTGTTTGCTCCTGGAGACGAATGTCCCGTTTTAACCACGGACGCCATGCCTGCACCGCATACTCGAGGTGGGGACGAATGTAGGCGTTAATCAATAATGGCACGAGTTGCCGCTCGAAGGTACCGAGCGCTCGCCTCAAAAGCCTCAAGTTTAATTTCGCTATGTTAGCTGCCTTTGAACATTGGAGCGAATTACCCAGACCTTCTTGCACGATGACCCCTAAGTCTTTCGTTGCTCACCTGTTTTATAACGCGCTGCCCCAGGTGATGTGTGTTGCTGCAGTTACTGCGCAGCGACAACAGGTGACACTTTTCGGGGTTCAGGGGTAGTTGGTTGTTTACTGCCCATTCGTGAATCCGGTTCAGGTCATCCTGCAGATAGACAGGGTCAGATGTTGACTGAATAGCTCGCCACATCTTAGCATCGTCGGCGAATATTTGCATAGGTGATTGAATGTTGGCAGGGAGGTCGTTGATATAGACTAAAAAGAGTAACGGGCCGAGAACTGATCCTTGCGGTACGCCGCTAGTGACGCATAGGCTATCGGAGTGGGTGTTGGCTATCCTTACCTCGATTCTTCTGTCGTATAAGTAACTTTCCAACCATGTGAGCAAGGATCCGTGGATACCATAGGCCGCAAGCTTTCGGAGAAGTGCTGGGTGATTGACTCTGTCGAATGCCTTAGAAAAGTCTAAGTAAATCACATCTACGGGAACTCCCTCGTCAGCAGCCCTGGTCCATGAGTCCCGAGCAAGTAGTAGATTGGTGAGGCAAGATCGTCCGCGTCTGAATCCATGTTGGAGATTGGAGATGATTTGTAGACTTTCAAAATATCTCACCATTTCATCAGCGATTATAGGCTCCATCACTTTTGATAGAACAGGAAGGAGAGTAATAGGTCGGTAGTTGGCAGGGTCTGACCGCTTACCTCCCTTGTATATCGGAGTGATAAGTCCACGTTTCCACTCAGACGGAAGTGTATGAGAATCAAATAGAAACTGGAAAAAGGTTGCAAGGTGGACTGCCATGGTGGGTGCAAGGGTTTTAAGTACTTTCGGACAGATCTTGTCAATTCCCGGCGCACTATTTTCCCTGAGCGACTGTAATTTCTTTGCCACAGATGTAGGGCTAAAGTTGACCGTGGATAAGCCGACGACATTTGCTGGGATGTAGCAAGGCGATGGTTCCATGGTGTGTCTAGTCACTGAGACAAACTGCATGAGCAATGCGTCCGCGGTCTCCTCTTCAGTAACCGTTAGGCCATTGACCGTCTCTAGTGGTGGTATTCCCGTCTTAACCTTCCTTTTGTCATTCACATACCGGTAGAGCAGTTTGTGATTGCTAGTAAATTTGCGTACCATAGTTTCCTGCCATTCGTACTTGTCAGCTTTAAGGAGTGAAGTGCAGTAGTTTCTGACTGTTTTGTAATGATTCCACGTGATATCACTTGGACCTAGCAAATGACCCCTCCAAGCCTCGTCTCGCCTATTCAACCACTTACGTGTTCTACTCCTGGATCCAGTTGTTGCTCCGTCGCGAAACTCGTAATGGTACGTCTTTTGAAGCTGATTGTAGGACCCAGTTTATCTTGCCTTTCAACACTTGCCAGGCATCATTCGCCGAAGTGTGCATCTGGAGGTCCCAATCAATGGTTGTCGCTATAGTGTGAAGCTTGGAATAGTTGGTGATGAATCGTCGGGTTTCTGGTTCTTTGTCAACCATACTGGCATAACACACATAATCAAACGTTAAAACTGAATGATCGCTACAACCTAGCGGGGGTTGTGTGAAACCGACTCAACCATTAACTCTTCATTAGTCTGGATTAAATCAAGTATTGAAGGCTTGTTTGAACCGCGGTGTCTGGTTGGTTGATCCACATGGTTATACAAAACTGCCATAGTCAAGAACTCAAGGAGTTTTGATTTGATGCATGGCCCACTTGGGAACACAGATGCTATTGACGGTACATTGAAGTCACCCATTATTAGGTAGTGTGAGTACTTTTCGACATAGCATATTGAAGAGCATTTAACAGAATATCATCGCTGTCGGCGGAGGAGTTCGGCGGTCTGTAGACAACTGCTATGAGGCAAGCATCGTGTCTTCTTCTGAGGACAACCATCGGGACCGGATAGCTGCAGCCGGCAAAATAAGGCTTCGGGGATAATAAAGGAATGCTCAGTGAGAGCTTCACATTTCAGGTGATCTCGGTAGTAGCTGAGGTGTTTCCCACCTCTAGCTAACGTGTATAGTGTGTGAGATGGTACCGTGTGTTCTACACGGCAGGGAAAGTTGGGCGCTGCACCGGAAGGACGTCCGTTACTTGGAACTGTTAGATCTATGTTGCCCGTGTAGGATCCTACGCATCGGCTGGTGTGACCGAGTGAAAGACACGAAACTGCTGCGTCGAAGTGACATATATGTCATGGATTACATACTGCTGTTGCGTCAGCTGATGTAACTTGGGTATGTCTGTCGCGCGCGTTCAACGGATACCGAGGTAGTTGCTATATGGACAATATAGTACAGGGAAGCGGAACGTTGGAAGACCGAAGCTACTTTAGTAGGGCATGACGAAGATGTTCGTCACGAACCAATGTTTATTTTAAATGTTAGAAATCAATGGTAGTAGATTGTCGCCAATTGCGGGCGCACACAATGAGTGCAGTTGTCTAGGAGTACCAAAAACTCTTGCTGCATCAGGAAAAGAGTCTCTGGTTGCGGAAGTGGGAGGCACTAATGGAGGTTATCCCATCGACTTCAAGTGCTTGTGTATTACATCAACGCAGCAGTTAGTTTGTACGTATGTGTACATGCGTGTTGATTTCAGAGTTTAGTTGTTGACAAATATCCTCCGCGTGGCTACAGTTGACGTGAAAGTTGACAAGGCGCCTGCCTGTTAAAAAACCGCTACCTCGACTAAACTGTCTCCAGGCGACAGTTGGTCGCTGCTAGAGTGACCTGGTGCACGGTACGGGCAAACGTGATAGACTTAAGTAGTGATTCCATGCATCCAGTGTGGAATGGACTATGGCAAAGCCATCGCCTTGGGTGCGTCTTGTACGCATACTTCCCAATCCGTCAAAAAGAAATGCTGTTGTGCATCTTGAAGAAGTGTAGACCGGCTCTGTTGATGAAAGGTGGCTCCCATCCATATACCTCCTAGTCTTATTCCTCTGGGTTCACATTGGATATCGGGTGGGTAAATGTAACTGTGGGTGATGCAGCGCAAGCCACACATGGTCCACGTGTAGTAGCAGGAGTCCTGTGGCAACCCCATTGAGCCTGTAGTGACAAGCAAATCCGGAATCGGTTGTCGCCAACTATATGCTCATTGGATATTCTAGGGATATGATAGAAGATATTCTTGAGTAACCACTTTTATCCGAAACTTGTCTCATTTGTGCAGATATTCGTAGAAAAATCGGCCACTGCATTGCCTTATCGATCACTTTTGCCGAATAGGTAATATTACAAGGAGAGAAAGCTTTCTCCTCTACACCACGTAGTAACTATCATTGGTCAACTTTAGTGATGATCTGATATGTCGCCTAAGGTATGTGGAATCGAACTCTCATGGTAGCCCAGCAGACAATTGCCAGAGCCGGTAGCTTGGAATGCTGATTGCTTCAAATCGCGCAAGATAAGGCAGCTTGGTTTTTACTTTGTATACAACGACATCGAAGAAAGTATCGTTCACGTGGTTGACAGCCGAATAATCACCAACCACGTCATGAAATGTAATATTTCAATGTGGTTTCCGATATTGTGGAAGATGCGCATCTAATCCACGATCATTGTACATCCTAGAACGATTGCATGAACTGATTATGGTCTTTCGACCGATTGAGACTAGTTAACCCCAGCGCTTTCCCGTGTCGATAGTTAACGTGGTGATGGATATTCCTTCGGAGCACGTACCACGCATTTCAACCCCGCAGCATCCTACACTTTTGTTGTTCCATATGCTCGCAACAATTCTACGGTACCCATATGCCCTTCACGGGCTATTTAATGGTTCCTCTGAAGCATCAGCAGTTTGTAGATTATGCTCATCAGACCATAGATAAAAGAGTGCGAAAAATATCTGAAGTTCTTACAGATCGCCGGTACACTCATGTTTTCCCAGACAATTTTCAGGCCACTAGGCGCCTATTGTGTCCCAATAAGCACATTACGCGCAGAACCCTCTAACGAAAACAGAACAAGGGTCAGACACGCTCTGAAGACTTTGTTCATAAAAGTGAGTCAGGTAAAGTACAGGCGCAATGACCTTGATATTGATCCATCGATGACGCTCATCTAATCATTTGCAGGCTGCGGTGCGGGACGGACATGACTGGAACTTGCAGTAGGTGCTACAACATCACTTCCTAAATGAGGGCATCAACATCAGGGACAATTGAGCTGCTAGGCCTCTGGACCTCTTTTATAGACGTTGACTCTGCGTTCGGTTGAAGGGCTGAGTAAAACTGTCTGGCGTTAACATGCGGCCGTCTGTAAGCTCGTATGTTCCTGACCCTAATGTCCGAGTAATTCTGATTGGGCGCGATAATGCTGGTTGCCGTTTAGGTGTCTGCCTTTCGGTATAGATCTTCCAATGGAAGACGTGCTAAGCTATCTCCCATTTGGTTTTCGGAGCTTAGGCAGAATGTGATTGTAAAATCATACCAGCGGTTATTCCGCAGTGGCTTGTGACCATTGGTTGATCGACTGTGGAGTTAGTTAGTTATTTGGTTCGTTAGAGCACCGTGATCTTTGCGCAATGTAAACCTTCGACCAAACAAGAATAGGTGCCATTTTTCAAAGGCTCAGACACAGGCGAAGGCTTCCCTTTCATCGGCGGAATATGAAAACTCTGTAGGGAAGAATTTTCTAGAGGCATATGCAATCACTTTTTCCTCACCGTGATGAATCTGCGACAGGACCGCTCCTAAACCGATGTTTGAGGCACCCGTCGAGAGGAATGTAATGCAGTTTTCATCGAAAATTCCCAGCATTGGTGTAGAGATGAGGCGTCTTTTAATTTTTTCAATGGCAGATTGCTGTTCGGAGCCCCAGTCGAAGGTGGCATTTGCATTTGTCAACAATCTCAAGTGTTCCACTAAGGTAGCAAAATCGGGCAAATGGAGTAAGTTGTAGGAGCATAGACAAAGATCTCAGAAGCAATCGTCGGTATGGGGGCTTCTGTGATAGCACGAGAATCAGAGGCGCACAGTCGGATTCCATCGGATGATAAGATGTACCCAAGGAATTCGACTTCAATAGCCCAAAATGTACACTTGACCAGTGTAAGCCGAGGATCTAGGCTCTCCTACCAGTGTAATGCAGCGCGTAGCCTTGAGTCTTGCTTTTCTCTTGAAGGCCCGAAAACGCAAATATTATCCATGTAAGCGACTTGTCCCGGTAGATCTGCTAGTGAGTGACTCATGAACTTCTGCCAAGCTGCGGGAGCAGAGCTGAGCCCCATTGGCAAAACTTTATACTGGAACAGACCGATGTCAGAAAAGCCGTTAGTGCTCTCATTTCAGGTGTCAATGCCATATGGAAGAAAGCCTTCTTCAGGTCTACTTTGAGAAAATCGTGCGTCAGTTATCTTGCCTAGCAACTCATCAACCGTGGGAAGAACGAAATGTTTGACCACGACCTATATTCAACGCCTTCAAGCCATTTCATATGCGCACAGTTCCGTCCTTCTTTAAAACCATGGGATGCGCCTATTCGGAACAGTTACTTAGCTTTAGAAGTTCGTTGGATACCATCTCGTCTATGGCGTTTTCTACCATCGCATGTTTTGCCAACGGTATTGGACGTGGCTGCGATATAGTAAACGGCATATCGTCCTGTTTCGTGCATATGTTATGATCGGTAGATGGAATCCGGCTAAAACAGTTTGTTTGCGTTTTGTAGCCCCTGGCTACCAAGTCATAAAATGAAATGTAAATGAGACAACGCATCGTCAACTCGTTTTTAAATATCGCCAGATTGGGAGCAGA
This sequence comes from Dicrocoelium dendriticum, assembly GCA_944474145.2. Classification (NCBI taxonomy): domain Eukaryota; kingdom Metazoa; phylum Platyhelminthes; class Trematoda; order Plagiorchiida; family Dicrocoeliidae; genus Dicrocoelium; species Dicrocoelium dendriticum. The sequence continues at coordinate 266,744,666 of OX104063.1, read as the reverse complement.
GACGACATAATTAGGAGCGGCGTTCCAAGTTTGGCACACACGGAGGGAAAAAATTTTCTACGACATTTAAGTCGGCTAAGCTGTATTGTCAGTTTCAGAAAATGACCTCTTACGTTAGTGTCGTGGTTCAATTCCAGCAGCGGACGGCAAATGTGGTTTGGGTTCTTCAGAATCTGGTAAACCATTATGAGATTCCCCGTAAACACCGATATCGACTGCTGTACATTTTTAGAGATTTCAGTCTGAGCTGATAGGGCAGATGAAAGAGACTCCTGACGCTCTTGGTTGCTCTTCGTTGAGGAATCTCGAGAGCATCGAAATCCTGTTTCTGCCACGGCTGCCACGCCTGAATATCATATTCCACGTGCGGTCGCACGTAGGCTTTAAGCATTTGGAGGAAGATTAAGGGTTCAAACCGACGGAAGGCTCTGAGAAGAAGACCGAAGGTTTGCTTGCCGGTTCTCGTCGCCTTCTCTACTTGTTTTGAACACACGAGATCTTCCTGTACCAATACACCCAGGTCACGCTCTTGAGAGACCTTCTGCAAGGCTTGGTCTCCAAACTTGTAAGCGCTCCCCAGCTGGTGATGCAGATGTATCACCTTGCACTTAGCTATGTTCAATTGAGGCAGGTTCCTCTTTGACCATTTATAAATGCAATCTAAGTCACGTTGGAGTATATGGTGATATTCATTGTTATGAGTGGTCTGCCATATCTTGACGTCATCGGCGGAACGCAGGAAATTTGAGGAGATAACTCTTGCCAAGTCGTTGCTAAATACCAGTAATGAAAGCTGTCCCGGCACTGAGCCTGGTGGGACACCACATTCCACCTCAGTTGGGTTAGAGAGTGATCCCCTAACACGTACTTGAAGCTTCCGTTGTTGAAGGAAGCTGCCAATCCAAGCAAGTACAGGATCCCCGATTCCGTAGCTCTGTAACCGTTCAAGTAAGATGCGGTGATCAAGGCGATCGAAAGCTTTGGAGAAGTCCAGATTGGTGACGTCAACTCCGACTCCATCGTCACCCAGTTCCGTCCAACTACCTCGTGTAATAAACGGGTTGGCGGCACAGGACCGGTGTTGACGGAACCTATGCTGCTCCAGTGCCAAGTTATTGCATTTTTCCAGGTGGTAAATTAAAGCCTCAGCGACGACTGTTTCCGTCAACTTCGCGAGCACAGGGAGGAGAGTCACTTAGGCGATAGTTTGCAGGCTCTGAATGGCCACCACCTTTAAAAATTGGGGTGTTAATGCCACGCTTCTAAATAGTGGGGACATGTTGTTCATCAAAGCACCTTTGGAGGAACTGTGACAGGGGTTCAGCTAACTTGTTGGTCACTGTCTTCAGTGCCTTCGGGCGGACGTTGTCTGCTCCCGGAGAACTATGATCGATCGGTGAGAGTAACTTCCTTGGAACAATTGATGGGTTGAAACTTACATGTGTAATCAGTGGAGTCGGTAATTTGCAAGACATTATGGGTCAGGTAGAGGCTGCGAGTTCGAAAATTGGGGTGTATTGTAGTCGCAGGACAATAGCTGCTTGTTCGCCGCTTTGTACTCTACTGACTGTCGTGAAAATTGGAGGGATGCCATGCTTCACTTTACGAAGATTGTTGGCATGCCTATACAGCTAATTGCTTTTGCCAGGAATATTTTGTCTAGGACTGTTGATAAGTTACTTTGTCTTCACGGACAAGTGGAGCGCAATGTTTGCGATGGGTCAGAAAATTGCACCAATTCTGTGAGTCGTAGTTGATCTTGTAAGCACGCCATGCTGCATCCCTTATCACCAGGAATTTTCGAGTTATGCTCATTAGAATTGAAGGCATTTTTGCGAGACGAAGGGAATTGGTCTCTGATGCTCTGTTGACGACGTCCCTGTGACTATCAACGAACTCTGTCCAATTGTTGTCAAGGGTACTGTTGTTTGCGAGTTCCAAAGAAGATGTCTCGGCGAGTTCTTTTAAGTCGTGGTAGCGTGTGATTGTATGAATTAGTTCCGAGTGTTCAGATGGATACTCTGCAAGACACACATATTTGTGTGTTATTACAACATGGCCACTGAGACCTAATGGACTATACATCAAGAATTTGTCAACCATGAGCTCTTCATTCGTGAGCACAAGGTCCAATATGGACGGTTTGTTTGCTGTCCTGAATCTAATGGGCCTGGTAACATGATTGTACAAAGGAATATTAGCAATCAGTTCATGAAAGTCTGCTTTGAACTGCTCAATGAGCGATGCCGATATCTCCAGATCATGTAGATTGAAGTCCCCGGAGATGAGAATGTGGGCGTACCTAGTGTGTGTTACTCTGTTCAGGACACGTATCAAGCGGGAATCTATTTCCCTAGTAGACGTTAGGGGGGCGGTAAACGATAGTTACGAGACATGCGTCATTGTGTCTTAGTCCGAGACGATAAAAGTGACTCGGAAACGTGTGTTTCCAAATCATCAACTATTGCACATTGCAGATGGCTGCGGTAGTAGAGTAGGACCCCACCTCCTCTGCTGGGGCGGTCGTTCCGGATGAGTGACATTCCAGCTATCTCAACCTCAGCATCAGACATCTCTTGGTGTAACCAAGTTTCGGTAATAAGAATTAGGTCCTAAGCATTCACAACCTGAATTAGCCGAAGTTCGGTAAGTTTCCTGAGGAGCCCTTGGGCGTTAATGTATGTACATGAAAGTTTCTCAGCTTTAAACAATGTTTCTGAGGTTGTGCAGTTCAAATATGAAGTTTCGCCGACCAGTAAGTGGCCGGCAACTAATCGATGTTTCAATATATACTTGGTGAAGGGTTTAAGGTTTCATTCGTCGTCCGTGTAGTTAGTCCCGTGTCTAATCTGCCACATACAGTGTATGGTGTCTGGTCAATATCATCCTCTACAGGTTGTATGGGCTCATTCGACACACTACTGGTTCATTGTTCTTTCATAGATCTCATCGCGTTTGGTTCTTTGTGTGACATATCATCTCTAGGAGGCATATCGCTGATTGTCTTCAGCCGAAGCTCAGATGGTAGCATGGAACGGAACATGTACCAACTTTTTAGCAGCCGTGTTACCATATGTTTTGACTGAAGAACCACCTTCAACACTCTCGGGCCACTTCCGTTGTAGTTCGGTGAGGTACGCAGTCGTCACACGGATTTCGCTAACACATCATCCAAGCAGAGTGTTTCACCAATATAACACCACTGTTCTTTATCATGGGTTGTTACTTCATGCTCATCACATGTTTCAGTTTCAGGAACCCCGTGAAGCAGTATCATTACGGTTGAAGTTTCCTTCCGGTAGTCCTCCAAGGTGCGGTTAACTCGATAACGCTCGCCCCATGGGATGTCTGGAAAGATACGGGTGGAGCAGCGTTCATTTCTGAGACCACCTGTCGACAGTAGTACTGATTCTACTTCAGTGATGGAGTTCAGCACAACGCGCAGAAGTCTTGGCTCTCCGAAATGTTTAGAGTTGTGGTGTCGTGTAATACGCATTACGTGTACAGGTTTCAGTACAACACCCATTAGGTTATAATAATATCCCATTGGTTGAGGTCATCCAACTGCGTGCCTCTTATTGACGTCGACTTTGATTCTGGGATATTGGAGCACAGTGCGCTCAGTACAGGTTGTTGTTTCTTTACAGCTTTCGATTTGTCGCGTTTAGTGATTAAAGTACTGGAAGATGTACCGCAGGAAACCGGTGGTGCTTGCACCAGGATAATTCCGCTACGCTCCTCAGTTTCCTATCCAGTTGGGGTTGATGTTACGTTTAAATGACGGCTCTACTTGGAAGCAACCGTAACCCAACCTTCGCTAGTACCGGCTTACTCTTTTGCTACGCACTCCGTCGGGAGCTTGGAAGTAGCATTACGTGTAGTTACTCCGATCGAACTGGGAACCACATTAGTCAAATGTGAGCCGCGTGTGGTATTGGGACAGCTGTTGATGTTCCTAACTCTAGCTGTCGTGTTGCTTACGGTGTTACTAGCAGTTCTTCGCGGGATAGTAGCAGCACTCACGGATTGGGTTGCACAGTCCGCTACGCTTACCCCAACCGTTGTGATTTTGGTGGTCACTATTTCCTCAAACTTGACTAGTAGCTGGTCATACTTCTGGGATAATAGGGGTGTGCTTTTTATCAGTGGGATCGATGTGCATTCCACACAGCACCTCAGAGTCTAGTAAGTTTAATAACTTGGCAGCTACTGAATAGAATAGAATCATTTGGAATCAGAGACCCACTTTCTGGTTGATTGGCATCATACCTAAATGAGCGTTACCACGTAATCACTCTGGGTAATCATAACTCGTCCCCACGTCCAATCACTAATGGAACAATGGAACAATTATTCTATACGGGTAAAAAAGCTAATGCTTATCAGGTTCCGTAGGATGGTTATGGTGAAAGTTCAAAATAGATTTTAAGAGATTGTTAGCAAAACTGGGTTTACACCACTGAATTCACTGAGCTATATGTAACATGTGCTGTAAATCTAAAGTAAATCCATAAGGAATTACGACAAATGGAATGCTGGTAAAATCGTGTCTCCTTCTGGTGTACACGTAGAGGGGGTGAAACACTTGAAACGAAATCTGTGATCTGACCGCCAATGAAATCGCTTACAGACACTTGAGTTTATCCATAGGTAATGGGTCATGTAAGGTGGTACAGCTAGATAATTGCGCTGTCAACTCGGGCTTTGAACGCTGCCAGCACGAGAGCACTTATGATAGCTTCCGGTAGGGCGTTCCACGTCCGGCAAAAGCGTACGGAAAAGAAATTCCGACGGCGTTCCAAGCGACCGTATTGCTCTGCCAGTTTCGAGACGGTGGCATCGCAAATTACTGCTGTGACTGCGCTCGAGTAAGTAGCGGAACGTGTGGTTGGGATCTCTCAAAATTTGCTAAGTCAACATTTGGTCCTCGCGCAATCGCCGATACTGTCCCCTGATGACTCCGAGCATTTGTGGCCTTCCTTTATACGGCAAATTAGACAGAAACTTAACATTATTGATTGCCGGGTGTTGGAGTATCTCCAAGTCGGTGAGCTCTGCCCTCAGACATGGCTGCCTGATCTGTATTGCGTATTCCACGTGTAGCCGTAGATATGAACCGCAAAATTGTGCGAAAATCGAAAGGTCGAAGCGTCCGAAGGCACGCTTCAGGTGGCCCATATGTTGGATAATCCCCTAGACGCCGCTTCAGTCTGCTTCGAACATCCAAGGTCGACATGGACAAAAGCTCCCAGATCCTTCCCGTCAGAAGAGGTTTGAGACTCCCGGTTGCCGAGTTTGTAGAAGTGCATCAAGTTGTGCCAAAGGTGCAGCATTCTACATTTGTCCACATTGAATCGAATTAGATTCTGGATTGACCATGCGTGTGCCCTATCCGGATAAGCTTGAAATACTGTGATATCGTCTGATGAATTTATCTTCCTCTACACCTTGATGTCATGAGCATAAAGAAGGCATTTCAAGCTTATGAGGCGTGTACTATCGTTAATACACGTCAAAAATAATCGCTGTCCTAGTACCGAACCCTGGGGTTATCCACATTCAACTCGGATGGAAGCTGACAGCGATTAACGCACAAGTAATTTCAGGCGCCAATGTGGAAGAAAGCTTCTGATGCATCATAGGAGGGGATCACCAATACTAAAGGTATGGAGTTTGAAGAACAAAATCTTATGGTCCAACCAGTCAAACGCATTTGGGAAGTCGAGATAGACTACCTCAACTCCTGTGCCAGAGTCTATTGTTTCAGTTCAGTTGGATCGTGCTAGTATTAGATTTGTAGTGCATGCTCGTTTTTGTCGGAAACCATGTTGTTCCGGTGCGAGATAGTTAAATTCTTTCAAATAGGCCGTTAGCGCATCATAAATAGTGGATTCCATGAACTTTGAAACAACCGGTAGTAAGATTATGGGACGGTATTTGGCCGGATTAGAACGGCTGCCTCCAATGTGATTGGGAGTAATCCTCACGTGATTCCAAATGTCGGGAATGTACATGTCAACAAAATAGTGTTGGAAGGATGGAGCCAAACGTTCAGCTAAATGCTCTTCTACTACTGATAGCGATTTCGTGTGCATATTGTCAACTCCAGGAGAGCTGTGTTTACTCATACTCAACAGCTATTTTAGTAAAGCTTCTGCTGTGAAAGAAATAAGGGCGAGTTATGGGGGTAAGACAACAATCGCCATAGAGTTACATTGCCAGTGATCGCACTGAAATGTTGCGGCAGATTGTAGGCGCAGGGTATTCGCCGCCTCCTTCGGTGTCTGTATGGGTTCGCCCGTTTCACCTTCCGTAGACTAATGACGTGTTGATCCATATGGTTGTTGTCTGAGGCCATCATCCATGGGAGTGTACTTGGTCCTTCCCTTTTCCTACTTTATATTAAGGCTATCAAGGTGTTCATAAAACATGGCAGACCATTACGTTTGCCGATGACATTAACATGCTTCATAAATTTCGACGAGATAAACTCCATAGCGCAATGCTGCTCATTCAAGAAGACCTCGATTCATTTGACTAATGGTGCGACATTTATATGTCGCAGTTCTCAGCTAGCAACTCGTGCACTATGTCCCACGGAAGTTTGATAACTGAAGAGTCAGTAAAAAAACCCACTGAACTTAGCTGTGTGAAACTAGCCCAGTGTGACCTTGGCATACGATAATCTTCAAACAGTAGTTATTCAAAGCAAGCTGAGTACCGGAAATGTAAGTGAGCAAGCTGATTGCCAACGCGCTTGTTTGCCACAGAGCGATCTTGGGACAGAATCCGCGTGTTGACAAGGCCCAGCAGAATGCAGATAAAACCGCGCATCACATACCATGCTTGTTGCCAAGGCCTGACCGGAAGCTGATGAGACTGCGCATCAGACATCATGTGGGTTGCCATGTCCCGGGTAGGCGGATGAAGATTGGCGTGCCCGAGCGAGACGGTGAACTGACCAGGCGGAGCGGACACTCAAGTGTGGAGCGTGGGCGGACGAGGAAGACTGGCAGCCAAATCCGCCAGGCAGTGTTTAGAGGATTGCTGAGACTGACCTATACATATGAGCGTTCTCGGATCTAATACTACTCTGGTCTGCTGTGTCTTTTCTTTTCCTTCCTGTCAGGTTGGCCAAGGCGCCACGCAGAGCCGTCTTAAGGGCGCAGATTTACGAGGAGGCTTGAATCAACCGGCAGATTACGGGTACAGCGTCATAACAATAGTGACGCGAGTTCAACCGAACCCAGAAATGGTAGTCAGTATTGAACATTTGCAGATGCTTTCGCCGCAAGAACAGGCGCCGTATGCAGCATCCCAAGCCAAGCTGATCGAGATGCTAATTAAGAAGCTGACAGTGCAGTCAAGCTCAGGGTTAGAGACAAGTGAAAGTGCTCCCTCACAAGAAACACTGATTTAGAAGATCACTGAGTTCCACTGTGACACTGATGCCAGCATAACATTTGTTTCTTGAATCCACTAGTATGAATACATGTTCCAGTTTGAGTTCGCCAACATTCCGGCCGAAAGGAAGATTTGACTAATGTTGTGGAAGCTGGGTGCTGTTGAACACTATAGAACACTATAGAAGTTCACCAACGTTACCTTAACTAACAGGCACCGATTTGTTGTTCGATGAAGTGGTCGCAGTCCTGTTGTAACTATTCTGAGAGCAGACATTTTTGTTCAACATCCGGTACAAGTATCTAACAATAACAAAAAAGGAAAACGAAAACTGGATCGACTATTCTAGCCGTGTAAAACCTCGAGTGCTTTCGGTCACAACTACACAAGATAACAAGTAACCAGTTTAACTGCCTTCTATATGTTTGCTGTTTACAAGCATCTAAAGACGTCGACATTCGACCAAGAATATTGAACGAAATTGTGCAGCATCCGGATGTCACATTGCAGCAAGCGACCGATGAACGAATTTGAAGTACGATAACGCAATGATTTAGCAGTCGTCCAATCAAAGCGATCAATATTTGACCTGCACAGTCAGCCGTACCCCCCAAAAAGTAGCTCCCCACGTGAGTTCACCACATTCTAAACTTCCAACTGCATGTTGGCTTTGTAGAGAATGGAATTTTGCCCGCGAGTGCCCATTCAAAACACACCTGAAACAGTTGCCGCAGAAAGGAGCATAAGGAGTCCTGTTGCCTGGCGAGTAGTCCAATTTGGAGCAAGAGGATCCGTAACAACGCAAGATTGTTCCGGCATCCCAATTTGACCAGATCTATCATCGCAACTTTCAAGGTTGACGGGGCCAGAAAGCGCAAATACACAGTTATGAACATCGACGGCTTCCAAGTTAACCTACATATCGATACGGCTTCAGATATCACCCTGATATCTCGCAACACTCGGTGCACGCTGGGGCGACCGACACTCATACAAACGGGTCACACGGCACGGAATGCTTCAGGAGGTACGGCAAAATTGCTTGGTGAACTGCGTTGTCAGATTAACTTCAGTGATAAACAAATTCAGACGACATGTTGCTTGACAGACCAACCGGCGTTAGGTTTGTTGGGGCTTCACTGGATGGACGAATTTAAACTGCTTGATCAATCAGTGAACAGTATATGTCAGCCACTGCAAGTCAAGCTGATGTCGCAACCAACTACTTCGAGCCCGATGTTTCAAAGTCAAATTACCGAGATAAAACCACGTCACGATGCACTGTTTCAACCTGGTCTTGTATGCTTCAACATAGCTACTACCGCATTAAACCTTAAAGCAGAAGACAAGCCAGTCTTCAGACCAAGACGCTCAGTGCCCTACGCAACCCAATCCGTAGTGAAAGCGGAGTTAAACCGACTACAATCTGAAGGGATAATCGAATGAGTTTGCTATTCAGAATGGGCAGCACCCATCGTGGTGGTAAAGAAAGGAGACGTTAAAGTCCGTATTTGTGCGGATTTCTCGAGAGTTTCGAATTCTGTGTTGGAAGATCATCAGTATCCCCTATCGGTACCAGAAGACTTGTTTAGCAAACGCAATGGGGGAAATGTTTCGCAAAATTTGACCGAGCTGATGCGTATCTACAAATCCCAGTTGCCCATCAGTGCAAAACATTATTGACAATAAATATCCACCTTGGACTTTTTCAGTACAAGCGGCTGCCGTTCGGAGTGAAAACCGCACTGGCCATTTTCAACAAATAATGGATACCCCTGCTGAGCAATATCTCAAATACCGCAGTATACCTAGAGCATGCGCTGGTTATGGGCTCAAATCCGTAAGACTTGATACAGACACGTGTTTTCACGTCTCGAAAAAGCTGGATTCCGATCACTATCTGAAAAATATGAGCTCCTAATAGAAAGGGTCAAATTTCTCGGATTTCTCGTTGACAAAGATGGCCGGGCACGGGTGGAGGCAATAGTGAAGCGCACAAAAGAATGAAGCACCCAAATGACATTGCATAGCTCCGCTCGCTCCTTGGGCTCGTTGGCCATTATTGCGCTTTCCTACCAAGCCTTCACCAGCTACTGACAAAAGGCAATGGTTGGAAATGGACGAAGGGGTGCCAGCAGTCTTCTGATGCAGTCAACGTAGCTCTCACTTCTGATCTACTCTTAACTGACTTCAATCTGAATTTCAAACTTGTTGTTGCTACGGATGATTCCAGTTATGGTGTCGGTGCAATTGTCTCCTACGTTTTTCCGCATAGAGAAGAGAAGACTATCGCGCACGCAGAGCGGTCACTAACGACAGCGGAAAAGAACTATAGTCGGATAGAGAAGGAAGCGCTCGCGATCGTTCTCGCAATGAAACTGTTCCATATCATGCTGTATGCGGATATTTCACACTCCTGCCTGACCACAAGACAGTTCAAAGGAGTTCCAGTTGTTACGATAAGCCGATTGCAACCATGGGTGACCATACTACTGGCCTACGACTCCAGTATACAGTATGAAGCTACGCAAATAATCAGTCAAGCGGATGCCCTGTCTAGTCTCCACGATTCACACAAAAAAGCGAAGGATGATTGTGTGATTGCAGCTATCAGTTTCGAATCAGAAGTCCAACGAATCCTGATTGATAATGTGAGAAGACTAGCAGTAAGAGTCGACACCATTGGTTTGGAGGCATCACGGGACAGAATCTTGGAGAAAGCAATCCAGTGTATACGAATATGTTGACCAAATGGAGGCATACCTATGGAGTTGCTGCCGTCATACAATCGAGGTGGATCCATGGCAGTCGTGGACAATTATCTAATGTTTGGAGATCGAGTGGTGCTGCCAGCGAAATTACAGAGGCAAATAGAGCCGCAGTCCCACACGGGTATTCCTGGTACTAGCCGCAGGAAAGCATTGGCACGCAGTTTTGTTTACTGGCCAGAAATGGATACGGAAAGTGAAAAATTTCGCCAAGATTATGAATCAACTTGCAGCGAAGACCTCTCCCAAGTGCCAGTGGCAACGTTGGTCTAGAACAGTGAAACCGTGGCAACAAATACATTTAGACTATGCAGGACCAATCAGTGGCCAATCCTCTCACGTTTTGGTCGACTCAATCAACAAGTGGCCTTCTGTGATTCCAGTGAACAAGCCCACTGCCCAGCATACAGTCAACGAGCTGGAGAACCTGTTTGGATATTTCGGCCTGCCAGAGATTTTAGTGACAGACAATAGAACACTAGTAACCTCAATTCCTTCTGCGCGTGGTGTAAAGAAAGGGGAATTCAGCAGATATTCTCCCCACTAAATCATCCGCAATCAAACGGACAGGCGGAAATGTTCGTGGATACGTTCAAACGTGCACTCTGTAAGGCAGGGCAAAGAAGGGCTTCACGGTATGCAATTGCATCTTTCCTATGCATGTATCGGAACCATCGGAACCCAAACTCCCCTGAGGAGAAATACTCCGCAGAACTACTATTTGGAAGAAGGATCCGGAAGTTATTCGGTAATCTTTTACCAAGGAGAATTGAAAAACGCGGCAGTTGTCACCTAGAGGAAGGTCGCAATATCAGGCTGCGTAGCTGCAATGTCGGCGGCATGGTCTACGCCCGAGCTTTTCGAAGCCCGAGTAGGTGGTCGAGCGAAACGAGTATCATCCGGAAGGGCAAAATTATCCACGAGATTATGGTTGGACGTGAGAATTGGATTAGGCACGTCAATCAGTTGAGAGCGAACCACAGCAATATCCATGGTCCCCACGAACCACCAGCTTTGCATTGGGACATTCTACTAGACACGTTCGGGCTGGAAGTTGAGGGTCAGCAACTCGGTGAGACACAACTAATGTTGCAAAGATCAGATGTACAGCGTAGGCCGACTCGGAAGCGGAGAAGTCCACAATAGCTGTTGATGGATCCCCGGTGGAAAGGGCAGGAAAAAACAGGTTCGAATGGTTTAGAAGCTGATTATATTCGGAAAGGCAGGTGACAGGTTAGCGCGAAAGCTGATTGCCAATGCGCGCTTTTTCGCCACAAAGCATGCTTTGGTTGGAACCCTCGAAGGTGTTGCCAGGGCCCAGCCGAAAGCAGATAAAATCCCGCATTGGACAGCATATATGTTGCCATGCCCTGGTTAGACGGATGAAGACTGACGAGCCCGAGCAAGGCGGTGAACTGGCCAGAAGGAACGGACAGTCAAGTGTGGAGCGTGGGCGGACTAGGAAGACAGGCAGCCAAATCCGCCAAGCAGTGTTTAGAGGATTGTTGAGACTGACCTATACATATGAGCGTTCTCGGTTCTAATACAACACTGGTCGGCTGAATCTTATTCTTCTGTTCTGCTTCCTGTCGGGTTGGCCAAGACGTCAGTCAGAGCCGGCGTAAAGGCGCAGATTTATCAGGTGGCGTGAACCAACCGGTCGATTGCGGGCACAGCTTTCATAACATTATCAAATAGCACTTGTCAGAAGACCTGTGGGTAACATGGGCCATAAAATCTATACAAACCCTGCCAGAGTCGAGCTTTTCAAAATGTTTACGCTTCTGTCCTTGAGTACTGCAGCATCATTTATGGAAAGATACATTTGTGTACCAGGAAAGCTTTTGAAATACTGCAAAGATCACTCACTAAGCGCTTGTTCAATAACTCAAGCACCTTGTGGTATCAGGAAAGCCGCTAGCAGCTTAAGCTGGAACCCCTTTGTTTGCGAAGACTGAAACATGACTTGATGCTGGTACACAATCTCATAAACCAAAAGACATACTCCAATCCGTGCAAACGAAAATTGCAACAGAACTTCAATCGGAATATACGCAACAAGACCTGCAGATTAACTGTGCCAAGGACCAGGACAGCTATCCTTTCCAACTTCTTTCTCGTAAGATATGCTATAGTGTGGAATAGCCTAGCAGCCACAACAGGTGTTGCATAAATACAAGAACATTCCGCATTCAGCTTAATAAATTCCTGGACTACAACTCGATAATGACTAGGATTCCATCGGGTAAATCACGATACGAGTTCATTCAGGATTGACCAAAGATTGTATAACCAATTAGAAAACATGGTACATAAAGCTCAGCGAAAAATTCGTGTGTTTTCAACATAATTT
>OX104063.1:266715706-266731644 GCA_944474145.2 Dicrocoelium dendriticum | reverse complement strand
GTGTTTGCCTATCGAGGAACCCGGCGGTCTGCTCGAATACGGAATCTGACGAGTATAGACAATCTGAGCAAGTTCAGGATGAACCCATCTTAGTACATGTTCCTTTATTCGGGAAGTCAGCTTTCTATTAGTTATGACTATATAACTGTTTCCGCAGTCACATAACAATTGGTATACACTGTGTGAGTTGGCCCCACTAGGCTGAGCTTCTTTCGTTGGAGGTATGGACAAATTCCGGATTCGGTTGATGATTACAACTTGTGCATCATAGTAATCTCCTTGTGTAGCCGAAATTATACGTGTATTTGTCATCAGTGTTGCTAAGTCACCTTTGAAAAGTAAGTCGATATAAAATTTCTTCTTAGCTGCCGTGTGTACCAAGTCCTTTGGCCCTCGCGGTTGGCTGTGTTTCTCGATAACTATTCGAGGGTAGCCGTTCGCCATTAGTCTTCCGGTAATTCAAACCAGGTCATCGTCTAGACAGTCGGCCGAACAAATTAGTCTGGCGCGATTAACTAGAGTCTTCACAACTGTCCGTTGGTACCGTACTGACCGGGTCAAGTTAAGTTTCGGTAAATGGATCTCTTAATCAACCCATCATCCTTGCGAGTGATGAGGTTGTCCAGATATGGTAGAAAATTGTTTTGTTCTATTTCGCATGTACCAGGTAATTTAGCATGAGCACCGTTGAGGCCTTCTACCAAATGTGTGAGCTGCTTCTCCGACGAACAGAAAGCCAAGGTATCATCGACCTATCGTTTGTAGTAGGGCATCTGTGTTATTTGCGTAGAAATGCTTCTTTGTACCATCAGCATGAAGAAATTAGCAAGAATAGGACCTAATAGGCTACCCATTGCTACGTTGTCAATTTGACGGTGTGATGAATTCCGGAAGTGAAAATCTACATACTCCCTGCACAATAGTAGAGATTCTTTCAGCAATTCAGTCGGAATCGGTAAAGAACAGCCATGGTTTTCAGCGAATTCGCACAAGTAATCAACAGTCTGTTATGGTTGGACATTGGTAAATAAGGATTCTACATTCATGAAACATATGACTTTGTCTGACATGTTGAGTTCATCCAGGTTGCCGATGAGTTGAAACCAGTCTTTAAGACTGTACAGATTGTACTGTTGTTTCAGTAGAGATAGCAACTTCACTAACCAACTCGCAAGCTTATGCTGCGGCGCATTTATCATTGAAAGGATTGGCCTGAGTGGTAGTTCACTCTTATGTGACTTTGGGGACCTATATAACTGTGGAATAGTGCTACCACTCGGCTTCAAAATAGTAAATGTATCACAGCCTATCACGCGGTGGAGGAGAAGCAATTCCAGATGAGGAACTATGCGCGTTTCGACATTGGTTACTTCCCCCACTTTCGTGAGCAGTTCGAATTGACTCGCATCGTTGAGTACGGCGCACATCTCATTGTATTCGGTCTTGTTCATGATTACCTCTCCTGAACCTTTATCTGGTTTCATTACGACTACGTCCTTACCTAGTAGTTCACGTGAAGCCTGAAAATGTTGAGATGTGATAGCACATTTTTCATTAACTGGCATGGTTTTAACCACATGGGCGATATCGGCTTGCCTGTTTCTGAAGCGAATCAGCTTATCAGGGCTGGTTGGTTGAAGCTCCTTAAACTGATCAACAAAGTTCTCTAATTGGACGTCTATACACAAGCCGTACAACTTTCTAGGGGGACTTTGTAATCAAACCCGTGATAATACTTCTAATTGCAAAGCACCAAGTTGTGCGTTCGATGCAATAATCACGTACTTACTGGGATCACGAGCAATTGGCCCCTCCTCCTGGTTGTTCGTCAGCGAATTTTCTAAAGGAGTAGAGCGATTTCGTTTCGTACGATCAAGAGTTGATTTACAGAAGTTAGTGAAAACAAACCGACCACGGATAGTAAGTGTGCATGATATCTTAGTAGTTCCGCAAATCTAGTTTGAGCCGTCTCTAAGTGAGCGGAAGCCACACGTCTGAGGTTAGACGCAGAGGGCTTGAGTTTGTTTCTACGCAAAAGTAAGAGTACTGCAGCAGCATGGAGAGGCATGATAATGCAATTAGATAGAAAGTATATCCTGTCGTTTCAAGCGATTGGCTGTTGCTTGTTATTCCCGTTGTGACTGCGCTTGATGTGCATGTTGACAAGGCGCCTACCTGTCTAGTACCCACTACCTCGTTCATACTGGCTCTAGGAGACAGTTGGCCGTTGCTGGAGGGGACGGGGTGTACGGTCCTTGTTGCCTAGCTCGGCTCGAAGGGTGGTTCCATGCACTCAGTGTGGAGCGGACTACGGTCCAGCCACCGCCTTGTGTGCACTTGATTCCCCAAATACAGCGTGCTTATGTTTGCCTGTGAAGGAGTGTGGGCCGGCTCCGTTGATGAAACGTGGCTCCCATCCACATGCTTCCTGGTCTTATTCCTTCGGGTTGACACTGGATATGGGGTTTGTGGATGGAGCTGTGGGTGGTGCAGCGCAAGCCACGAATGGTCCGTGTAGGCGCAGGCGTCCCGCGTCTGGCCACAGTGACAGGCAAATAGGGAACCGGATGCCGCCAAACATATATCCACACATAAGTAAACCACCTTGCGAAGTGTAACAGGAAATCGTCTACCATATCTGAAAATCCTCATCAGTCGCAGGAATGATGAATTGATTTACCGAAACTCAACTTGAATAGTATGGCGTTCGGAACTGAGCAGTTCGAAATTGTCTTAACATCGCACTGAAACAGTTCGTGGTCTTCTGGTCCTCTGATCATTCGACATGTCTTAATAGCATCGGCGAAAAATAGGAAATCTGAAGCAGCGGCTCTCCCTGGGTAGCTTATGAACACCAATAATAGATGAGGATCAAGCACATATCCTTGTGGTACACCACACTCCATATCATTTGCACCAGACAGATATTCCCGGACTCTCACGTCCAACCGACGTTCGTGTAGAAAACTGGTTATCCAACTCGGGATTGGGTCGCTACTACCGTAGTTCTGAAGCTTGTGAAAGCGAATTCGATGGTCCAAACGATTAAACGCTTTTGAGCAGTCCAGCTAGTTGACATCGACTCCTGTTCCAACATCAATGGCTTCAGTCTGGTTATTGCGTGCAATTAATAGGTTAGCAGTACACGAAGGCTTACGACGAATGTCATGTAGATCTTGGAATATTAAGTTGCGGCTTTCCAGATAATGCATCAACCCACTTG
The DNA here is from genome assembly GCA_944474145.2 of Dicrocoelium dendriticum. Lineage (NCBI taxonomy): Eukaryota > Metazoa > Platyhelminthes > Trematoda > Plagiorchiida > Dicrocoeliidae > Dicrocoelium > Dicrocoelium dendriticum. The sequence continues at coordinate 266,728,421 of OX104063.1, read as the reverse complement.
ATATAATGGCTGAGGTCAATCGGCACTCATACGGTAATGTTCATAATGGAACAGCTAAGCGCACACTTGCGAATATATATTCAGCATAGATTGACTTGTCTTCCCAGTATTTACAGCATTCTCTGCATCGTTCTCATTCCCATCCACAGTTGTAAGACTGACGTAGGTTTAAGCGATACAATTCGTTATTTTCACCGCTGTTGTAATACACGGTGGTATCTAGCTAGCGGCCATCACTAAACACGGCCGAACATGACGTAAACGGCTAAACTTTGGACTGTGTTGCATAACGTAATCTAACATACCTCTCGAAAGTGAAGGCCCTTGAGGAAACATCGCATAAACCCTACATATCCGCCGGTACTACATTTCTCTAAAAACATCGCTCAATCCAAAACATTCAAAAAATCTTTTTCTATTCAACAACGAGACTTTGCCGCAACGATTGGAGAGCTCGTGTACAACTGTAGTAAATTTATTGAAAAGTCGTGTTTTTCGCCCAATGATACTATCCTAGCTCCACAGTGCTAAGCAAATTGAACCGTTAGTGAAAGTGACCAAGTAATGCACATTAAATTCTTGCGACCTTTTACTGCCAACTTTATTCAGCAGTAAGAATTGGGCTAGAATACCTGAATGATTTTAAATAAATAAATAAATAGTTTATTCTCAGTTTCATAGAGACACACCAAATCTCATATTTAGCCAAACATTCAAGTTTCCAGTTTATTGTTGCGACTACCCACTAGGTAGCAGAAATTGCTGACCTGCTGGCAATAACCATCAGGAACACATTGACAAGTAGCGTTGGATCAATCGATCTAAAGCTGCTGCTTCTAATGCTGTTCGTAAAACGGCACCTGTGGTTTAAATCTATGCAGCAGAGAGGTCAGAACTGAAGTCACATGTTCCAGTTGCCTTAACTATCTATGAGTGGCTCGGAGATTGGTTCGGCGGAACAGGAGGTATTTATTTGGACAACCAACTTTACGTAGTGTATAGACAGCGGGTACAGGAGTGCTACGAAACTTCTAAAACTTTGTCAGGCCCACTACCAGACCACGGTTCGAAGACGGGTCCATTTTTCTTGCCTGCTCAGATGACACACTTTACCTTGTGAGTGTATCTTTCCATGCCTTGAAATGGAGTTCAGTTAGTAATCCGTTGTATAGTGATCATCAGCTTTCCAGTACTTTAATGCCACCTGACTGACTTGAAGTGGCAGAACCATTACCCTTTTGTTTCACTCTGTGTAGCTTGTCGATTTGTAGCACTGAGATGATAGTAACGATAAATGCATAAAATCGCATGGTCTCACTAAGGTAGCACCCCAGTTTCTGGTCATCAGGTCTTGTCGCACATCCTCCAAAAGCAGGGGCTTAGAGGACACTGTGAATGGTGATGTGGTTATTTACATTATCTACGCAGTATTCTTTTAGTAATGGCCGAACTCGATTTCATTGGGTTCATTGAATTTCCTTATAGGTGCCGACCAGAATAGTCTGTTCGTGAGTGGTAAAAGGACCGCTTCCGGCTCCTTGATGGAATTTAACACAACTTGTTGGACCCAGGTTTACCACAATGCTTGCTTTTATGAAATTCTAGAACAGGGTTCTCAGGCTGGAAGTAATTAGCTCCAGATGCGTAAAATGTAATTTTACGGGGTGGGGGTGAATATAAGTACGTGGCATGGGTCATTAATCCGTCGCCAAACAAAATTGATGACAAAATCATCTATAGCAAAGCACGTAACTAACTACTAATCACTATTGCTTAGCCATCAGCGAATCCTCGTTAATAATTATCCGGTGAATCAGAAAGATTTCGGTAACAAATTTAATTGCCCAAACTACGAATACAAGCTTGCAAAGCAGCGCAGCTAGATGGCGCCTCTAACGGCTTGCTCGTCGAGCGTTTTTTAGTGAGGCAGACTTTCGCCGATTGGAATCAAGGAGTAGAATGAACGTGGAGGTGCGAGCATAGGTCAGCCGATCAGATGAAGTAGCGGGCGAATGTTGGCAAGGTAGAAGGTGCAAAAAAGACAATTAGTGTTCAGGACGTGTAAATACATTGGGAATGGGAAGCTGTTACCCAAAACAGACTTGGAAAGGATGGTTGAAAAATTCGAGAAAGGCTAACTCGTTTTTTAAGTCGAAAATTATACCCATGGACTTGATAAAACACAAGGTAGCGAAGAGCGCTCTTTTCGATAAGTCTCATCAGGCGTTTACAATCATAAAATGGAAAGTTGAAGCGGGATAGGCTGGTGGAGCGCGACAAAGAATAGCGAATCAAAGCGAGGCAGAAATTGAGCTGTCCTAATCGATAAATTGGTCGATTCACTCACTCAGCAGCTACTACAGTATACATAGGCAGACATAGATACATACACACATGTTTGCTCACGAAACATTGGACGTACTTTTCAACTGATTGGGTGACGCACTCATCACCCGGTGGTTGTCAGCGTGTGAAGTGGAAGCTGTTTGAAAGTGTGTTAGCCCCAGGGCAGAAGGAGCGCTTGAATAAGCGCCCTCTGTGTGCGTACTTCGGATTGTGTAAGCCTGATCTCAATGGCTTCGGTCGTCCGTAAGATTCGTTTCCTAAGCCCCTTGGGGTAGCGTTTTGGAACAAACGCTCTGAAAGCATCAGTAGCCTTAATTTGATGTCCACTTTCGATCAGATGTTCTAGGATAGGAGTCTTGATGCAACCGACAGTACCTTTCTGCAATGCCCTGGGACAGTGCTCCGATATCCGTTTAGACAGACACCTAGTCGTATGTCCGAGGTACTTCACACCACAGATGAAAGTAAATTGATATAGAATATAAGATTCGGACTGGACCGGGAGTCTGTCTTTGAGACGTTGGGCAACAAACGGCACAGTTTCAGCAATGATGTGTGGATATACAGCTGGAAACGTTCGAGTTACTGCAGCGGAAACTCTTTTGTTCAGCAAATCGAAAGCAATATCTCCCTTAAAGGGAACTGATAGAAACACATCTTTCTTGGGGACAGTTGTAACCAATTCATGACGATCATGAATCACTGCGGGCTTTCGGATGAAGTGGACTGGATAACCGTTTACTTGCAGCGTTTGCAAAATACGGTTCTTTTCGGTCTCCAAAGTCTCTGGGCTACATATGTTGTCAGCGCGAAAGTACAGGCAACGAACAAGGTTCCGTTTGTACTTCAAGAGTACAAAAGTGCGAAAATGCATGTATACGTATATGGTGGTAGCCGCTGCTTGAGTGAATCGACCGATTTAGCGATTAGGACAGCTCAATTTCTGTCTCGCTTTGATTCGCTAATCTTTGTCGCGCTTCACCAGTCTATCCCGCTTCAACTTTCCTTTTTATAATTGTAAACTACAATTTTTCCTGTTTAATCAAGAATTACGCACCAATGCAAGGTTCCGAATGAACTTGGAGCCAGATTTACGATGTGCATTAGCCGAAAAGGCAAAAAATGTACCAAAAGTTGCTGAAACTAATGAAACAATGGAACAATTGCATATTACGGGAGAAAAGCGGATGCTTATCAAGTCCCGTGGGATGGCTGAAGAAAGAAACACAACATGGTGAATAGCAAACAGAGATAGAAAATGGAAATCGTTTATGTAGACTCACCACAATGTCAACACAGAGGCACACAGAAAGAGCTAATTACAGTTGTGTAGGTTAATTCTGCTTGTGCAACTTCCGTCGTACTATATCTTCTGTCGAGACACAGAGGATATATCTTGGAACGTAGGTGGGTTAGGACAACACAAAGGCAATTTTTAAAAACTGGTAAAGTAGGGGCGGAAACAACGTAATTTTGGATGGCATTTCAAGGCTGAAAATCACGAAGAGAGTAAAAGTTCCGTCGACATTCTCTTCTACTGTATTGCATGGCTAAATTAGACTGGTGGCCGCTCAAATTCGTGTTGTGACTCAGTTGTAGTAGGTGACAGCAGAAGTGGTTGGGATTCCTTAAAATCTGGTAGGCCATAATAAGGTCGCCGCGTAGGTGTTGATACCGGCCACTGGAGAATTCAAGAGTCCTCAGTCTAAGTTGATAAGGAAGGTTAAACAACCCTTTGACGTGCTTTTTGGCTTGTCGCTGTGGACTCTCGAGCGTTGCAAGTTCTTGTTTGTGTCAGGGTTCCCACTACTGGATTGCGTATTTCTTATGAGGCAGCAGGTAGGTGGTAGTCAACTACGAACAAACCGAGGGATCAAACCACCTAATTCCCCGCAGCATGCCAACGTGTTGATTCCCAGTTTTCGACGCTTTCTCAACTTGTTCTGAGCAACCCGGATCAGTCTGAACTAGTACCCCAGGGTCGTGCTCCTGGGTGACTACTTGCTTGAAATCATCTCCAAGCTTGGAAGTGATGTTCGGCTGGTGGCGAATATGAATCACCCTACACTTCCCCGAATTAAACTGGAACAGCTGGTGGAGAGACCACCCATACGCACTGTCCTAGTCTCGCTGAATTGCATGGCGATCTACTGGGTCGACGATCGTCCGCCACATTGTAATATCGTCAGCAAACGGCAGGAAATCTGAGGCAATCAAACGCGTAAGCTCATTAATGGACACGAGAAACAGACGCAGCCCCAGAACTGGTCCTTATGGAACTCCACATTCGACATGGATCGCATCGGACAGCGCACTTCGAACGCTGACCTGAAGTTGCCGATACTGCAGGAAATTCCTGATCCACCTAAAGACAGGATCAGCAACTCCATAGCATTCGAGCCTGTGAAGCAGAACGCGGTGGTTCAGTCGGTCGAAGGTTGTTGGGAAGTCGAGGTAAATGATGTCTGTCCCTCTGCCTTGATTGGCCGCTTCCGTTCAACTACTGCGTGCAAACTGTAAGCTGGTACTGCACGTACGGTGCTGGCGCAAACCGTGTTGCTTGTATGCTATGATGTTGTGGCGTTCTAGATGGTTTACTTAAGCCTCAGCGATGATTTCCTCCATCACCTTTGGAAGTACATGAAGGAGGACCACTGGGCGATGGCGGATTCCGCGGGATCACTACTTTTGAAAATTGGCGTGGTTACGCCTTGTTTCCACACCGTAGGCTCAGTTTGTTTATCCAAGCACGTTTAGGAGAAATGCGATAATGGCCCGGCCGACGCTGTTGCTGATACTCTCAGCGCACTTGGGTGAATATATTGGACTCCGGGATTGCTGTATGTGCGTAGTGAGAGCACTTGCTTCAACACAGCTGTGGCAGTAAAATTGAGATTAGTGAGTGCTGAAGTTGGGGATAGGGATATGGGTATGCAGCACTGGTGAACGTTTCTTTGGAAGGTTGGGACATACTGGATTCTTAGGGCCCTGGCTGCCTCTTCGGTACGCTGCGCCACTCCGGCTGGCGTGTTAAGTGGGCGCATATCAAGCTTCACTTTCTGGATGGTGTTAACATGTTTGTTTAGGAGCTTTTTGTTGTCGGCAATGTTACAAGCCAAATGTTGTTGGGGGTTCAATTTGTCCTCCTTCACAAGCATGTTACAGTGATTGCGCTGAGTTACTTAATTGCTCCAGGTTTTGAGACAACGACGAGCTCTGTAACTGTGCTAAGCTGAATTGCTTATTGACATGCGCTTGCGATTTCTACTTCTGAAGAAAGACGACAGATTGGTTGAGCGAACCCTCTTTGTTTGCGAAGCAGTTGCGATTAGATTGCTGAAGCTTTCCACAAACTGAATCCAGGCCTTCTCAGGTGAGCCAGCTTTCAAGAACTAGCAATCGATCGTCTCGACTAGGTTGTTCAAGCTGTTGCAATGTGTAATAGTACATGTTAGTTCTGTGGGTTACTTCAGATATTCAATAAACAAGGAACAAGGAACAATGTTTTATCATGCGATAAAAGTAAGTGCCTGACAAATCCCGTAGGATGGTTGGTGTGAACATGGAACAATGGAACAATAGTTTCTTACGGGTAAAAAAGCATTGCTTATCAAGTCCCGTAGGATGGAAATTATTGAGAAAATCAATTTCATGATAAAGTGAAAAGCGTTGTGATGGACTCACCATAGACTTATGTGGAATAGCGAAGATGTTCGCGTATTAAACGTATAAATCCATAAATCCATTGGTTAGGCGTTTGGCAAGACACTGTTTGATTGCGTTTTGTAGCCCCTGGCTAACAAGTCATAAAATGAAGTGTAAGTGAGACAATGCATCGTCAACACGTCTTTTAAATAGCGCCAAATTGGGAGCAGAGACGACATAATTAGGGAGGGCGTTCCATGGGTGACACACGCTGAGGGAAAAGAAATTTCTACGGCGTTCAAGCCGGCTATACTGAATTGTCAGTTTTAGATGGTGACCTCTTAGTTTAGTGTTGTGGTTCAATTCCAGCAGCGGACGGCAAGTGTGGTTTGGGTTCTTCAGAATTTGGGAAACCGTTATGAGATCCCCCCCGCAAAAGCCGATATCGGCTGCTGTAAATTCTTAAAGATTTCAGTCTAAGCTGATGGGTCAGTTGAAAGAGGCCCCTGATGTTCTTGGTTGCCCTTCGATGAGGAGTCTCGAGAGCAACGAGATCCTGTTTCTGCCACGGCTGCCACGCTTGAATAGCATATTCCATTTGCGGTCTCACTTAGGTGTTAAACATTTGTGGAATGATTGAGGGTTCAAACCGACCGAAGGCTCTGCGAAGAAGGCCGAAGTGTTGATTGCCGGTTCTCGTCGCTTTCTCTGCTTGTTTTGAACACCCAAGATCTTCCTGTACCAATACACCCAGGTCACGCTCGTGAGAGACCTTCTCCAAGTTGTGGTCTCCAATCTTGTAAGCACTTACCAGCTGGTGATGCAGACGTATCACCCTGCACTTAGCTATGCTCAATTGAAACATGTTCCTCTTTAACCATTCTTAAATGCAATCTAGGTTATATTGGAGTAGATCGCGATCTGGCTTGTTAATAAGCGACCGCCATATCTTGACGTCATCGGCGAAATGCAGGAAGTTTGGGGAGATAACTAATGTCAGGTCGTTGAAAAACAGCAGGAATAAGCGCCGTCCCAGCACTGAGCCTGGTGGGACACCACATTCCACCTCAATTGGGTTAAAAAGTGATCCCCTAACACGTACTTGAAGCTTTCGTTGGCAAAGGAAGTTGCCAATCCAACCAAGTACAGGATCTCCGAATCCGTAACCCTGTAGCCGTTGAAGTAGGATGCGGGGATCAAGGCGCTCGAAAGCTTTGGAGAAGTCCAGATAGATGAAGTCGACTCTGTCCCAATCATCGGCTTCTTCCGTCCAACTACCTCTTGCAATCAGTAGGTTGGTGGTGCATGACCGGTGTTGACGGAAGCCATGCTGTTCCGGTACCAAGATGTTGCATTTTCCAGGTAGTCCATTAAAGCCTCAGCGACGACTGCTTCCATCACCTTCGCGAGCACAGGGAGGAAAGTCACTGGACGAGAGTTTGCAAGCTCTGAACGGCTACCGCCTTTAAAAATTGGGGTGATAATACCACACTTCCACATAGTGGGGACTTGTAGTTCATCCAACCACCTTAGGAAAATCTGTGAAAGTGGTTCAGCTAGCTTGTTGGTCACAGTTTTCAGTGCCTTCGAGCGGATGTTGTCTGCTTCCGGAGAACTATGCTCACGCAGTGAGAGTAACTTCCCTAACACGATTGATAGGTTAAAAATTACATTTGTAAATAATGGTGTCGGTAATGTGCATGATATTATGGGACAAGTAGAGGTTGCGAGTTCGAAAATTGGGGCGTATTGCAGCCGCAGGACATTATCTGCTTCTTCGGCGCTTTGTACTCCACCGCCTGTTGTGACAAGTGGAGGGATTCCATGCTATGCTTTACGAAGCTTATTGACGTGCTTATATAGTAGTTTGTTGTTTGCCGCGAATTTTTTGGCTAGGCACTGCTGATAGGTTACTTTGTCCTCACGGACAAGTGCAGTGCAATGGTTGCGATGGGTCAGGGAATTTCCCCAATTCTCTGAGTCGGGGTTAATCTTGTAAGCACGCCATGCTGCATCCCTTATCTCCAGGCATTTTCGAGTCCTGCTCCTTAGAATTGAAGGCGTTTGTGCGGGACGAAGGGGTTTGGTCTCTGATGCTCTGTTGACGATGTCGCTGAATCTATTAACGAACTCTGCCCAAACATTGTCAAGCGGACTTTTGTTTGAGAATTCCCAAGCAGTTGCGTCGGCGAGATCTTTCAATATGTGGTAACGTGTGATTGTATGAGTTAGTTTGGAGTGTTCAGATGGATACTCTGCATAACACACAAAGACAAAAGTTATTACTACATGGCTACTGAGACCTAATGGACTATCCATCAATAACTTGTCAACCATGATGAAATCAAAATTTATCTAGTTCATCTAATGAACGTCTGCCCAGAGTAATACCTTGATAATTAACATCAGTGTAAAATTAACAAATTATTGATCGTAAACGTTCATAAAGACACTGGGGTGCAGTGGTCGTTGAGGTAAGGAGTGAGAAAAGTAAAATACGGTCGATCACTTGGATCCATTTGATACATAATTCATTTTGAAAAACATGCTGGGAGTAATCCACGATAGAGGGGTTTAGGTAACAAAATGCTGGGAGCTAAGAGCGACATCTAATCGCTTTTTGAAAACGTCCAATCAGCGGGGGATACAACTGAGTCTGGGAGTGCGTTCCAGGGTTGGCAAACCCGAAGTGAAAAGTAATTCCGTCGACTCTCTAGACGGCTATACTGTTCACACAATTTTAAGCAGTTACCCCTGAACTGCGTGTTATGCCAAATTTCAGCAAATGGCGGCATACGTGGTTGGGGTCACTCACTATATGATACGCTAATATGAGATCACCGCGCAGCCATCGATAGCGTACGCTGAAAATTCCCAGCGTAGCACACATAGTTGGAAATTATTATGACATGATCGCTTAACCCTAGTGAGGAGTCTATAAATGGCCTGTCGGTCATGAGTTCCTCATTTATAGGGACAAAGTCAAACACCGATAGTTTCTTATCAGTTCTGTACCTGATAGGTGAGGTGATGTGATTGTAGAGCGGAATACTTGCAGTAAGTTCTTACAGTTTGGCCTTGTATGTTTCGCTGGGGGAAGCGAAAAATTCCAAGTCGTACAAGTTCAAATCGCTGAAGAGAAGAACGTGGCTGTAGGTTGAGAGTAAGCATCTCGTCAGTGATAATATTAAGTGGGAATCCATCTTTGGAGTGGACGATGGGGAGCGGAAAACGACTGCCACGAAGCAGTTGTTGTTGTGTCTGAGATGCAAACGGAACCACGGCAAATGGTTCACCCGCGTCTCCGGATCATCCACTGATTCGCATTGTAAGTCGTTACGATAGTATAGGATATCGCCACCTCTCCTGATCGGACGATGATGTCGAAACACTGACAAACCCTGAATCGCGATCTCAGTAACCGTAATTCCTGAGTAAACAATATCAACCGTCTTACTAACGTACATCACCACTTGATTAGTAAAATGTTTCACCCAAATAGGTGTTTTTACTTGACTGATCGAAAAGACTTACAGAAGATTGTTCCATTCCTGCAATTTGAAGCAACATATGCAGTGGTCACTAATTCGTGTTAGCTCTCTAAACCACAACTTTCGAGGGATAATTGTTCATAATTCACCCGTTTTGTGGGCAACAGACTGAAAATTGTTGAGAACCACTGGTTTAGAAGTTACTCGACCAAACAGGACTTATTCTATTAGGAACTGTCAACAGCAGCGTCGCTGCCACTTTAAGAGTTCGTAGCACCTTACCATTTCTTTGCTCAAAGATTCGCTCAAGAACGGTCACTCATGGGATTTCCCAATCGTTCCAGTCCCATCTGAATTTGAACACACACCTAAGAATGCTATTACTCCATATGGCTTGGAATTCGGGTGGCAGGTGAATATATTGAGGTTGGTGGGTTTGGTAAGAAAGTTGGACAGGTTGATTATGGCGTTTCGTTGGCCCAGGTCATCAGACTGCTTTTCTTTCAGTAAATTGGAACCTAGTTTCGGAGTGTTATTGCATACCATTGACGACACATCACCTTGAACAGAGTGTCCTTCAGGAAAGTATGGGCTGTGACTGGGATATCTAGCAAACTCCTTAAGCATGAATGCATCATTATCCCACAAATTGGCCTTAATGAACAATGAACAATGATTTAGTACGAGATAAAAGCAAGTGTTTGACACGTCCCGTAGGATGGTTGGCGTGAATGTGATGTAATCAAAATATATGTATGTCATTTACCGAAAGTCTATGGAGATGAATACTTCGATAAATAACATCAGTATAAAATGAAATATATCGAACGTAAACGTTCAGAAATACACTTGGGTACACTGGTCGTTGATATAAGGCGTGAGGAACGTAAAATATGGTCGCTCACTTAGGTCCATTTGACACATAAATCCTGTTGAGAAGCATGCTTGGCGTAATCCACAATAGAGGAGTTTAGGTAACAAAATGCTGGGAGCTATTAGCAACATCTAGTCGTTTTTGAAAACGTCCAAGGTAGGAGAGGATACAACTGAGTCTGGCAGTGCTTTCCAGGGTTGGCAAACCCAAAGGGAAAAGTAATTCGGTCGAAACTCTAGACGGCTAGAATGTTCCTTCAATTTTAAGCAGTTACACCTGAGCTGCGTGTTGGGCTAAGTTTCAGCAAATGGTGGCATACGTGGTTGGGGTCACTCAGTATCTGATACACTAATATGAGATCGACGCGCAGCCTATGATAGCGTCCGTTGTAAATTCCCAGGAACTTCAGTCTTCGGTGGTAAGAATGATAGCGCAGGCCCTCTAAACTCTTTGTTGCTCTTCGTTGTGGTGCCTCTATCGCTTCTAGGTCGCGCTTCAACAAAGGTTGCCTGGCTTAGATAGCGTATTCAGCATTCGGACGCACGTAGGAATTGTGCATCATTGGGAATATTGATGGGTCGAATATCTCAAATGTCCTTCGCAGCATGCCGACGTGCTGTTTGCCTCTTTTCGCAGCTACCTCAGCCTGTTTTGAACAGTTAAGTTCGTTCTCTACAAGCTCACCACTGTCACATTCTTTGAAGCTGGTCTGCTATCCGTTTGTCCCAAGCAAATAGGCGAAGTTATGTCTATGGGGTAGTTGTACGACGCGACATTTGTCTACGTTGAATGGAAGTTGGCAATTCTCATTCCCATAGAGTTGGATGGCCCTCATTGTGGTCCTGTAAACACGGCCTTCCAGACCGAAAGAAACACATTTCTGACGTCACAGATTCAAGAGGGCAGTTCTGGCTTTCGCAATCCGAGAACTGACTTCGATGCTTACTCACCCGGCATTGCTGATGCAGCTGCCAATATATATTAAGAGATAGTTATTTTGAGTTTTTCGCTATCAAAGATCAAGTGGACATCAAGCAGCTGGTTGTCCTGCAGCTACACTTTGCACTTTGAAGGTGCGAAGCGGATACAAAATAATGCAACCACCCTACACAGGTTAGTCAGCTTTGATTGCGCCGCCCTAACATCGTTAAAAAACAAAGACAATAGCATCCGCATAATCAAGAGCAACTCGCTTGTCACCAGGTCGCACCACAACTCTTCCATCGTGAGGCTCCGCGAAGGAATATCCTATGAGAAACTTCACGAGGCCGACGGACAGTTATGGTGGAATTGGACCACGCTGAGGAACGATAATTGTCGTTGGAACGATATCCCATAAGCCACCGTAGACTCTGACACGGCTTGTGGTGATCCAGTACACGGCACGTAAAATGTTCATATATTTCATGGAATCACCCGTACACCCGTACAAGTATCGCGAACGTAACTGATTGATCCACTGAGTGGAACGCACTATTGAAGTCCAGAAACACAGCTGTTGTCGGTCTGCCGTACGTGTGACGCTGCTCTATCACCTGCAGAAGAATGAATATATGGTCTACACAACCACATATTGGGTCGGAAGCCTTTTGCTGTTCCCTACTCCCGGAGCCCGGTTACCTAGTGAGGCGACGAACAAGTAATTTTGTTGCCACGGACGTTAGGCTACTACTTCTGTAGCTGGCACAGTTAGTGTCAATTCCCTCTCGTATATTTTCGGCATAATCGATTAGCTCCAGTTGGCTGGAATGGTCTCTTACTCCCAGACCCGTTCGAACAGGGAGGTCAGTGCTTTGCAGACGGCTTCACCACCAATCTCAAATAATGCGGGTGCGTGGGAACCCGGGCCAGCAGCACAAATACGATTGAGGGCTGTGGTCGCTTTACCGAGCTCAGCCTCCAATGAAGTCGTCATGGCCCAACCTGCACCACCTGAGTGGAAGGGTTTCACAAAATGTGGGCCCTTCTGAACTACTCGCGAAGTGCTCCGCCTAACAAGCCACACTTTGCTCCATATTTTGAATCGGAGCACACAAGCTGCCTCTGAGTTTCTCGCTGAAACCCGAATTCTTGAGACCGGTTTTGCAGACCATTTGGAAGAGCTTGCAATAATTTCCTAATGCTCAAGCCTCTCCTATTTTTTGAGCTCGACTGGTCCACCCGAGTTCCTTGTCAACACGCTGGCTCCGCTTTAATTCACGCCTAATAGTCTGCCTGGTTACATTGTGTTTAGGGGCAGATGGGAGTTTCTTCTGCATTCAAGCAGGTTCATCGACCTCTCTGATATTCAGTGCCTGATGCGGTGACGATTGGTAGCACCGCGAACCGAGACTTTTGTGTGGTGCATGGCCGCTCATGT